>QUOH01000005.1:9173581-9372817 GCA_010416925.1 Polistes metricus
TAAATAAATTAAATATTTAATAATTAATAAATAAATAAAATAATTAATAAATAAATAAAATAAATAATATAAGTAAATTGAATATTTAATAATTAATAAATAAATAATTAATAAATATATAAATTAAATATTAAATAATTAAGTTTATATAATTATATATAAAACTGATTACACAGTTTTTTAATTGTCTTTCAAATTGACTTCTACGAAATTTCAACAAGAAAATATTAATTATTTATAAAAATATCGTCACCTTTTTGTTGGACCCCGTTTCGCAAGTACTGCTTCGCGGTGACCATCGGAACATTTTACTGGATCATTTAAAATAAAAAAACAAAATGTAAATTATTAGTTTAATAATAAATCTTGTTCTTCATCGAAGCTTTTTTATTTTTTTTTACAAATTAACAAAATGGCGGCTTTTGGCATTTTTTTTTTATTTTTGATCAAAAAATCATTAGTTTATTGTTAAAAAAAAATCGAAATTTTCCACATAAACGAAAATCCTTCTATGAAGGACTAGTTTTTAGTGCTATTAATAAGTAGTAAAAATTTCATTAAAATACATCGAGTGGTTATTGAATTATTGTGGTCACCGACTTGACAAACATAGTTTCGAGAAAAACGCAATTAAAGTTTTTTTATTTGGATACGGTATTATATTTTTATAAAATTTTGAGCGTTTGAATGAAGCTTAATTTTTTTTATGCATTTTGATCCGCTGAATCCGAATATCACATTTTTTTGTCGACAAATCGAGCATTCAATTGTTTATAGCTAATTGTTTAAACAATTTTTCAAAAAATTATAGTTTTTCAGGATGAATTAATTTTGTTTTTATATTTTGGGCAATTTCAAAACGAAAGTATTCTTTAAAAAGTCTTGCTAAAGCTCATAATTTTTGAGTTATAAGTTTTTGAAAATATCTGAAAGAGTTTTCCAATGTTACATTTAATAGATAATAAAATAATAGTAATAATAATTTATATTATAAAAATAATTGTTTTAATTTAAAATATTAAAATATGATTTTTATATAAATAAAATTTAATACTTATATAATTAAAGAATTAATAAATTTTTTAATTGGAAGTTAAATGTAATTCAGTAAATTAATATATAAATTTTAAAAAGATCATCAAGAATTTCAAATATATACAAATAATCAAACAATATCAACAAAATGTCAATAATACTTATAGAAATACTAATTAAATAATTACTTACATTATTATATATACAATTTTACATTTAATAGATAATGAAATAATAGTAATAATAATTTATATTATAAAAATAATTATTTTAATTTAAAATATTAAAATATGATTTTTATATAAATAAAATTTAATACTTATATAATTAAAGAATTAATAAATTTTTTAATTGGAAGTTAAATGTAATTCAGTAAATTAATATATAAATTTTAAAAAGATCATCAAGAATTTCAAATATATACAAATAATCAAACAATATCAACAAAATGTCAATAATACTTATAGAAATACTAATTAAATAATTACTTACATTATTATATATATAATTTTTAAGTTATAAATTTTTGAAAATTTCTGAAAATTTCTGAAAGAGTTTTCCAATTTTACATTTAATAGACAATAAAATAAAATAATAGTAATAATAATTTATATTATAAAAATAATTATTTTAATTTAAAATATTAAAATATGATTTTTATATAAATAAAATTTAATACTTACATTATTAAAGAATTAATAAATTTTTTAATTGGAAGTTAAATGTAATTTTTATACTATATAAGTAATTCAGTAAATTAATATATAAATTTTAAAATGATCATCAATAAATTCAAGTATATACAAATAATCAAACAATATCAACAGAATGTCAATAGTACTTATAGAAATATTAATTAAATAATTACTTACATTATTATATATACAAGGAATGCTATCGTTAACACAATCATCACATTGACACCACAATTTTAAATCGCAGACCACGTGTGCTGGCTGTCTGAAATTTCACAACCCCATTACACTTTTTGCACTTTACAAGATTCGAAATGGCCTTAATACAAGAATAAAGTTTATTATTTTATATTCAACACGATTATCTTCAGGTACATTATCTTCTATGTTACATTTTTATTTTTAACATTTTCATCACGTTCCGCTGTTTTCGGATTGAAAACATTTTGTCTTTTAACGGTACGCGATTTACGAATATTATCAGATCTCTGAAGTTTTCTAGAACATTTGCTACGATTCATAATAAAATAATCAAATAAGTTTTTGAATAAAAATATATTGATACACATAACAAGATTATACAGTCAATTAATTCGTTTCTTTATTTTCAGCTTTCGATGTTTCTTCTTTTTTTGTTGTTTCCACGAGACTATTCATAAAATATAATTGGCGGGTCGAAAATGGTAGCAGAGAATATTTTCGAAACATCATACTTCAAAAAAATGCAAAAAAAAATCAATTTTTTGAAAATTCTGACTGCATTTCACCCCTTAACAGGCCCGTTAAAATTTTTCACATGATTTTCCTACCACGTTTACACTTTTTTTCTATTATGAGATGTATATTCTGTTGAAATTTGGGTCGAAAACGGTAGCAAGGAATATTTTCGAAACATCATACTTCAAAAAAATGCAAAAAAAAATCAATTTTTTGAAAATTCTGACTGCATTTCACCCCTTAACCGGCCCGTTAAAATTTTTCACATGATTTTCCTACCACGTCTACACTTTTTTTCTATTATGGGATGCATATTTTGTTGAAATTTTTGTTACAACTGATAAACGTTGTATAATTTTGTTTTATTTATTATTTATGGTGAGGTCACCGGTGACCTTCGAGGCGCCGTAGACCATTTTATGATTATTCGCTTCTTCTAAATACGAAAAAAATTGAGGAATTTATAACAACGAATAATTTCTTATCCATTTTGACAATAATTATGATTATTTATTTATTTATTATATTGATATATAGATATTTATTTATCGTCATGAAATTTTAATCTTTTTTTGCAAGAATCTAAAAATGGATAGTTTTTAAACAAATATACTTACGTTGTAAATTCAATTGTGTTATAGAAACAAGTAATTCCTAACTAATTTTCATCGTGAGAAAAAAATTAATTTTAATTTATATAATATTTATATAATAATTTATATAATAATTATTTTTATTTTAATCATTTTATTTTAATCTAATCATGTATTTTTACTAACGGTCGTGTTGAGGTCACCAGTGACCTCACGGCAGCCAACGTGTTAATGCAAGCCAACCAGACATCTTCTTGGTTCATTTAAAATAACAGCAATCGTTTGTACGAGAAAACAAGTGCAGCTTTGTATAGCCTTACGGTTGTATTTTTAAATGAAAAACAAATCGATCGATGCACACGACATTCGAGTATCAACCAGTGGTTTTTGAGAAATACTCAAACCTGTTTCAAAGAACGATCAAAAAATATAACAAAATTTTTATTGGAATCAGTTAAACGTTTTATTATACAATCAATATACAGTGACTCTCAGAAATATTCGGACACCAGTGTATGGCAAGCTTTACGACTTAATATCTCAGTTATTTAAAAAGGAATCGTCTTCGTTCCTTTTTCTAATCATGAGCGTTCTATTCATGTTACTAAAAACATATGATTAGTTTATAAAATGTACATACTTTATATAATAGACATGAATAAAGGAAATAATACCACATTTTCGGGTCACAAAAATATTCGGACACTTCGTACGCCTCGCGATTCCGTTTTTCTCAGAAACCGCTGTTTCAGAGAATGGTAAGTGTTTGTATACAAACATAGCTTTGGTCGTTGATACCGTTACAATAAGCTTCAGTACCAACTCTAATATTCATGAAAATGGGTCGCAAAGGTAGAAATACATCGTTTGAAATACGTCAGCTCGTAATATTCCACCGGGAAAAGGGAAAATCGTATCGGAAAATAAGTTCCATGCTCGGTGTTAGCAAAAGTACTGTGTCGGACATTGTGAGAAGATACAATACTGAGGATCGTATTAAATCTATCCCCCAAATCGGCCGACCACCCGTTTTAAACGCGAGAGATAGAAGAAGAATCGTAAGAAAAGTTAAGTGCAATCCATGTTTAAGTGCACCAACACTAGCCAGTGAGGTTTTCGTAGAGACGAAAAAGAAGGTTTCGGCAGAAACAATTCGACGAACTTTAAGAGAACATGGCTATAATGGTAGGGTTGCTAGGAAGAAACCCTTTATTAATGAAGCAAATAGGAGAAAACGAATAAACTACGCAAAGGAGTATATTTCTAAAGAAAATTCATGGTGAAGTAATGTTATATTTGCCGATGAGAGTAAATTTAACATCTACGATTCCGACGGAAGACGTATGGTGTGGCGTAAGCCGAATACAGAGTTTCGGCCTGCCAATATGAGAGGTACGGTGAAACACGGAGGTGGCAGCGTAATGGTTTGGGGCTGCATGTCGACTTCCGGCGTTGGAAATTTAGTTTTTATCGATGGCATCATGGATAAGAATGCTTACTTGAGCCTCTTGAAGAACAATTTAAAACAAAGTGCGGAAAAAATTGGGATTTCAGAAGACTTTAAATTTTACCAGGATAATGATCCTAAGCATAAAGCACGTATTGTACAGGAATTTTTATTATACAATTGCCTCAAAGTTCTTAATCCTCCTCCACAGTCGCCGGACCTTAATCCCATAGAAAACTTATGGGATGAATTGAACCGACGGATTCGCAGGACGCCCATTCGCTCAAAAGAAGAGTTAAAAATAAGGATTCAAGACGAATGGTCATCCATATCCATAGAATACGTAAAAAAAATAATTTCTAATACGCCGAGTCGATTAAGACACGTCATAAAACAAAATGGTTATGCAACAAAATATTAAAGTGGGGTGGTTAATGTTAAATTTTGTGTCAAAGATGTTATTTTTGATAGTGTCCGAATATTTTTGTGACCCGAAAATGTGGCATTATTTCCTTTATTCATGTCTATTATATAAAGTATGTACATTTTATAAACTAATCATATGTTTTTAGTAACATGAATAGAACGCTCATGATTAGAAAAAGGAACGGAGACGATTCCTTTTTAAATAAATGAGATATTAAGTCGTAAAGCTTGCAATACACTGGTGTCCGAATATTTCTGAGAGTCACTGTATTTCTTTCTCTATTGAAGCATATGTATCAAATATGATGGTCCTTTCATTCTGTCAATGATCAAAAACAAATTTGTTCAATAATAATTCTCTGTCAAACGTATCGTGAAAAAAGCTCTGAAATAAAAGCGATCTCGAGGAAATATGATATATCCAATTGAAAGCTTTTTATTATTTCAGATTTGAATAAAGGAATATCTACGCTTTTGAGAATCTACATGATTTTTTAGTCAAATAGAAATAATACATTTTCGATTTAATGTTAATTGCGCTTGAAATTATTTTCTTGAATAATATTAGGATCGATAAGAGACGAATGTTGTTTTTAGATATTTAAAACATTGACGTTTTGTTTCGGAACAGTAATAATTATTTTTTAAAAGCGTAAGCTTAGCTCGAATTGGGCCAGAAAACTCGTTCAACCACTTTTGTCCAATTTCTCCAACACCTTTCCCAAGTATCGGCTAAAAATGTTTTCAAAGATTTCATCAATTCGAATAATAATCTCATATCTCGTTAGAGTAGAAATGTGTGAAAAATGTTTCAGGTTTTTCATTTGAAATAATAATAATTCTTTATTTTGATAAAAGCTGAAAACCGACATTTAATTTCTTATCAAATCAATATTCTGCATGAGGAAGAAAGTGGCAAAACGGGTCTATTCGTTTTACAATTTGATTATGTTACTACCGTACGAACCTTTTTTATCGGAATAAATTGAAAGTAAACGTCAGGAAAGATTTGGAGAAGCACGTTGGATTCGAAGAGAAGAGCAAAAGACATTTGCTTGGATTCCGGATTCCGGCCTATGTTTCTCTGTTTCTCTTCAGATAGAAACGGCTGGTACTCGAGATTTTGTTGAGATAGGGAGAGAGAGGGGAGAAAGAGGGAGAAGGGAGTACCCTAGGTCGGAAATGACTCGTTACCCGGGGCACCGGAAACCACTCTCCTTCTGCTAACCCCATCAGCCGGTCTCGATCCATTTGAACAGGTCTACGAGCGGAGGGATGCCTCTTACTTGGCTGTGCTCTTGGATGAACGGAAAAAAACGAGGAATAGGAATGAAAGGAAACCATTTACCGATGAGCATAGTCGACAGCAGGATAGCTTCTTATTGCGGTCGAACGATCTTCAATCTTGCGCTGTGCTGCGCTGTATTACGCTTAGCAGGGATTTCAAATCACTTTCATTTCTTTCGCATTACTTTTAATTACGTTTCCTTTCTTTTGTTTTATTTTGTTTTTCAAATAAATTACGCTTTATGTAGAGAGATGATAATTATTCACACAATGTTGTTATATTTGTTTATTGATTTACATTCTATTGTCTAGTTTCGCGAATGAATATTTGTGGGCTCTTAAAAAAAAAAGCGATTTGAAATGAACAGCATGAAGTTAGTCGCGTTATAGCCAGCTTGGTGTGTATTGTTTACGTTTACGGTATATGTGAAAAATTAATTAGTTCTTTGATTGGTCATTAGATGGCGAATACCATTTGCCGTTTCTCACAAGTAAAATACTATATTTGGTCTATATATACTCATTATTATTTTATACCTGTGCCAATAATCATGAAAGCGGTCCAAGTTAATATTTAAAAAAAAATAAGTTTATTAGTTATATTAACCACATTATTTCAAACTAAATTAATTCAATGTAATTTTCACGATATATTGTCAAAAATGAAACCGTTGTTTCATATTTGAATATTATATAGAATTCATTTAATGTCCTAATGTAATCTTTTAAATAATTCGAACCAAAAAATATGTGACTTAAACCACTTTCATAATTGTGGGCACATATATAGTTTATAATTGTAATAAACACAGATTTTATAATTTTTTAAATTTCATTATTTGTTATTTAATTGGTTTTTTTTATCTTGTCCAGAAAATAAAATAAAACTATTAAAACAGGTGTCTTAGGAAATTTGGATGGGTTAGAAATTCTTTTTGAACGTTATTTTGATCTTGTTGTACGTTTCGTCCCTTTCATTGGGATTTCATCAGCAACTGAAATTTTTATTATGACTTATTGATATACATTATATAAAAAATTTTTTTTATTATTTAATTAATATATTAATTTAATATTATTTGTTATTTTGTTTTGTTACGCTAAAGAAATGCAACTTCTTAAGTGCGTACTTGAGTATACATATCCGTGTTTTTTTTCTTTTGTTTTATTATTATATATGTATTATTTTTCAGATAAATTGCATCTTATGGTAGAGCTGATAATTATTCCCCAATGTTATTACATTTATTTACTGATCTAGATTCTATTGTCAAGCTTTCGCGAATGAATATTTGTGGGCTCCTTCTACTTATTACGGTTGTACAAGTTTCAATACCTTAGGTTGGCTAGATTTTCTTTATCGTAATATTAACAATGACCACTCCGCTTGAAGTCGTTACCACCAAAGAAGAGCAACGAGCAAGTTATCCGTTTCTTGTTGTTTCCAAGTAAGTCAGAGACCAAAATCCATTGAAAACTTTCAGTCATTGTCCCCGATACTTGAGATAACAAGAAACGGATACAACCAACTTTGCGTGTTCCAACGCGTAACCACAAAAATACTAATGCCTTAAGCACTTGACATTTTAAATATTAAAGAATATTCAAGAAAATGTTATTATACTGTGGATAATAATTGAGTTACCTTCGTAGAATAGACTTTTGTGTAACAACACAGATTTACATAGATCTCTCATTATCAGATGTACAAATTGTTCAAGTGAATATTATTAATAAAAGATGTAGAGAGATTTATTATTTGTTGATTAGGTTATATACTTTATAAAGGTAGAATTTATGCATCGAATAAAATTACTTTCCGTAAGATCTAATTGCCCGACTCGAAAAACTTACTCTTTATTATTCGAAAAAGACGATGGGAAAGATAAGGGTAAAAATTCCGTTGGAAGAAGAAAAAAGGAAGAATAGGCACCTAGAAAAGGGGCTTTTTTTTTTAGGTGGAAAACGGTAGAAATTGCTTTTCCCTCGCGGTAACAGGATTTCTTGGTGCTTTTATTAGCGCAAACCCTGACGCAACCCTGACGTAACCCTGACGGGTTACGGTTCGGTCACCCGGCACCGAATAAAAGCGGAAAGGAAAAAGGAGAAAGTAAAGTCGGGCTAGCTTTCTTGTACGAACTTAATAATAATTCTGTTAAAATTGCGAAAACAAGGAGCAAACGAGACGACGGGAAACTTGTAAATGTAAAAGAACAAAATATAAAGGTACGAAGGGAGAGAGTTTCGATTTCCATTGTCAATTTAAAAACAATGAAATTTTTAATAGTTTTCCAATTTTGGTAGAAAAAGTTTTCTATGACATAACACAAAATATGATTTTTCCGTATGTTTCAGGCTCGCGCATGGAATACGAGTGTTCGAGCATTGACTATTTTCCAAACGAGGAATACAGTCCCGATCCCAGTGACTCTACGATGGCGATTCCGTGTTAGTAACGAACGTATTTATAAAATAAAATACTAATTAGCGATGAGAGAGAGAAAAGGTTTATTTCGTCGTCGCGCGAACTGCATACAAAATCGAACTTTACTATGGCGAAGTAAATAAATACGCTAGCAGAGAGTAGATGTTTCTCGCAAATACAGGATAGAATGATTAACGAGCTGATTTATTTGATCTGCTACGTCGTTGCTTCGTTTATATTTATATCGATTGGTCGGTCTTGGCATGCAAATCTAAGAAGCAAAGAAGAACGCGTGTGGAAAGTTCTTCCTGGCGCAAAGTTTCCAGGAAATAACGAAGGAGTTTGCAATAGAGACCGGAGATTCAGGAGGCAAACTTTCCAACTACGATCTGCGAATTTCCAAGAGACAAGTAACGAGAACGAGAAAGAACCTTACGAGTAGTAAGAATGAGAAACTGACATTCTCTTATGTAATAATAAATTAACCTATTCTTATCGATATGCTTTCCGTATTTCCAACTTTCCACGGCACCTTCTGGATAATATCATCATTTTCTATGTACTATAGTCCTGACAAATATATATACTATATCTGCTCGAAACATTATTAAACTTTCAAATATATATTCCTTTATTTTGGAATCTAAAAGAAAGTAAAAAAAAGGTTAAATTAAATGAAAAGAAGAAGTTGAAAAGTTTCTAGCTTTTATGCATTATATATATATATATGTTATAGGAAAAGTAGGATTTTCAGGGAATGTGAGCTTGTTCTAGCGGTTTTTGACAACGTAGGAAACAGAAGAATTATTACGGGCTTTTCCTAGACATTGTACATAATACTTTGGTATCCTATAGAATATCAAATTACTATTTAAGCAATGTTGAGAAGAATACATTATCGGGTAACAGGCACACCCAACACACGGACCCCTCCCCCCACATTCAACACAACACAAACAAAAGCGAGCATGGGATGGGTTTTTGAGACCGTGCGTGCCACTATAATGGAGCACAATAGATACAAAAGATACAGATAACAATTCTTTTGTTTCCTACGTTGCCAGAAACCACTTGGCATTGTTGCCAATGCCTAGGGGACAAGCTCACAATCCCTGAATGTCTCACTTTCCCCACAACATAACAATATAATCGAAATACGGTTTGTTGACGATTCGATTACGCGCGCATTGCACCGAAACTTGCAGATCGTTCTTAAAGAAAGTAGCATTGCGTGGGTCATCCATTCGCATTTTTCTCAAAAATAGGGGACGACCTACTTGGTCGCGGCAATTGGGTGGCGTCAATAATTTAGAGCAGTGGTGTTCAACCTTTTTGGATACTTGGGGCAGCGCGCGTCTTGAGTAAAAAACAAGTAGAAAATATAACAAATGTAGGGGACATCGGAACAAGCTGATACTCGATTAGGACAGTTAATTACAAAAATCGACGGCAAATATTAAATAATACGTAGCTGGAATCGTTATTTTTTTTATTATTTTTCGTTACATTCGCATATTTTTATTGGCCGTATTTACGAATCCGTGAATCCGCTTAAAGTTATTAGCACAAATGAATGTATCTACCTTTATAATCTGATCACGTGTGAGATAATACGTTTATCAATGAGATATGCATTAAAAGAAAAATAAAATGTAGAAAATATATTTATCACTGTTTTTCAAAAATCTAAATATTCCAATACGTGATATTAATTTACGTATTAATTGCTTTTAACGTACTTCCCTGGCTACTAAAATTGATCAATGTTCACGATTGTTTCCTCATTTCTATTGAAATAATAATCTATTGAATAATCTGTCCATTTTTGTTATTTCTAGATGCAGTTACGAAGTCGGCCATGTTTTTCTTCGCGGCTACGTCGTTGCTAGTAATCGCGGAAATTTGTTATTTTGCCGCACACATTACTCATCCAAGGCACAGACTTTGCGTCTTCGTAGCTGGAGTAGTCTTTATAGTTTCGGGTAAGTCATTTCATAAGATTAAAGCAAAATTATTTCTTTTGACGCGTTCGTTCAATTATTATCACGTACAATATTCTAAAAAGAATAAAAATGTATGAAAGGACTACTGTTCATTCGTTAGTTCCGAAAGTATAATATCGAAACTTAACACATTCATTTTCGTTGTGATTTAGAATGACTATGAATGCTATAGAATTCAAATTTGAAAGCCAATTATTTTGAATTTTATTTGATATAACCATAAGTTTTTGTAATTTTTATACCTGTAAATGTAATGATTAACTGATTCTTTAAAATATGATAATCTGATTGCCCTTATAAAATATGTGTTAATCAAATTTTCGATATTACAATTAATTTCAAAATAAAAAAACTGTCACCTTTTTTATTCCCTCGCTGAAACTTTAACTGTCCGCGAACGTATTAATGCCGAGAGAAGAAAAAAGAAGCTACGTATTTTAGAATTTTCAATACTGCTACAGGATTACTCATGCTGGTTGGGATGGTCATGTACATATCAATTTTCAAAGCCGAAGTTGGCAGCAAACTTAGGCCGCGATCATCATTTCAGGTAAATCTTATCGATCTCGCAGGTATACAGAGCACGTATTCCTGTGCTTTTTATTTTTTTCTACTGACTTATATTACAAGTTTTGAAGCTTGATACTTTTGGTATTGCAGGGACCTCCTTTCACGTATAAATACGGGTTTTCCTTCCTGTTGTATGTGAGCGGGTTCATCACGACCGAGGTGGCTGGTACATACGCTATTTTTCTATATATCTCCTGGCACCAACGTGAATTGGTACGAAAGGACTTGAGACGCAAAAATTATGGGGTTGGTAGTATCGGCTACTTTTTGTTTTTTTTCTAATGCCATTTTGTGTAATCGTCTACGCCTAAATCTTTTCGCACGATATTTATATGACAAAAGATGAAAAGTTTCCGACGAGTTTAACGAGTTTTCGACGAATAATCCAAATAGAAAACAAAAAAATACCCCAAAATAAACAAAGATCTTTTCAATCGTTGAATGTTCGCGCACAGGGTGTTTATCACTTGGACAATCATCACGTAAATCACGCGAACCATCATGCGGCGTTAGCTCATGGCAACTTCATCTGCGAGAGACATCAGAAGAGATATTTCTTCGGAAGGGATTCCGTCGATTACGTCGATTTCGATGAATTCCTACCACCACCGCCGAACTTGGATCATTACGATTACTCCAGACAGTTTCCGAGAGATCTCACTGCTCTAACGGTAAGCGAACAATCGAATAAAAGTTCTTTCAGTCTAACATAATACATATAACGAAGCACGAGAGACTACGCGTATAATCCGGATCTGCTAATATTTGGCTGCTCATCCTCCAAGAAGTTTCGATCTCTACCAAGCTCTCTTTGTTTCTCTCTCTCTCTCTCTTTCATTGTCTTTCTCTCTTTCTCTCCCTTCCTTTATCTCGAGTCTAGCTCCACGAAGAAGGTGAAGATCGTATAGGTAACCTTAGCAACCGGTGATAATCCGGCATTTGATACTCCATTTTAGATTTCTACTCGTTCTCGAAAACGACCTTCCAGGTGAGCACGACGGCGGACATACTGCAGCAGGAGGAGGATGCACCGGAACAACCAGACACGGATTACAGTCCAACCGTCCGCCACGAGTTCGTGACCTTTGACCTCGAGGATCCAGCACCACCGCCAACACCCGTCAGAGGCTCCGACTGGGCCTTCGCAGCTCTCAGAAGAACGACTCCCGTCTGATATAGCGTCAGGTATTTTTCAAGTTATGATTCTTTTGGCGCGTTTGGGAACAAGTGATGAGAGCGAATTTTTACGATGCGCGCGCACAGCGATCGCAAAATTTACAGGATGAAGTTTGTCGGTATTTAAGATGCGGGGGCAAAGCGATTTCAAATTAACAACATGAAGTTAGTCGCGTCATAGACAGCTTGGTGTGTATTGTTCAAGTTTACGGTATATGTGAAAAATCAGTTAGTTCTTTGATTGGTCATTAGATGGCGAATATCATTTGCCGTTTCTCACAAGTAAAATACTATATTTGATCTATATACGAGATCTGTTCAAAAATTATCTCGAATTTTGAATTCCCGCGGTTTACGTATATTTGATTTTCAATTTTTTTGTGGCTTTATGTTGGTACTTATCATGTCCGTCACTTATGGTGATAAGCGGCGGATTGCCACTTCTTACCCCCTTCACTTTCTTATTTGATTATCGGTTTATTTGTAATGCAACAACAATATATAAAAAATTTAAAATTTAATTTAAGTTGTGAGAGTGGTATCATTGCTTATAATAATATAATATAATAATAATACAATAATGCACTAAAACAGGGTTACCGTTAAATATAGTGGAAAACCTAAACTAACACTAAAACTTAAAAAATTTATTGCTAAAGATAATTGAGTTGGTGGTATTACTCTTGAATAGAATGGTCAAATAAGCTCCCTATCTTTTAGCATTGAGTGGCAACCCACTGCTGACAAGTTCGGCCACTTTGAATGTTCAGTTAATTTTTGACAGGTATTTTGCTTGGACGTGTTTTGTCTCGTCTTCGATTTTTGCCTATTTTTCGGCTTTTGGCACCATGATAACACTCCTGCTAACACATCATTGTTTGTGCGCGAATTTTTGGCCAGAAACAACACAATAATGATGCCGCAGCCCCTTTTTTGTCTCCTTTAAAGTAATCCCCATCAGATATTATAGACTTGCGTCAACGTTTTTTCCAATTCTCGAAGCACTTCAAAGAATCATTTTCAGTGATCTAGTTCAGCTCCTCCTTCGATGCCGTCTTTATCTCCTCAATCGTAGCGTAGCGTCATCCTTTCACGGGCTTTTTCAGTTTCGGGAACAAGAAAAAGTCACAGGGGGCTACATCTGGGGAATACGGTGGCTGCGGCATCATTATTGTGTTATTTTTGACCAAAAATTCGCGCACAAACAACAATGTGTGAGCGAGGGCGTTGTTATCATGGTGTAAAAGCCGAAAAATAGGTCAACATCGAAGACGTGTCAAAAATTAACTGAACATTCAAAGTGGCTGAACTTATCAGCATAAGTGAGGGACATCATGAGTACCAACATAACGCCACAAAAAAATTGAAAATCAAATATACGTAACCCGCGGAAACTCAAAATTCGCGATATTTTTTGAATAGACTTCGTATACTTATTATTATCTTACATATGTGCCGTTTATTTTGAAAGTAATTTTATACTTAAATTGAGATATTTAAGGGTTTGCGTTTCAATGAAATTAAAAATATACGTACAGAATATCAATGAGTTATGCTGCTTAAGTGTATCTAAAGGTGTTAAATTTACAATTCCTATTAAAATAATAGCAATTATTAAGTGAATAATATGAGTTTTCTTACCAAGAATGGAGTTAGGCCACTTTCAAAATTAACAACCAGATTTGTTATAAAATTTGAAGGAACCGCGAAGTCCATTCAACATAATTTAAGATGCTTTAAATTGAGAAAAAACAATACTCATTTTATTTTACATACCTTTATAACACTTTAAAAACATAAATTATGCGATTGAAAATATTTTTTACAAACATAAATTACAAAACAATTTTCTACTCATCTACATTTTGTGTATGTGAAAGGGATTTAAAAAAATCATGATGTTCCGGTGGTATATATCGTAATAAGTCAATTATGTCCTTGAATTTTGCGGTTGTAATTCGTCTTATATTTTTATACAGTGATGTCTATACAATATTTTCGAACTTTCTTGGTCTACCTCGACGTGGTAATAAATTCAGGACTTTCAAATTTTCGTTCTCATTCATTGATGTCTTATAGAAAATTTGATACGGTTCATACGGTTCATTTTTGACAAAACCCATCCAACATATTTTTAACCAGTTTATTGGTTCTCCGTTAGAATTCTTGACCCTTTTCAAAATTGCGTCTTCTAATAATTTTGTTCATACAAAATCTTCTTGTTTCATTTCATGTACAAAAAAGTTATTATCTTTCCGACACTTTTTGATAATATTGTAATAATCTCGGGGCAAACAGTAAATTATTTTTTTTTAATGCTATTTCTACACCACACCAAAATCTCTATCATTTGGTAAAAACGAATGTCCTGATATTAAAAATCAATGATAAATATCTTAATTTAAGTGTAAATGGACTTAGGCCACTTTCAAAATAAACGGCTCAGTTATTCAACTAACTCTGAAAACTTATGTGTCCAGAATTACCGTATTGACTCGGAATATAAGTAACCTTAAATGTTTTATTGATAGATAATTTGAAGTTGTACATGTAATCATGGGTAACCGGGAATAATTGACAAATGGAGTTAGGCCACTTTCAAAATAAACGGCTCATATATATATTTATAATATTATAACAAACACAGATTTTATAATTTTTAAAATTTTATTATTTGTTATTATTTTGTTTTGTTACGTCAAAGAAATGTAACTTCTTACGTGCGTACATAAGTATACACACCCGTGTTTTTTTTCATTTTGCCTTTCTTCGACTCTCGATCGTTTCCTTAACTTTGATTCGCCTATTATTGATCGCGAGGCGAAATCTATTTTTGAATCAACTCAGCAACGTTTGTGGAAAGGGTAAACGACTTGAAATCTTGACGTTTAACACTCCGCTCTGTTTGATTTCCAATCTATTTTCTACCGGGAAATTGTAAAAAAACGAATGAACGTCGTGTAATCGCATCGATAGAAACTAGAAACCTCAATAATTCGCCCTGAAACACCACGCATCAATTGATTTTCTTTTATGTCAAACTCATGAACGTGCCATATTCGTCCTACTGGCGTAGCCAAAGGGCATTGCTGCACATTCGTGAATCGAGTTTAGAATAATCGTTGTTATGTAACATTCGTATTCGTCATTTTGACACAGAATTGAACCATGGGAAACATTCAACGTACAATCGCCAAATTGAAAAAAAAAAAACAAACTCGAGCATTTATGTTTTTGACATAAATGGGGACGATCAAATATGACCGACGAAATTCAAATTAATCTCTAATCGTAAAACTGCTATTCAATTTCATCGTACTCCTGTTTTTTAAAACATCGCCATTTAGAAATCCAAAAGGTCGGATGAAAATCTAGATCTTTTTATTTTTTTTAGTAAATAACTAGATACGCGTTAGAAAGAAAAATCTCGAGGAAAGTTAGAAACAAAAGTAGAAATATATTATCTTGCTCGCATTAAAATGTAGTTCTATATTTGAAGAAATGTAAAAGTAAAAGCCTTACTTTTGTCAGTTTGGTTGGTTGTGAACAGTAAGATTACGAGATGTATGATATTAAAATTGTTTTTAGTTAATGAAAAATGTTCATTTCTCTCTTCCTGGTAGTTTTATATAGAACTCTTTTCATTAATTTAAGTGACATCTCTATAAACATGCAATATGGTATACATATAAATATATTCTAAATGTTCATCTTCAATAAGTATTCGTATTATTATAATAAGCACCATGTTGCAAACAGCGTCCTCGCTTGGAATATTCTCTAACATTAAACATTTGCTATTTAAACTTTGCTTCAATAGATCTACAATTCTGAAGTTTGCCAGTGAATTTCTCGTTACGCTAATCTTCCGTCGAAAATTTGTCATTTAATCGAGAACGTGGATTAAATTGCGATACTCTCGATTCGATTTTCGTCCGAGTAGTAATGAAATATATTGACATTTCAATAACAGAGTTTCATATTCGATTTCTGATTAGATCCAAATTTTCAATAATTCTTAGTATTTCTTATGCAACACTTTATAAACTTTTGATTAATTAGATATTTTATTTAATTATTCTTCCAGGATAATTAAATAAAGTAAAGCGATATCCGCTTTATCGCGTTCCACTGTATTTTTAACTCTATACGAACCTTACTGAAAGAAGAAGAAGAAGAAGAGGAAGAAGAAGAAAAAAAAAAGGATCATTTATTACTATCCAACAGTTAGTTCTATGTCATTCGTAGTCTCTGGAATTTTCCCTTTACAATTCGGGAAATGGTGTGCGGTCGATTTCGGTAGAATGTGAATCTTTGGAATGTGTAAAAGAATTTCACCAGTTTACAGTTTCTCTTGATAGTAGACGAAAATAATCGACTATTGTATAAAAATACATTTACACGTAACTCTAGTCAAAGTTATTGGACAAGCCGATATATATGTGTGTGTAAAGATTCTTGGACGTTTGCTCGACTAATTTTCTCCAATTTCGCTATCCACAAATTGATTGTCCTAAAGTTCTAATTATCCAATATCTCTCTCAACCGTAGGTATGCGAGGTTGGTGCAAAACGTCGACTACGATGACATGAATGATGACGTCGACGACGAAGACGACGAGGACGAGGACGAGGACGAGGACGAGGACGAGAACGAGAACGACGACGACAAAATGGATGAGAAAGTGGAAAAATCCAAGCGAGAGGAACAAGAGGAATTCACGTTGGACAAAAGCTGAAAATGATTGGAATTAACCGAAAATGGAATCTTTTGTTTGGCCATTGGAAAATCGTAGGAGACTGTTCGAAAATATATCTGAGACATTTCCTTTGTTGAACTTTGGATAAACGGCCAGTAGGAAGTGTTAGAAAATATCGTGAAATTGTGGCACGCGATATAAGCCTTCCTTCGATTTAATCTGAAATTCCTCTAACGCCTCGTAAACGTTAATCGTTTACAAAATAATCGAATATTATATATCTCGCGAAAATGGACGATTTCGAATGATTATTTGTATCCTTTGGTTTGCAATCGTAACATTTGCAAATATTTCCAAGCTGCGCGTTTTTTTTTTTTTTCATCTATCTAACATTGTGTATATATTATATGTATAGGTATGATATATACAGGCATAGAAATAAATGAAAAGTAATCGTTCTATCTTATATACAGACTGTCAGAGTTTTTTCTTTCTTGAGGTAAGAATAGGATAAGTAGAAACCCTGACACCCTGTACAATCAAATTCTTCAATGAGATCGCGTCATTTCGTCGTATCGGCGAAAACCGTCCTATGATCCAGTAAGAAGACAACAAAATATTCTACTTGTATCGATGACTAATGTTTTTTTCTTTTCTTTCGTCGGTAATAAAATACAATGAAATACAAATGCAATGTACAATTTTGCTAATTCGGAGCAACGTATCCAAAAGATGACTGATATTTATAATAATAAACAAATTCAAATGTATTTTGTTGGAGGCCTAGTAAATATCTAATGGAATTAATATTGCAATATAAATGTACCCACTTTGTTTCTTGTTCGTATATTACAATGAAATGCTAAAAATGTACAATTTTGCTAATTCGGAGCAACGTAACCAAAAGATAACTGATATTTATAATAATAAACAAATTCAAATGTATTTTGTTGGAGGCCTAGTAAATATCTAATGGAATTAATATTGCAATATAAATGTACCTAAGATAGACTTATTTTGTTCTTTTTGCAGAAATCATTCATTCTGATTCATTAACACCAACGTGTTCGTTTACATTACATTATGTTACTTTGTTTCTTGTTCGTATATTCCAATGAAATGCAAAAAATGTACAATTTTGCTAATTCGGAGCAACGTAACCAAAAGATGATTGATATTTATAATAATAAACAAATTCAAATGTATTTTGTTGGAGGCCTAGTAAATATCAAATGGAATTAATATTGCAATATAAATGTACCTAAGATCGACTTGTTTTCTTCTTTTTGCAGAAATGATTCATTCTGATTCATTCTTAACACCAACGTTCGTTTACATTACATTATGTTATTTTGTTTCTTGTTCGTATATTACAATGAAATGCAAAAAATGTACAATTTTGCTAATTCGGAGCAACGTAACCAAAAGATGATTGATATTTATAATACTAAACAAATTCAAATGTATTTTGTTGGAGGCCTAGTAAATATCAAATGGAATTAATATTGCAATATAAATGTACCTAAGATCGACTTGTTTTCTTCTTTTTGCAGAAATGATTCATTCTGATTCATTCTTAACACCAACGTTCGTTTACATTACATTATGTTATTTTGTTTCTTGTTCGTATATTACAATGAAATGCAAAAAATATACAATTTTGCTTATTCGGAGCAACGTAACCAAAAGATGATTGATATTTATAATAATAAACAAATTCAAATGTATTTTGTTGGAGGCCTAGTAAATATTTAATGGAATTAATATTGCAATATAAATGTACCTACTTTGTTTCTTGTTCGTATATTACAATGAAATGCAAAAAATGTACAATTTTGCTAATTCGGAGCAAAGTATCCAAAAGATGACTGATATTTATAATAATAAACAAATTCAAATGTATTTAGTTGGAGGCCTAGTAAATATCAAATGGAATTAATATTGCAATATAAATGTACCCACTTTGTTTCTTGTTCGTATATTACAATGATATGCTAAAAATGTACAATTTTGCTAATTCGGAGCAACTTAACCAAAAGATAACTTATATTTATAATAATAAACAAATTCAAATGTATTTAGTTGGAGGCCTAGTAAATATTTAATGGAATTAATATTGCAATATAAATGTACCTAAGATCGACTTGTTTTGTTCTTTTTGCAGAAATGATTCATTCTGATTCATTCTTAACACCAATGTTCGTTTACATTACATTATGTTACTTTATTTCTTGTTCTTATATTACAATGAAATGCAAAAAATGTACAATTTTGCTAATTCGGAGCAACGTAACCAAAAGATAACTGATATTTATAATAATAAACAAATTCAAATGTATTTTGTTGGAGGCCTAGTAAATATCTAATGGAATTAATATTGCAATATAAATATACTTAAGATCGACTTTGTTTTGTTCTTTTTGCAGAAATGATTCATTCTGATTCATTCTTAACACCAACGTTCGTTTACATTACATTGTGTTACTTTGTTTCTTGTTCGTATATTACAATGAAATGCAAAAAAATAATAGCTGGCTGCTTCGTAGATCGAAGTTAACTTCAATATTACGTACTCAGGTATTAAAGTCGACTGAAACTCGCTAACAATAAGATTAGATGATACATTTATTGTTAGAATCAACCGATTGCTCTGTAATAGTTACGAATACATTAGTCATATATACATAAGTCAACGGAAAATGCTTTATAAGTATTTAATATACGAGCGTTTATTTGAATTCCGGACTCAATTGAAGAGCATATTTTCAAATCGTCATACAAATCGATATTTTATCGAGATAAAAAAATGATTTAAAGAAGATTTAACGGAGATCTAAGGAGAGTGGGGAGGGGTGGGGGGACGTTTTTTTAAATTTATTTTTAATATCGGGATTTTTCTATGCAAAAATTGAAGCAATCATGTAATATCAATTATTTCTAGCGTGCCGAAATATAATACGCGTGTTTCGATTTTTAAATAATTATATACGAAATAAACTTATATATATATATATATATATACAATTAAAACAAATATCATATCAAAATAATTGAATAATTATATCGAAATTAATTTCAAAATAATAATTGTAGAAGAAAGAAATTTGTGATTTTGTAATAATTGTCATAAATTGAAAACGTTTTGGAAATAAGCTTTTCATATATTATTAAGTAAAAAAAAAAAAACGTATGATATTTATTCGTTATAATAGCGCCTATGTACTTATGCAAATAACATCTTCGAGCATGCAATTGTTGATAATTATATATATTGTTATAAATAAGAATTGAAAAATTGTGTAAACGTTTAAATCGCGTGGACTAGCTGTAAGCATAAGATTTCTATCTTGTATCGATATTATAAAAAAAAAGCATACCACATAATTATACGCAGATTGTAAACTATTCGAAAACCTTCGGTAGGGTATATCAAATGATATTACGAAATAGGTTTTTACATATTTATTAAATCATTTTTAAACGATTATAGAAATCTACAGAATTTTTCTCTCAGTATATTTGTGTACTTAGAGATTATTACTGTAATTCGTGTAACTAATTAATCGGAAGAAACTTTGCGATTACTATTAAATATCAAGTAATCTGCGATAAAGGTGAAATTTTATAAAAAGACAAAAGTATTAATAATTTAAGATTTAAAATATCCCTACTATCTGGGGGGAGTTAAAATATCTTCAAACGACAAAATCACACGTAACAAATATTATTAATACTTACCACGTATATTTTCCTTTCGTATTTCGTTATGCGTCATGAAAAATCGTATTGCCGATCAGATTTGAGAAGATCAATTGAAAAGATTTAAAACAAAAACAAAAAAAAAATAATAATAATAATAATAAAATAATCAATAGTATCAAGGGGGTATTTTTATAAAGTATATTGTTTAATTACACGAACGATATTTTTTAATCTAAATAATATTATCCGTCGAGAAAAAAAAAATAAATATTATCGAATTTATTGTGCGATTTAAGTAAGTAATTTTGAATACAAATCAAACATTTGTATTGACGCGCGCGTGCTTATAATCCGAAATAAATAATACGATTTAAGAGGACATACCAGTCATAAAATGAATACATAAAATTATTAGTACGTAATGTAAATTTGTTGTTTGTCTTCGATGGTGATAAGCTTGTCCAAACTTTACTGTTTATACAATAAAGGTTCATCAAAGCGAACTTTGATGCATTGAATTATTTATTCTTTATCTTTCGATACGAAAATTACTCGTTGACTGAGTATGCGTGATTTTTGTAACATTGAATTAAGTTCTAATCAAACGATTGTTTTTTTTATTTGACCACTAACATTTTACTTTGATCAGTCATTTTTTTTTAGTATTGTTAATTTTACGATTAATGTAAATAGGAAAAAATGATCGAACAAAATTGAATTTTTTTTATACGCGTAAACATATTTTAATTTGAATCGTGAAAAGAGAAGAGAGTGATTACATTTATTTTATATACATATATATAAATATATGAGAAATAAATGTCTTTTTCGTGTAAGGACGCTTGAACAGTCATTTCAATTTGTTAATATCAATTTTCAGAACTGAACAAACGAAGGAACTTTCGAGGAAACATTCTTCGCCAGTTTTCGCAAACCGATCTCATCTGCCTTATTAGATCATATTTTGTTTGTTTAAACGATTACATTAATATTTATCTTATTAAAAATTATGAAAATATGCTTCATTGTCCATCTATACGCGCGTATTTTGGTCTATTTTATTTTCCAAATCTTTTGGAAGACACATTAGCATATTTTTCGTACGCTAGATATTTCATTTATCGATAGTAGAAGAATAAATATTATTTCGTAAATATTTAGATTAAAGTTTGCATCGATTTTTAACAATAGAGTTACACGATGAACCGATTTTTTTTTTAGATAAATTTGTACAATTTCTTAATAGATTTGATTTTAATTTGTAAGTACATTAGATTGTCTTATATATTGCAATATAATTTTTGGATATTTTATGAATATAGAAGAAATTTGACAATTATTTACAAAGGTATAAAGATAGTTTTACTATTATAAAGTATAATGCAATTCGAAAAGTGATTATTGTATAAGCCTTATTAAAAAAATGGTTATGAAGGTGAGGCAGTGTATCGATTAAAGGGGCGTCGAGAATTATACAAGTACAACGTAGAAATACGAATCACCCTGTATATAGGATTCGTATCGAAGAAGACCGGTACATCGGTTGCGTTTACGATCTTTTTTTTTGTTATTCAACACTTTTCGTAAAAACAACAATTATGACCACCTCAAATTTCAGAGTAACAATTTGTAAAAATACATTTTGATAATAATATACGACAATTTGATTTTTTATTTCATCTATAATACGCACATTTCATTATCGACTCTATTTGAAGGGGGCAAATACGTGTAGAGGCTTGAAAAAATTTAATTTTTTTTTTTTATAAATCGCTTGTAAAATTATTTAAAAATATAGTCATCAAATTTCAAGTCAAAAATCCAAGTCGTTCAAAAGTTATAAACGATTAAGTGAGCGCCCGTCGTTCAAGTGTCGCAACGCGTGGCATGTAATACGGAACGGTCGAGCTTTTTTCAAACGCGTTTTTCTCAAAACGACTTTTTTCGGATTTGCGTACACTCTAGCTTACAAAGTTTTTAACCAATCATTTTGAAATTTGGAATATAGTTTCTTTATATAATTACGCTCTATTTGAACCTGAATCATAAGCGATATCTTTGTTTAAAGTATTTTTTTTTATAATGAACAATATATGAAAAAATAGTAAAAAATCATGCTTTATGTTGACACCCCTCTAAAAAATACAAATTTTCATTTTTTCTAGGGAAATGAGGTTCAAATAGAAGATACACATATAAAAAAAAGTAATTTTTCTTTGTAATTGATTTTTGATAAAAATTGTGGCTTCCAAGATGTACGCAAACTGCTCGGTCGGATAGAAACCTAAAATGCGTGAAAGTTGATATCTCCGCTAGTTTTCGAGATAAATCTTTACAAATTTCGGAATATGTTCTCAAATATATGTGTAAAATGACCTTATAATATTAATAAATAACATAAATTTTTAATACGTTAACAAAATTCATGAAAATCGTAATGAAAACATCGTTTTACACGTATTTACCCCTTTAAGTTTTGTTTATAAATATATCGCATTATTATTATATTTTTTAAACTATTTCAAATTCGTATTACGCGAACGTGTCAATATGTTTGTCCGAGGTAATAAGATAATTGTGAGTTTATTGTTTCTATATAAAGTATAAAAGAGAATTTCTATCAATAGTATAAACATTCCCAATTGGTAAGATTATTCAAAATTTTTCTTTTCTATTTTTTTTTCTTTTTCTGTTTACATTGTAAAATGTTAATCGTAATTGGTAATTTACGATTAAATGATATTATCTTTACGAGATAATTAATAAGAGATATGTTTACAATCGATCGGTTTTCGAACCCTTCTCTCTTTCTTTCGCACACCACCATACTCACACACTCGCACACAACATACACAGTTTCTCTCATTTTCTTTTTCTCTGATGGCCACAAACACGCGAACACAATTGACACAAGCATACAGGAAAATATATATACGAACTTAAACGCTCGTTTTTCGTGATATACATTATTGAAAATTGTACTTGTCGTACATCTTATAATAAGTAAAACAATAGATATATGTATTTACACATATATTAATACGTTGCAAAAATCTTAAATCGTACTATTATGTGCGATCAAAGCGATATATCAATCCAAGGTAGTAGTATTAACGAATTAATTAATAAAGTAACGAAGGTCATTGTGCTTTTTGTATTATCTTGAAGGTTACTCGTCTCTATATATATATATAATACATATTAATTACATAATTATAATTAATAATTAATATTATAATTAATAATTATAATTTATAATATAATAATAATAAATAATATATTAATTAAATTATTATAATTAATAATTAATATTATAAATAATAATTATAATTTATAATATAATAATTAATATTATAAATAATAATTATAATTTATAATATAATAATAATAATAAATAAATAATATATTAATTAAATTATTATATATAATATATATTATATATAAATAGTTGTTATGTATATATATATATGTGTAACATATACACATGTTACTTTTATATATATAAAATCTTAAATTGTACTAATATGTGCGATCAAAGCGATGTATCAATCCAAGGTAGTATTATTATCAAATGAATTAATAAAATAACGAAGATCATTGTACTTTTTGTATTATCTTGGAGGTTACTCGTCTCTATATATATATAATACATATTAATTAAATAATTGTAATTAATAAACAATATTATAATTAATAATTATAATTTATAATATAATGATAATAAATAATATATTAATTAAATAATTATAATTAGTAATTAATATTATAATTAATAATTATAATTAGTTAATAATTATAATATAATATTAATCAATAATATATTAATTATATAATTATAATTAATAATTAATATTATAAATAATAAATAATATATTAATTAAATTATTATATATAATATATATTATATATATATATAGTTGTTATGTATATATATATATATGTGTAACATATATACATGTTACTTTTATATATATATAAAATCTTAAATCGTACTAATATGTGCGATCAAAGCGATATATCAATCCAAGGTAGTATTATTATCAAATTAATTAATAAAATAACGAAGATCATTGTACTTTTTGTATTATCTTGGATGTTACTCGTCTATATATATACATCTATATATATAGATATAGTTGTTATGTATATATATGTGTATATATATATACACATATTTCGGCGGACAACTATTTTTAAGAGACGAAGAACCGGAGAAGACGAGAAATAATATAATGGGGTGATATTTTTGGAAAGCTTTGCTCTGCGCGTAATTTAACGTAGTAAACCCACGTAGGACGCGCAAGCGTAGTTATACCCTTTCTTTGTGTCTTGCGTATACAGAGTGTTTCATTTAACTTGACACCTTCCTTCCTATGTTCCTCCTACTCATAGAACCTTCCTAACGACCGATTATCGTTGGTTCATCGGCCATAGCGATTTCCTCGGTTGGCGCTTTGTCTCTTTTCCTCTTCCTTGAGAAAAGCATGAAAGCACATCCCGCGACTAGGTTGCAAAGGAAGACGATCCATGCCAGGATTAGGGAAAAATCGTATCTCATGGATGCACCTTTAGGAAACGTTTCGTAAACGTTCGTTCTTTCATATTCTACCGAGGAAAGTAGGACTTGTATGACTACCATGTTGCAAGCAGCTGTAACAATCAATTACGCAATTATTTCATAACAAAAAATGAGCCGTACAAAATTCAATTCATTGAAAATTCACCTAATTTCATTAAAAATACGATATTTCGATCATTTCAGACTCGTTTTTCTAGTTGAAACTCTATTATCTTTGCTTAATTATTTTTGCATTGGCCTAAACAATATTTGACCTTGTCGAATTTTATATTTTAAGTAATCGAGCAGAACTGATGTCTGAAATGAAGCATCCCATCCACTAAATCAATATTTGTTTGCTTAAAAAAACCTATTAAAATATATTTCAAAACTATGCGAGGAAAGATTTTGACTTAAATACATACGAGTTTCAATAGTACAGAGCGTAAAGTTTTAGAATTGAAACATTCTAATCGTAATTACGTTTGAAATATTTGAAATGTATTACCACTAATGAAATGTATTCCACCAGCTAGTCGCTTGAACATGTATCGTGGGTTGCGGAACGTGTAGATGGAGAAACAGAATCCCATTATCATTATAAACATACTAATAAGAGCGAACGAGACCTGAGTCCTCGCATAATCTGCGAACAATGGAAAATGTATCGTATAAATTACACGTTTCATTATTAATCGTAATTACTAAAATTAACACACGTTATATGTGATATTTTTATTAATCAAAATAAATATTTTATTCTTATTAAGAATTATTATTATTTTTTAATAAATAATTTAATAATAAATAATAATAATATTTTAATAATAAATTATTATTTTATTCTTATTAAGAAACATTTTATTGTTTTCAAGTTGAAAAATAATTGATAATATTTAATATCTGTTAGGAGGGTACTTAATATTTTTTTTTACAGTTATATATATGGGGAAAAAAATATAATCAAAATAATATTATTCTATGTGTGTGTGTCAACGATGAGATGTTTTTATTTTATCTAAAAACTCGAAACTTTCAATGCGATTGCTTTAACGATTTTCTCGATTTCATCTCTGTTCGTTGAATTTAGGTATTTAGGATAGGTCATTTGAAAGATAATCATCGTTTTAATCATTTCTTTTGATTTTTCTATACATACCACGTGGTTTTTCTTTAATGTTTATCAATCGTTTGTGTTGCAATGAAAAATTCAAGAGACAGATTAGAAAAATACTGTTAAACGATAGAAAAGGAAAAAAATGTGTATTTGTTTTTTTGTTCATATTTTTCGATAGATTCGAGTATATATCAATTTTTATAAATTAAAACTATTCGATAAATTTTGACTACGAGGGTTTAGAATTTATGCTCGTTCATTGGTCGAAATTTCGTTTTGCTGCCAATTCCACACGCTTAAAATTCATTTAATCGATTTATATTTTAATATAATAATATTTCGTTTAGTTTAGTAATTAAAGTATCACTTACTAAGAACCGTCCTGTCTAAACCTGGATCCATGTCTATCTTCGCTTCAGGTGGAAACATTTCCTGGTATTTGCATTCTCCTGAAAGCAACAAATTACGATTTTTATACTTTCTTAGTTATTTAATACACACCTATGAAAAATACAAACGAATAAGATCATTACTTTTTCAAAGAAAACATTTTAAAATGATATATTTCGATTGTATATTTAATGTAATAATATTATTATATTTTATATTATTACTTTTTATATTATTACTATATATTTTGATAGAATTATTTTTATATTATATATTATTACAATATTATTTTATATTATTTTATATTATACATTATTACTATATATTACTATATATTACTATATATTATTACTATATTATTTTATACTATACATTATTACTATATTATTTTATACTATACATTATTACCATATATTACTATATATTATTACTATATTATTTTATACTATACATTATTACTATATATTACTATATATTATTACTATATTATTTCATACTATACATTATTACTATATATTTTATCTTATATATTATTACTATTTATATCAAAATAAATTTTAAATAAAAAATATAATATAATAAAATATTAATAAATTTATAATTCTAAAATATAATAAATTTTATAAAAAAAATTTTAATATAATATTAGTATATTTCGATATATATTATTACTATTTTGATATATTTGAAACTATTTCGATTTATAATAAATTGATATTCGGTCAGTACGCGTTTCATAAAACATCTTTGTTCTGTCGGTTAATAAAACTATTCGTTTGAATTATTATACGAAACTTGAAATGAACAAAAAAATTCATCACTCCCAAGGGATGAGTTTTGATAGAAAAAAATCCATACAATCGTAGTTTGGTTTTGTAATCTTCTTCATGCTGCTGTCCGTTCTATCTAGCACGTAAGCAAGCAACTTTACCGGCATACGAAACAAGGATAGAAGAAGCAGAAGCGGGAGAAAGACGAGCCCCCTTCTTTTCATTTATTTCTGGCTCCTCGTTTATTTTGTCGAAACACTCGTCTCTGAAGTCTCAACGAAAGCAGCACACGTGCGTTAAATGTAAGAAACTAACGTCGACGACAATTCCACGTTTCATCGCCAACCCGTTCGTTCATTCGAGAATCTTTTATACAATATTTATTCTATTATCGATTCTATGGTCAGCCTTGTTTTTTTCGCAAATATTAGTCGACGTCATTTTCTCGTCACTCGAATTCCCCTCGCCTTCCCCACCTCCCCCCACCCGCCCAGATGGTTCCATCGACAATTAGATAACGCGTTGAGGAAAGTGAGTGTTTTGAATAAATATTACAAGTACCATCTGCGATAATGGGAAAAATATTTGTTATAAATAAGTTAAGGGGTCTCAAACTCAATCGTCTACTTAGATTTGATACATTTTTTGTTATTATTGCATGACGCGAATAGGATGATTGATACTAAAATAGTAGACAATAATTTAAGTACTCGATGTTAATGTAGATATTTTCAAATTCGAGTCATTTTCAAGTAGTATTTACGTATAATATGTTTCTTCATTTAATTTTGTTTAAATTCATTATAGAATAGTATAACTTTGTTTATCTTTTTTTTCTTTCTCTTTAATCGTTATTATTGCAACTTAACGTAGATTTTATTATAAATTCTTCATAAATTTTGTAAATATATTTATATATTCCTTTTATTTATTATATTTATATTATATATTTTTTTATATATTTATATTATATTATATTAATTTTATATTATTTTATTTTATATTTATTATTTATAATAATTTATATAATAATAATAAATAATAAATAAAAAATAAATAATAAATAAAAAATAAATAATAAAATAAATAATAAATAAAAAATAAATAATATATATAATAATAATAAATAATAAATAATAAAATAAATAATAAATAATAAAATAAATAATAAATAAAAAATAAATATTAAATAATAAATTTTTTTTATTTGTATATTTTTATTATATTTTATATATATATATTTATATATATTTTATTATATTTATTTATTTATAAATATAAATTTTATTTATATATTTATAATAATACTTATATATTATTTTATTTATATATTTACATTATATTTCTCCGTATATATTATTTATTTATTGATATTTATTTTTATGTATATATTTTTATTTATATTTATATTATTTATATTTCTTTATTTATCAATATTAAATATTTCTTGTTATGTAATAATAGATAAATCCTGCGAATGTATAAATAAACAAATAAACAAATAACACATGGATTAATGCATAGTCCTGTTAGTTATAACATACAACAGAGAAAAGTATATGTATCCGTTTAGAAATTCAGAAACGTAAAAGAAAAAAAAACATGTGTGACTTTGAAAAAGCCATTAGTGAATGATAAAAATAATGTTCTCTCGTCTGAAAGCATTTCAATAACGTAAGAAAATTTGTTCATATTATCACAGATGGAGGAGATAATATTAAGATGGTGGTCTGACGTTCACGAGCATTAACAACTGCGAATTACCCTGTATATTAATATAAAACATTGTTTTGGCAGGCAATGCTTGAAACTTTTAATCGGTTAAGAAGTCGGAAAATAAAATGATTTTCGTAATTTTCGACATTAAGCCTTGAGTTTAATGTTTTTATTACTGCAAATACATTCGCAACTAGTTCTCTTATATCATTTAATGTCGGAAATTGTGCGTATACATTTTAATAGGAATTGGCACAGGATACTTCAGTAGACAAGTAAATAGACCAACTTCAAATAGAAACTTGCAACCATGGTTAGAACGCATAATTAAGTTGATCGTTCATTTGGAAAACGTTCGAAAGTTCCGTGCAACTGTGTCGTTTGATAATAATCGATAATTGAAAGTACTCGATCGAATTTGTTTCGGTCGGCAATTACAAAAATAAACAACTGAAACTGAGGAAGTTTCGTTGGATTACGTTGGGATTATTTATTTGAATGTGTTCGCCTGGTTTCCGTAATCTACTTTGTAATATTTTGACATTGAAAAAATATCGAGTTGGAATAGCAAAAGGCGAGTTGCTTGCGTCAGAGTTAGTTAATACGTTAACTGCCGTGAGGTCACCGGTGACCTCAACAAACACATGTAAAAATACATAATTAGAGTAAATATCGATTCTGATCAATCTTTAAACAAAATCATTGTTTTTATAAGGTTTCGAAGAAACTTACGATATACAAAATACGTAAAAATAATTTTTTTATCACGAGGAAAATTAGTTAGGAATTACTTGTTTCTATAACACAATTGAATTTACAATGTAAGTATACTTGTTCGAAAATTATTCATTTTCAGATTCTTGCAAAAGAAAGGATACAAATTTCGAAGAAAATATGAAATAGACAAATTTAAAGAAAATACTAAACAATCCGTAGGAGGTTCTTCGAAAAGGTTTTTCTTACTATTATAAACTGAGTAAATATAATATATTTTTTCTTGGAACTCGATCCCTTTGGTCTTTGTATAGATCTTCTACAAATAAAATCAATCGTCACGGTAAGAAATTATTCGTTGCTATAAATTCCTCAATCTTTTTCGTATTAAGAAAGAGCGAATAATCATAAAATGGTTTACGGCGCCTCGGAGGTCACCGGTGGCCTCACCATAAAAAATAGATAAAACAAAATTATACAACGCTCCCCCGTTTATCAGCTGTAAGAAAAAATGTCAACAAAATGTGCATCCCATAATAGAAAAAAAGGTGTTGGCGTGGTATAAATATTTATATATCAATATAATAAATAAATAATCATATTTATTGTCAAAATGGGTAAGAAATTATTCGTTGTTATAAATTCTTCAATTTTTTCCGTATTTAAAAAGAACAAATAATCATAAAATGGTCTACAAAGCCTCGACGGTCACCGGTGGCCTCACCATAAAAAATAGATAAAAAACAATAATACCACGCCGTTTATCAGTTGTAAACCAAATTTTAACAAAATATGCAACCCATAATAGAAAAAAAAGCGTAGTACGTAGACGTGGTAGGGAAAATCACGTAAAAAGTGGCTGCAGTCAACGTGTTAAATGAACGCACTTACTGTAAGGCACCAGCTCGCTGGAATTCTTCGTTTTAGGTATTAAACCACTGACGCAACCCCTCCAGAGACCCATATGCTTGTAGATCAGTCTCCGGCCAGTCGCTCCAGAATCTCCCAGAGGCAGGCCTTGGTCATTGGGTGCTTCGACGGTGAACCAATGGTCGGTTCCTATTGCTACCGCCCATATGCACACGGAGAGTCCCAGGAGGGCTGTACAACCGAGCAGAATTCGCCTTTCGAATATTACCTACGAAAACGCGACGAGACTATTCTAGAAAAAAACATTTCTACAATTTTGCCGATCGTCAAAAATGCATTAAACATTGCTCATTCGCTATTGGATTTTTATTGACTCCTGCAATAGCGCATGATGCATTTTTATATTTCAAAGAATCGAATTTTTCAACGTAACGGTAGTACCACGCGAATATTCCCCGCAAAAGGGAGGAATACAATTTTCATGTAAGATTACATCGAGCAACAGTTGGAGCTACGTTCATTCAACTCGACATTTTTTTTCTTCATAATGGAAAACGATTCGTCGCTGGGTTAATTAAAACCCACGTTTCTTCAACAGGCAATGCCATTTTTTGATCGAAACATGCGCCACCGCAAAAGACAATGGAACAAAAAGAAATAAACGAAAAGACAATGAAATCCGGTTTCTAGCGAATGAGCCGTTAAAAGGGGAGATGCAGTCAGGATTTTTAAACAATGGATGTTTCTTTTTTTGTAACATTTTCTTTTAGTTTAATAGTTTCCGAGATATCCTTGAATTGATAGGTAGCGGACGAAAGCGGCAAATCAATTTTCAGCGTATAAAAAACACTGAAAAACTCGCAAAAGATAATTTTCGACAATTTATAACTCAAAAATTATGAGCTTTAGCAAGATTTTATAAAGAATACTTTCGTTTTGAAATTGCTCAAAATATTAAAAAAAAAAATTTAATTCATCCCGAAAAACTATAATTTTGTGAAAAATTGTGTAAACATGTGGCTATAAACAATTGAATGCTCGACTTTTCGGCAAAAAAATTATGCTATTCGGATTTAGCGGATCAAAATATATAATAAAAGTTTAGCCTCATCCATCCAGCTTAAAATTTTACAAAAATATAATACCGTATTCAAATAAGCAAACTTTAATTGCGTTTTTCTCGAAACTATGTTTGTCAACTCGGTGATCACTATAATTTAATAACCACTCGATGGATTTTGATGAAATTTCTACTACTTATTAATAGCACTAAAAACTAGTCCTTCATCGAAGGATTTTCGTTTATGTGGAAAATTTCGATTTTTTTTTTAACAATCAACTAATGATTTTATGATCGAAAATCGAAAAAGAATGCCAAAAGTCGCCATTTTGTTAATTTGTAAAAAAAAAATAAAAAAGCTTCGATGAAGAACAAGATTTATTATTAAACTAATAATTTATATTTTGTTTTTTTATTTTAAATGATCCAGTAAGATGTTCCAATGGTCACCGCGAAACACTACTTCCAAAACTGGGTCCAACAAAATTGACGATATTTTTATAAATAATTAATATTATTTTGTTGAAATTTCGTAGAAGTCAAGTTGAAAGACAATTAAAAAACTCTGTGTAATCAGTTTTATAAAACAAACTTAATTATTATAGAAAAAAAAAAAAGAAAAAATTATTAAAAATTCTGCTTTTTTCATGCCACTGACTGCATTTCCCACCTTAATGAAAGTTGCTTTAGTTTTCGTACCTGGTTATAGAGTGACTTCATTCTATTCGCCATCTCTTTTCTTCTATCTTTCTATCTGCCTATCTATTTCTTCCTTTTTTTTCTTCTGTCTCTTCCTCATCAAAGAGAGAAAGAGAGAAAGAGAGAGAGAGAGAGAGAGAGAAGGAGAGATTTTTATCGATTCCTTCCTTGTATCGATCGAAGCTTTTAACTCTGCTTTAGAACCTATGGGAAATCTCTCCTTCCGCGTTTTTTTTCTTCCAGCGTGGCACCAACCACCGACGGACGATTACGAGCGAACAATCCATTCACAACTAGTCCCTTCTCAATTTTCATTCTTGAACAATCTTCAGAAGAAGAAGGCTAATTTTGTTTGCTTTTGTTTTGCCACAGTTTTCTACCAAGTTTTACTCCCCTCTCATCGTCCGAGACACTCGCGAGTCGTCAACAAAAATTCATTCGTTTTGGCGGCAAACAACATTTTCAATTTCATTTCTTCTTATTTCTTCCTGTACTCTTCTTTTATTTTATTTTATTTGATTTTATTTGATTTTCAAGCGACGTATCTAAGAACGGCATGGATATGTTGTTAATAAAGCTTCAAATATCTGCTGCGGTATTTTGAGCAATCATATTTTAGTAAATTTAACAGCTGGGTCAGTAACTTTGTCAATTTTATTAATATTATCGATGATAGTCAAAGTATATTTCAACATCACGAAATATAACTATGAAATAATAATAATAATAACAGTAGAATATTACGAAACGAGTTGAATTTTTTATTACAGCAAAGCTAAAATTTGTTTAAGAACAGAGCCAAGAAACGTTTTGGATATTGACTATGAGAACAATAAGAGATCAAAATCATAATAGTCGAGTCATTTGTTTTCGACAAGAACTGCTGCAATGTGCATTAATTAAACGTTTTCATTGCGACTTTGTCATGCTAGCCAAAAAAAGCTGGTGTACGCACGTAAGAAGTTATACTTCTTTGGCGTAATAAAACGAATATAACCTCAATAACCTCAAAAATAACTTCAAAAAAATAATTAATATTAAATAATTATTATTATTAATAATAAATAATGTAATAAAATTATTATTAATATAAATATATAAATTTATAAAATTATTATAAATAATAAATAATAATAATAATAAGAAGTTATACTTCTTTGGCGTACTAAAACGAATATAACCTCAATAACCTCAAAAATAACTTCAAAAAAATAATTAATATTAAATCATTATTATTATTAATAATAAATAATGTAATAAAATTATTATTAATATAAATATATAAATTTATAAAATTATTATAAATAATAAATAATAATAATAATAAGAAGTTATACTTCTTTGGCGTACTAAAACGAATATAACCTCAATAACCTCAAAAATAACTTCAAAAAAATAATTAATATTAAATCATTATTATTATTAATAATAAATAATATAATAAAATTATTATTAATATAAATATATAAATTTATAAAATTATTATAAATAATAAATAATAATAATAATAAGAAGTTATACTTCTTTGGCGTACTAAAACGAATATAACCTCAATAACCTCAAAAATAACTTCAAAAAAATAATTAATATTAAATCATTATTATTATTAATAATAAATAATATAATAAAATTATTATTAATATAAATATATAAATTTATATATTGTTATGTACCTATCTATATGCATTTAATTGCGCAAAACGTGTTGAACATCAAAGATAAGTTGGTTTCTTGAACGTCATTGAATTACATCGAAGGATGATTTTATTCGAGGAATGTGTATGAGTATGAGGAATGGAGTACTTGTTTAGTAAAAAACGAATCTTTGGGTTCACAACGTTGGTTCTTTATGAAAGATCAAAGTTCGACTATTTAATCGTCGAACTTTAACGCGTTACTTCCACCGTTGGTGCTCGTAAGACTCCCTGAGGTCTCTGTCACTGTTCCAAAAACAACAAACAGTCGAATTTTTGGACCTCGGTTGGGACGATGCGAATACGTCGAAGATGTAGTGTTTTGAGCTTGTAAATATTTGACGTACAATGTTTCGGATCAATATGTCATCTTTAATACAACTAAAGATAATCATCAAGTGGATATATTATTAGTTTTGTAAACGTATGTATATTTCCAATTATTTATTTATTTATTTATTTATTTATTTCAATTTATCTTTCAAGTATTTTCATTTCACACACACACACACTCGCACACATGTAGAATGAGCGATATTAAATACGAATAAAAGGTTTTAGATTTTGAAATCGAAATAACGTAATCGTGGATACAAATAAAATTGAATAAGATGAAAATTAGAAAGAAAATCACAGAAATTTGACAATGAGGTTTATTATATAAGCGAGCATATTAGTAGCATTTGAAAAAGTTCCATGACAGGGTGAGTTTCGATGGGACCTGACTTAGGTGTGTCTGAATTTTTATTCATTTTGTTTCTTTCGTTTATCCCGATTACGTAATTATTACGCATTCGAGAGTACTTTTAACTTTTTTTTCAATGATCTGCGTTGTACAAGTGACTGCTTTCAAATCTATTTTTCCTTCGTTGTTTTATCAGAAAAAAAGTAATATATTTCTCTCTATTGTTAAGAATTATTTATTGAAATAAGAATAATTTAGGTCTTTCGAAATCGTCGAAATGATGTTTCTTTCGTAAGATTACGAACGATCGTAAATACATTATATGTACATTGGGATTGTTAAAATGAAATTTAACGAGGTAGAACACCGGTGAAATTGCTGTTTATCCCTGGCACATGTCTGCGTAAAGATTGATGGTTTTTCGAAAGTTTATACTCGTATGCAGATTCGAATAAATGATGGATTAGACTAACCAATTGGCGTAGCCAAGATATAATAGAAGAAGAAGAAGAAGAAGAAGAAGAAGAAGAAGAAGAAGAAAAGATGCAAAGATAGTAGCAGGTAGCACGTAGTGCGAACACGCTTGGATATTTATGGCACATCACCTACTTACTGACATTACATTTTCTTTTTCTAATGAAAATTATGGAGTGAATCGATGAATGGTTCAAGAAGATATGCGCGTTGAAAACTAACGCAACACACGTTCGTTCGGATAGTATGTATGGTGTGTAATCGGTCAGTGATAATGACGTCAACGAGTACTTGTCATTGTTTTATTCGTTTATACGTAGCAGAAAGTTTATTTAGCCGTTGCTGTGCACGGATTTATAAAACGCTGACTGCTGACAAAGAAGATATTTTAGAAAAATTTTCCAATATGTTGCCGCGCAGCGCATTTTTTCTATTTTCGAGTATGCTCGCTATGCCGAGCGTAAAGAAACATTCGCGGCATGTATAATTGGAAATTATACGCTGAACAAATTTCGTTTGCAAGTTGTATTAGAAAATGATCAATCACCATAACTCGAAGAGACACGCGTTATGGTGGTAATAGCATCGCATCGATTATAGGAAAACTTTGCGCAAGTGTCTCTACCTATTGGTAAACGCGTTCTTTCTTTTATCCTATGACAAAGGAAAATGTAAAAATAGAAAGACCAGTTCGACGGATTTCAGGTCACTTGTTGCGAGTCGGAATGTACTTTAATACCAACACGACGCCAGATATTTTTCCTTCAACGAACATCGGTGACATTTTGCGACTGTGCGTGACGTTTCGTTTCTGACCAATTCGTAATACGAGTTTTATCGATGTTTTCTACTCTCATTCTCTCTCTCTCTCTCTCTCTTCTTCGTGCATTCAAACGATCGCATCTGTCTAAAACTATTTTCCTATGTAAACAACGACAAAAGTAAATATACGTGTAAATAGTTCTTAAAAGCTTTGCCATATAATAAGTTGAAAATGTGTCCCATATCCCATGTCACCCCCCCTCCCCCTGTCAAGAAAAAGTAAGTTTGCCTGCAAATCGATTCGACTGCACGATGAAATGACCGTGTAAAATAATGCAGTGAGTTACAATGTGAATTCAATGAATGTGTCAATTTTCAATCATATTTTTAACCACATTTTATAGATTTAGAGCAGAAATGTTGAATGAAAATTGTTCTCGGGTTCGAATCCTTGTAGAGGAAATATTTTTTTAAAGTAGATATTTTTATACTTCTTTTGAGTTTAATAGCAAAAGATAAAGTTTTTCTATTGTAATTATAGAACTAATTCTGATATATATAATATCTTATTTTCAGATATAACGCTATACGTTCAATAAATTCTAAGAGGAACTTCTTCCGTGAGGAATTTAATATTAAAAATGGAAACATCAAACTATCATTTTCTAGTTTTAAGTTTATCCTTGTTCAAATTGTAATACTTTATTTTTGAAATGTTTTTCAATTAAAGACCAGAAGACTGTATAAAAAGTCTAGCGGTTTTATTTTTCCTCTTATTTGAATTTATGATTTTGTTTATTAATATTACATTATCAATGTATTACGTTACACTATGAAAAAAAGATTGTAAAAATAAGACGCATATTATTTTTTGATGTAGGTTAGGTAACTTGGAATAGTTATAAATAGAAAAATCAAATGAAAAAGTTTAGAGGAGAGTAGAATTTAGACTGTGCTACATAAACATAAATATTGTTGATTTTACAGAACTTTGGATTTTTCTAGTTTTTTTTTCTTTTCAACGAAAACAAAATTGAACGTGTAAAAGTGTTACGATATCAGTATATTAAAAAGCAATAAGAGAAAAAGACACAATACAATGAAACAATAAGAATATTTGTGTACCAATCGAAACCTTGATGTTTTAAATTTAACTTAATATAAATCTAACTCATATTCATATATATATATAGAAAAGAAAAAGATTTCTATTCGTGATGAGTGAAGATTAGAAGAGATTGTAATCGCAAGAAAATTTCTAGATCTTCAATGACTACTCTCGAGAAGAGAGTAGATAACCGTGATTACCGGTAAGAGTTAAATTTCTTGTTCAAAGAAATAACGAGGATAGTATTGGTATGGAATTACTATGTGAAAGGGAGAGAGAGAGAGAGAGGTATCGAATGAATAATCTGGCAGAGAATTATAGACCGTTCGTTGCCGATTTCTCTTAACTGACGCTATTTTCTATTCGTTTTTGCCGTCGAAGACAAGTAGAAATACACCGACATAGGATGGGAATAAAATTAACCTAAAATCCATTGGTTTGTTTATACGGTCGACAAGATTTCTAGCTGCGATAACAAATTTCAAAGTCTTGCGTTGATTTTGGGAAAAGGGAGTTCCACGGATAGACAGTCGATTACGGATCGATCTCTAATCAAAACAATGACATAAGACCTTGGATCTTGTATTTTCATGACTTTAAGTTCATTCGCTAATACTAAAAACAATATTTAATAAATGTATCGCAGGGAAGTTGGAGCAAAGTAAAAAATCAATCAGAACGTTATGTTTTAATCTTGTTGAACATTTTGTCCATTCATTGGGACTTCTTCAGCAACTAGAAAATATATTACATAACCTTAAAAATACATGGTTTATCAAAACATTTAATAAATAGTTATTAAAGATTACCTCGATCGTCAATATTTAGAGTCTCCTATGTATTAAAAAGACATACATTATTATGTTTTAATGATAAATACACTTAAGATATATAAATCGTTTTCTTTTTCTTTTTCTTTTTTTATAGTAAAATCATAAATCGTTAAATTCTACCATGTAATTAAACAATACTAATTTAATTATTAAATGTTTTGATAAACTATGTATTTTTAAGGTTATGTAATATACTTTCTAGTTGCTGAAAATGTCCCAATGTGAAGGGAAGAAAAAACGTTCAACAAGAACAAAACATAACTAATTCTGATTTCTTTTTTACCATGCTCCAACTACCCCGCGATACATTTATTAATATTTTTCTTTTTCGACGTGATAAACAAACAATTGACTAATAACAATAATATTTCTTTTTTCCCAATTTCACGTTTGTGTTTTAATTTTTTTTCAATTTTCGTCGGTCAAATGAAATAATGTAAGTATGATCCGTTCGTAGTATCACTCCGAAATAGTTTCCGCGCGCGCACGTGGCCTATCGTGCCCACTATGTATTTTTAAATACTTGGCCGGCGACCTAGGGCAATTACATGCCAGACCGGTGAGACATCGGTCCACCTGAGAGGTAAATAAATAATAAGTTTTAAATAAAATACGATTCTCGAACGTTCCGCGTATCAAGCATGCGCGTATGCTTGTATGTAAGTACAATTCTAACAAATAAAACAACAAGAGGAGATCGAACGATTAGATGATAAATACGATTGATCGATCTTAGTTGTTTCAATTAAATTCATTTGAAAAATTAACCTGTGAAATATTTTCAAACGCTTATCTCAATTTGGTTGACACCAATTTTAATCAAAATTCAACAGAAGTAATGCAATTACACATATATGTATATATATATTTTGAAATATGTTTGTAATATAAATTATTTTTTATTCAAACGTCAATCAGATTATAAGATTCACAATATATTTCGTTGCATGGTACGCATAGTGAAGTATAAGTTGACAAAAAAGAGAAAAAGCTCGGATTATCAGTCACATACTTGCGATATTTATTATACGATATATTATATTACATTTATCCTAGATCAAGGAATTTTTCCTAAAGAGGAAAACGTCTGACTACCCGAAGAATTTCTTCGCGAATGAAATATTTTCGTATGCGTATGCGATGAAAAGTTGACAGCGATGAAAATTTATTGGTACGTCTCGTCAGCGTATTTCAAAGCGACAAAATCGGGCGTCGAGATCAATGATAACGAGTGCCAGGAAATGTAACATCTAAATTCTATCTTATTCCCCCTTCTTCATTTTTTTTCCTTCTGTTTTTTCAAAGCGCGATATTTAAAGGCTTTGCCGTCCGTAGTCCGTCTGTTTTAGTTGGACGATATAAATACAATGGTCAAAAGCCTACGGATTCTCTACCACCTCTCTCCTATTCTTATTCGTTTAACCAACCATCGTCGAGCAGTTCAGTTCTTTCTGACATCAAACGCACACTACCTGTTTATTTTTTTTTTATTTTCTTTTAACAAACTATTTATTTAGTCCTATCTAATAATAATAATTTTCAATTGTCTTTTTTAACACTAGATTTACCAGATCAGTCAATTAACACTAGATTTACCAGATTAGTCAATTAACACTAGATTTACCAGATCAGTCAATTAACACTAGATTTACCAGATCAGTCAAAATGACTGACTGGTGTTTTGCAATTTTAATTAAAAATTCCTACTGCATGTAACATTTTTTTTTTGTAATAATACCATGACTTTTATAGTTAAAACTAAAGAATATCAGTTTTATGAACTTTATATTATCTTATAGATTTTATTCGCAATAAATAAATTTTTTGCTATTATTATTTTGACCTCATTGTAAGCACTTTTTTTAAAAGACCAGTGTCATTTTGACTGATTTTAGTAGAAATAGGTATATCAAAATAGTTGGTAAATCTATTGTTAAAAGTCAAAGTATTTAATCAAAGTTTTTTCGAGACTACCACTACCACTACCACCACTGTCTGCTGCTGTTGGAGAAAAGTCGATAAAAGTAGATGAAATTCGATAAAAGTAGAAAAGGGAGAAGAAGGAACCCTTTGTCGCCGCCTGCGGTTAATTTCCGTTTCGTGGAAGTGCGATATGCGTGACACAACGTGAAATAAAGGGACGGAAAATGCATCGCAGAGGGACCGAGAATAGCACGCGTGTTTATACCGTCAGATTAATAAAAGATAATAAAAGAAATAATTTACCGGCTAAGTTAGACGAGTGGGCACGGTTATTACTCCTTTATGGAAATTTCCATATCTTTTTTATTTCTTTTTATTCCAATTTCTCACTTTTGCAACTGTAATGTTATGCACAAACTGCGGTAACTTTCCTTTTTTATTTTTTTTTTTTATAGATAAATTTGACACTACAAAGATCTGAAAACTTGTACGAGATGTTTTCGTAGTATAATCCCGGCTACATTTTTTGGATTAACGACGATAAATTATTTCTTTCCAGTTTTCGGGTGACAATAAGTTTGTACAGAAACTGAAGTTATAGGATGTATCTCGCAGTTTTTTTTTTCGTTTATATTTTTATTCTTTGCGTGTATTACACGAAGCTACCACTATCATTGGATCATTCTCAACAATTCTTTTTCTATATTATTATATTATTATTAATATATATATATGTGTGTGTGTGTGAATTTTTCAATTGAAACTCTTACTTTTATCAGCATCATTTCTATTTGCTATCAATCTATTCGAAATGTCTTCATTGTCTTTTAACAATTATATTCGGCAATGCACTTATTACCGACGAAGCATCTATTATGCGAGCTACAATTTCTGTTAAATTGGCTCAAGATCAAATCTCGAAATAAAAACAACTTTGTCTTCTTTGAAATCCATTTCATCACGGTTTCGAATCGTTAACGGGTGTGATATTTTTCAACGATTATCTCCGAAATAATGATGAAAAATACTAGCGCACAATGAAAGCATACAAATAATGTTAAAATTTAATCGAAATGATTAAAAAACGTAACTTTATACAGCTCACACATTTTTTACAGTATCTTACATGCAATCCTAATTTTTTCCCGCCAATCTTTAACCAACATATTCCACAAACATTACCACTTGTCAAATGTTTCATTAAAAAGTTATAAAGAAAAATACGAAATGATAATTAAAACTCGTTGGTTGAAATTATTTGTAGTTCCGATGAAAAATGGATGTTTACGTCATTACGAATGCAAAAAATATTGCATTATTTGCATTATGCATTATAATTTCACATTGATTATCCATCATTTCTGTAAATACATCTTTTTTAATGAATTATTTAAGAGCCTAAGCTGACAGAACACTTTTGTATTAATTTCGTTTGCAGAATAAGTTAGTAACACCCTGTATATTATAACAATGCTTACCACTCAAAAATGGAGGAGAAAAAAAAGTCACTTGTAGGAAGTTTCTATATCACTGTTAAAAATTTCAAATCACAAATGATAATAAATCGAATAAAATAATATAACATAAGAGAGGAGACACCATAACCGTCCGTTAAACTCGAATAACCGAACGCGCTGACCGCCGGTTTGACACTGATCGAGTTCTGACCAAGGTTCTGACTACTTCCCTTGCTTCCGCGCAAAAGAGGGGAGAGAATATGGCGGTGCACGGTGGGGGTGCAGCAACTACGGAAAACAACTTCTTATTGACTAAATGTAGTTGCACGATCAAAGTAATGAAATAATAATTCCAAGACAAATATAACGATGATTATTAAATAATCGTATAATAAAAATTTCATAATTGTTATTATAGATTGCTGCATAACGGCATTTGCATTAACTGAATAATTCATTTTGTGTTTTTTTTCTAAATTAAACAACCAATCGCGACTCCATTTGTCCTTTATCCCAGATTCTATAATTCTTAGTAATATTTCATTGAAACGATTCAAGTATGGTGTCGTTTTTGGTAACAAATAAATTAAATAACGATTTTTTTGACATATATCCGTAACTTTTGTGATCGGTTTACAATTGTTTCTTTTTGACATATAAATTAAACGTAATTTCGACGTCTCGTGATAGCACGACGTATTTTTATATAATATTAGATGTTTCACGCATTCTTTTATATCTGGCGTTTGTACCATTCTTTTTAGAATAGTATCATTACCGAAATATTGTTTAAAGAAAGGAAAAGATACGTTTAGATACATGATCTTTATATCTTGTCTTAAAATATCATCATAATTATTAAATTCAATTTCCGATTCAACATCCGTATTAATATTTAATAATTCTTCGTAAAATATGTCTAAATAACACATACGAGCTGCCATTATTGAAAGAAATATCGTTCGTCCGGATAATCCTTTAGAATTCGGCGTTATGGCAACACCTAAGAGTAAACTGATGATATTTATTGGATCGAATACATTAGAAGCAGATTTCGATAACCTCGAAATAATCCAAAATAAAATAACGATAAGAAATATAATGAATAGGGCAAAAAGTACATGCGAAAAATCTATCTGTCTTTTCATTGAAATTCTCGGTACCATTATACATATATCGTCGGAATTTACTGGAACGGTATACACTGCCGAAATTAAAAAGGCTGACTGTAAGCATAATCTATACATTAAATCCAATTCATTTAGATTCTCTATCGTAATTGCAAGATTTCCATCTACTCTGCTAATTTTTCTTCTCATCTTAATTTTCTCATCCACTATTAGGGAAAAGTTCATTATTTCAGACCAGGTCTTAAATATGTTCCCCGATAGTCCTCCTAAAACGATCCGACCACCATTTTTCGGATCTCTCAAGATTTCTTCGTAAGGATGTTCATCGTTGATATTCGTTTTTAACTTGTAACCGTGTAAATTGTCTATTTTATACGGAAACAAAATAATTTCTGCATTCCATGACAATCTTGTATAATATTTAACGAACGGATTGTACCGGTGGACCGTTAAATTTCTTTCAAATCTATGATAACCGGACAATTCGAGGATCGTAACATCCAAATAATGCAACTTCCACATTTGTTGCAAGGTCGAGTTGAAATTGTTTTCATCTTTGTCGTGGACAATCCAAAGTATTTTGGGGGCGTCGCTAGTAGGCATCAACGAACGTATTAAAATACCGAAATCTTCGACTTCACGTTGATCCAATAATTTTTTCTTAGATGTTACGTCGACGATTAGAGTCGAACAAGTTATTTTCGAATGATATTTTTCGGATTTTATCGAGGAAAGTGGCTCCACGAGAAATGAACGTTTAGATCTTGTGACATCGTTTAACGTTGCATCGATCACCTTACGCATTTCCGTGTCTGCATTTCTCGATGGAATCTCGAGATCTATTGCAAAAATAATTTCTTTGATATCCTCGGACACGAGGACAGTCTGAATGGCGAATTTTAACAATGTGACGTTTAAATCGTTAAACGTCACACGAAAATCAGCGGAAACTTTGCTAATCATTGACACGTATAACAAAAAATTCACCAACAACTTCATCGTCAAATAAATTGTTATTATTTATTTCACTTCTGGCTTTTTCCATTTACCGTTCGCATCTCTAAACTGACACACTGCTCCGACCAACTTGGAATATATTTTACAATGTCAATCATATATGAATGCTTCAACATATTTTTTTCAATTGCATTTTAAATAATAATGTATATTATATTAGAGTCAACATGGAAACAAGTAGAGTATCATTTTTATGATTACATTTATTCTTATAGGGAAAACCATTCTAACCTCAAACACATTATAGCGATCGATAAAATCAATAGACATAATGAATATAGTTAAAGTATAAGGAAATATATTTGTTATTTTTTTTATGAAAAACAAGTATCATTACATAATAGTAAATAGAATAACTTCTAGTTTTTTCCATCTACCGTCCTCATCTAAACTGACACACCACTCCGACCATCTTGGAAAATATTTTACAATGTCAATCATTTATGAATACTTCAACATATTTTTTTCAATTGCATTTTATATAATAATGTATATTATATTAGAGTCAACATGGAAACAAGTAGAGTATCATTTTTATGATTACATTTATTCTTATAGAGAAAACCATTCTAACCTCAAACACATTATAGCGATCGATAAAATCAATAGACATAATGAATATAGTTAAAGTATAAGGAAATATATTTGTTATTATTTTTTTATGGAAAACGAGTACCATTACATAATAGTGAATAGAATAAAGTTTATAATATATCGGAATAAAGATCGGCAAATATGAGACACGCTATAGAAAATGACGTTACAATAAGTTCCTCGAAAATGAACGTACGTTTTGTATATGCGTGACACACGTTACGAGTTTCGTCGGCAATATGCCATATTTTCTATTTTTGATGACGCAACAATAGTTTGCCATCAAGGCTTGGCAAAATGAAATATAAAAATACAAACAAAATCTCGAATATACATTTTTGAAAAGCACACACGCGTTAGACAACTGGCATCGTTACATGCAAAAGTTTCATTCGGGCAACCCTATTTTTGTCTTAACATTCCTACCACCGTGTTTTACGGTAGAAATATGCTATCTTTTACATTATATCAGATACTTACGCCAATTTAATAATTTTTTTTGTATATTCCGTATCGAGCAGATATTCCTCGAACCGACGTCTTTCTTCTTGTGGGTCCGCTTCGATTAATTCTTCCTGAATATAATATTAAAAACACAATCATGATCAATAAGTTACGAGACTTTTATGTATATATAGGTTTTAATTTACTTCAAATTCGCTCTTTTGCAAATCAAGTATTTTTATAGAAATATTTTATTGCAAAAAAAAAATAAAAACTAGTATGTGTATTTATGTATACACGTAAGAAGTTATACTTCTTTGGCGTACCAAAACGAATATAACCTCAATAACCTCAAAAATAACTTCAAAAAAAAACTTTACAAAAAAAAATAATAATAATAATTATTATTATCATTATTAATTTTCCTTGTTACTTTTTAATTTTCCTTGTTTATATTAATATTTTCAATCGATCGATATATTATATATATATAAGAAAGAATAAAAAAATATCAAAATATGGATATTAGTCCACACTAAATATAAGGGAGATATATAGAATTTCTTGACGCGTCAACAGCCATGGCGCGGTTACAGCATTAGTTCTCGCTCGATCATTTAAGTAATGCAGCGCTGAGTACGATTAGTACTTGGATGGGTGACCCGCTTGAAAAAAAAAGAGGAAGAAGAAGAGAAAAGACGACTACTTCATGCCGTAAATTTGAAATCGTTTTCCTGCGCTTCGTAAATATCGACAAACTTCGTGGTGTCGTTTTTACTGACGCTCGAAAAAAAATCACTCCCATCACATTTTCCCAAACGCGCGAAAAGAAGTATAACTTCAAAAAAAACATGAAATAAGTTAGTTAATCGTAAGCCCCGTTTTTTGGATTACAATACGGTAATGAATTAGTCTGATTTGCAAAAGGGCGAATTTGAAGTAAATTAAAACTTATAATAATAATAATAGTAAGATAATCAAGAGAAAAAGAAAAGATGAAATAATAATAAAATGAATGACCTCCTTGGAAATCTCCAGAGCGACGAAATCGTCGTAATGATCTTTTATTTTAGTGCGTAAAGCTATTACTGATGCATCCGTGGCGAGTAGAGTACTCAGTTGTCGTAGAAATGACGACATTTTCGTGTAATAAATATTCCTCGATCGAGTCTCCGTGTTAGTATTTGGAATAAAATTGGGCAGCAGAATAAATAATCCATGATGGCCGGATTCTTTTCTTTGATAACATAATTTTTCTACGATTGGATCTCTTAAATCATCTCGGTGTAAAGCAAACGATGAGAAAATGAAGAATTTCACGTGCGCCGGATAAAGGTTTCTGCTTTCTTTATCGAGTACTTTGGTGATTTTGGAATATTCAAAGGAATTAATAGAGGAATCCATCGTAGTTCTTTGTAGATCGAAAATAGCTTCGATTTCATAGAGCGAAGCTGCTTCTTTGAGCAACTCGTTGAAGTTCGTTGTTGTGTTAATTTCGTCGCGAGTAACAACAGTTGCTCCACTTTCGCGCAATTTAAGTAACCACTGTTCGTGATCTCGGTTTGGTTTATCGGAAACTAGGAATAATTTCCTAACTCCTTGCTTGATCATCCATTCGATCAGTAATTTACCGAAGGTATTGAAACCCTCAACGACGAAATAATATTTGTCATTAGGGAAGAAATATTGTGGAATCAAATCGAAGAATTCCTTTTCTTCTTCCAAGTTTATCAGGACCTGAAGAAAAATACATTATTCGTAGGATGATTGTTAAGAAGAATGATACTACCTTTTGCAAACGAATTTAATAAATAATCAATTACTTTTCCATAACGTTGACAAGCCTCCGTGTTTCTTTCTTCCGTTGCTCCCCGAAGATTCATTTTTCGTGATACGATTGGTTTTAATGTACCCGCTTGCAGAGCATTTCTCATTAATTCCGATGCTCTTTCCTTCATTTTTTGTGGCAACTTGATAAGGTCTTGTAAACAGTAGCCGTATACACTTTTGTGCCGGAAAAAATTAACCAATGAAAGCGGCTTGTAATGAGGATCTTTAGAATCGTAAATCATTGCTAAATGTTTTAAAGCTGCAACAACGTCTAAAGAAGTATCTATATCGTTCAAGATTGAATAATTAGCAACTACAAAATCTATGCCTTTTCCATTCGTAATAGTTTTAATATTAATTCCATAGTCTTTAACATTGATAATATGAGACTGTGGTAAACTTGGTCGTATCGATTCGATGATTCGTTTCTCTGCTTCCGTTTCGTAAGTAGTGTAAACATCCAAATTATACGATAAAGATAAATTTATCAGAGCCTGTCCTACGTCGCTAGCACCGAAATGCACCAATACAGTTTTCATACATTTCAATCTATAAGTATTCGAATGCAAAATGCAGAAAGCTGCGAAATATGCTTGGGGAATCGTTGCGGCATCTTCGAAGCTCCAATTTTCTGGAATAATCCAAGTGAAATCTGGATCGGCTGAAATTTCGTTGCTTATCGTGAAATTATCAACGAGTCCCATTACTCTACGACCTTTTTCATCCAATCCTGAATATTCTACTATAGATATCTGTGATTCTAAACTGACGTCATTTTTCAAGCAGTACTCGTAAACATTTAAGTCGAATGCAGCACATTTTACTTTTACGATACTTTTATTTGTCTCTTTAATCAATGGTAACTCTTCCATCCATTCTAATGAACCTGATTTATTCATTTTTGCACACCAACGCGAAGAATGTGTAGACTTCATTGGCAATGGCGTCCATCTGTACGTGCCCCATACGCCATTGGTCGACAACACATTTTCACGAAGATTTAATTTTATTTGCGATTGGTAGAATTTATTTTGAAGCGAAAATTTCGGTGCCTTTGCGTATTGTAGGTCGAAAATTTGAAGTTTTTTATACCCCGGCTCTCGTTTTATTATTCGAAGTATCTCGAATATATCACTTTCGATAATAGTGTTAACCAAAAATATGACATTGTCATATTTCGAATCTCGTAAACAGATCGTTAGTTTATCGATACAGTCTTTCTGGTTTGTAACGACAACCGTTCTTTTGAATTTGTCTTCTTTTTCTAGAGTCACGTCGTCCATATACATCTTTGTTTTCTTTACATTTTCAATAAATCTAAGTTCATCCATGATTATTTCCGAAGCCCTGTTTTCGATTAATATTTCTTTCAATTCGATACCAATTGCAGTTATTCCTGGACAAGCTATCGTGTTTATCCGTTTTTCATACTTTATGGGTAATCCTACGAAAGAAAAAGAACAAAATCTTTCATATAATATTTTAACGAACATATATTTCGTGCCTTTTTTCCAAACAAATATGAGTTAGTATTTAAACGTTATCAAATGGATTTTTTGGTTCCAATTGTTAACACTATGACGTCCGGTTACACCACATTTGTGTCATGCACAAAGCGTAGATCTACGCCCGGCGACATCTCCCAAGATGTAATAAGACAGTGGTTCCCAAAGTGATCCCTAGGGTCCCTCAGGGGTCCCTAGTATCATTCAAGGGGTCCTTGGAAGATTAAAAATGATTTAACACGTTCACGCCGGGGCGATAATCTGCGTTCCGCCGCCTGAGGCGGAAGCGTCTTACCGCGTTACGCTTCGTGGGGCGGGGCAGTATCGTTGCTAGTTTGAACACGCTTATTGCGGAATCATTACAGTTTGAGGCTTCTAATGCGCTAAATGCGAAATTGGAACAATTCTGACATTGTGTAAATGTAAATGCATGGTATATCCACAAAAAATGGGGAACTAAAAAAATTCCAATTTTAAAATTTCGAGAACAAATTATCGATCATCTTTTGAACAAAGATCATCACAAAGAAATCGAAGAAGCTGAAATAGAAAAGAGAAATCCGTCAAGAAAACGTACACATTTTCTACAATCATACAAAGGGGCTGCCAGGAACACAAGAAAACGATGTAAAGAATGTTACAAACAATTATCAAAAAAACAAAATAGATTATATGCCGCGAAAAAAAGTAAAAAAGTAATGACATATTGTACGCGTTGTAAGTGCCAGCCCACATTATGCTTAGAATGTTTTAAAAAGTTGCATAAATATAAATAAATAATTGTTATCAATTTAAAATATTAAATGTAAATTTTTATAATATTCAATTTTTATATGTAATGTTGAGAAAAAATAAAATCAACTTATTTTTTTAATGACAAATTTTCTGAAAACAAGTGATCCACAAGTGGATCACGCCGCCCCACGGAATAGTAAAGTGCGACCCACAAGTGGGTCACCCCGCCCCATGGGAATGGACAAGTGCGACCCATCGGTGGGTCGCGCCACCCCACAAAACAGACACGAGCGACCCACCGGTGGGTAACCCCCGGCGTGAACGTGTTAAGGGTCCCTGGGCAACGTCGGGGGTCCGCGCAAGGTTTAATTATCAATATAAAAAAATATCCACAAATGAGAAACTTAAACCAATGTTTCAACAAGGATACCACAAATTCTGGTTATAAAAATAAATCCTAATTTTTTATCCTGCGTTATAGGTTACTGAACAGGAGTTGTTGACTTTTTTCCCGTCTTCCTATTCGGTGGAACGTGGATTCAGTGCCGTTATGAATCTCATTACAAAAAAAGAACCCGGCTAGAAATTAGTGCTCGTGGGGATTTGCGGTTGCTTCTCACAAACATCGAACCAGACATAAATATACTGATAAAATCTCATCACGTTCATCAAAGTCATTAATTTTTTCTATTTAATTTTAAACAAAAGTTATAATTTCAATAAATACTTCTTCAACAATTTTTATTTAAATTTTTGTCCTATGCTTTATTTTAGCTTTTTCACTTGGGGGTCCGTGGACAACTTTTGACTATAAAAAGGGATCCATGGACCAAAAAAGTTTGGGAACCACTAAGTAAGAGAACGGTCGGGCGTGAGCGAAGTAATCCGTAATAGCGCTGCCGCCGCCAAGCGAAGAAATTTTTTCGGAACGCTCGGACGTCAAAGTGTTAACATTTTTAAGTATAAAAATAATTTATTATCAAAGCAAGTATAATTTAATAATCGATTTGGGAGGCATCGATTTTTTAATCGAAAATTTAATCGAATTCTTGGACTATATTAATGAAGTTTCAAATTCTTACCGTTTTTTTCGTTCATTTGTTCCGTTAATTGTTCCACGTCGATGACGAGTTTTTTTATCATACTCGGCATCAAAATATTTCTATTTTTACTGTTGATAATTTGCACTTGAATTAATCCTTCTAACAATAATGTCCAATCATTGTTCCATTCGAGTGTACCATTGGAACACGATTTAGAAAGTCCCCTGATAATATTGTAAGATTCTCTATACTTGTAACCACGTAAAAGTAGATTCGAGTAAATATCTTCTTTGGATAAACTTTCTATCTCTTCCTTTTGTAAAATTATTTCAGGACTATTGTTTCTCCCAGTTTTTGTTAAGCTTATAGTTCCCGAAGCTATCACTTCCTCGTTGAATCTTATTTCAAAGTCTCCCGTGCCTAAAAATGTACATTATTTATAAACAAAAATACTACAAATAAAAATATAAAAATATTAAATATAATAAATATTTATAACAATATTAAATATAATAAATATTTATAATAATATTAAATATAATAAATATTTACAATAAATTAATTTAAAAAATATTTTTATAAATAAAATAAAAATATAAAATAATATATTTTAATAATCCTATATCTGTCGAAATATTTTATGCTATGCGATTTCTAATTCTTACCTTTAAGTATCATAATCGTAAAGGTCATTTTGCCGTTTCTAGGTGATTTTAATAATTTATTGTGAATAAGAATATTATGAAATGTTAATGATTTTCCAGCCTCATTTAATATAAAATTCAAGTAAATATCCGCAACAAGCTTCAAATAGACGGCCGAAGGTATGATCACATTACCGTTAATTTGAAAATCTTGTAAAAATTTGTATTTATTTGATCCCAAATTCAGGAGAAACGAACGTTCTCCAATTCGTTGTCTGCTATCCATTGAAGATAAGCACACGTACCTATCAAAAATATATTTATAATTTGAAAATATATTTATTTGTAGCCACGCGTTTAGAAGTAATTAATATTATGTACTAACCAATCGGAATTGTGTTCCCATCGGATGTGAGAAGAAATCGATGGGGTTCCTCTAGAAACGGGATATGGAATTTTCGGATAGAGTTTATCTGGCGTGATTGGATACCCTAGATTATAAAGCTTTCCTAACGTCGATAAAATTAAAGTTGCGTTGTCCTTGTGGTTCCGTTTTGTTAATGATAAATTAATGCAATCGCTGTGCAATGATTTTTTTAGAATTGCCTGAAGAATAGAAATAATTTCGTTTGGCTAATTTACCTCGAACAATTGAAATAATACGAATGGAAATATCGTTAGCAATAAATAAACCTGTAAAAGTCCGTGGGGTGAAATTTCAATGGTTACAGCATTTTTTGGTATCATTTTTAATACTTCTTCGAATAAAACGGAAAAAAGTAGATTATTCGTATGATATTCCGGCGAGGAGAAGCGTGCCTTCGTTGAGTCCCATTCGTTTTTCGGAATGGACGTGCTTATCCAACGTTTACTGCGTCTTTTCGGTCGAGGGATAACTTCCTTCAAGTAATCCAACAATTTTGGACCAGCCGGGGAAATGTAACGACTATGGTAAGCAATGTTATTAGTTGGCACGGATTTAGCAAATATTCCTTTATTCTAAAAACAAAAAAAGGTAATAAGAATTTTTTAAAGCTTATATTATAAAAAACAATTGTTTATTAGACTTAATTTAATAATAAACCTTTTAAGCATTACCTGTAATTCCTTGACAAAAGCATTTATGGATTCGGTAGGTCCACTTATGGTAGAACTATTGGGCCCATTATGACAAGCAACGTCAATGTCTGCGGGACAAAAATGTCTAACTTGTTGATAACCAAGACCGATTGCAGCCATCCTTCCATCTATCAAATCACTTTCTACCGAGGCCAAACCTCGAGAAAGTGCGGATAAAATCATTTCCTCGGCCGTAAAGCAACCATCCGCGTAAGAGCAACCCAGCTCACCGACGGAGTGTCCAATCATGTAATCCGGTTGCACGCCAACGGCGTTTAAAATATCCACCAAACCGATCTATGTAAAGATTATAGCTAAATAATCCCTAAATAAACACTGTTAACCCATTGCATTATTCGGAACCTCAGGAAACGCTAGGCCAAACGCGGCTGCCTCGATCATCGCGATGAAAGGCGAGCGGCGGAGCGCGCGTGCCGAAATTTGAAACCTATTTTCACGACCGAGCGCAAGATGTCGAGTACGAGTCGGACTCGTGATATTCATGTTCGGCCTGAAATGTCGAGTACGAGTCAAGCTCGTGATATTCATGTTTCATCTGGAACTGAACAACGAGCCCGACTCGTGACATCCATGTTTGGCCTAAAATTTTCATCACGAGTCAGACTCGTCAAAATAGTGCAAGGGGTTAACTAGGGAAAAATATCTAAGATAAACAAATACTTGTATAGCTGCGATTCCCAGAAAACAATGTATAATATTGTCGTATATTTCAGGATCCTTGTCGCATATAATATGCACAATGTCGTAACCTCGTGGTCTTAAAACTGCATCACATTTTTTCATAGCTTCGGCAAAGATTGGTATCTTCATCAGCGATTCACCTAAAGTCACGACAATTTTTTAACATACTTTTCGTTATATTTCTATGTATTATACGTATCGATGTAATATTAGTAATACCCATTCCAATCCATTGCGAGCCCATTCCCGAAAAAACGAACCAGATCTGTCGGGATTTGTGTTGAATCAATTCTATCGCTTGTTCTGAATTAGCTTCTTCCAATTCTGGAATGACTATATATCCAGAATACAGAGATTGCGTAAATGGTTTCTTGGTAATGTCGTTGATTAATTGAGCCAGTTCGTCATCTCCTTTGCACTGCTTCAACTAAGGATACATACGATGATGTAACTATGATCTGGGTCGGTATAATTGGTCGTAAGTCTGAAAAAGTAACTTACAACGTTAAAGATCGATGATATCATTTCCTCATTTCTACAAGAAATTACAAAAAGTCGTGGCATGTTATGCGGCGAAAGGTCTCTCTTCTGTTTCTCTTTGGAATGACGTTTTAGGATAATGTGAGAGAAGGAACCGTTTAAGGAGGCTGTGTTCACGGCAACATAATCGTCAAGCAAAGGTGTCGGTTTTGTAACAACTTTTACTCGTCCATCTTGAAGACATTTCGCATCTTCCGGAGGTTTGTCATAATGAAGATTTGGAGGTATAACACCAGTTTCCATAGCAATTAGTACCTGCAAATTGACATTACATTTAGTACAGACAACTTGAGGGGTTATACGCAGTTAGAGTTTTAAAAAAATCGATTTTTTTTTGCATTTTCGGAATGTACATATATTTAAGTATATTCTCTGAAAATTTCGAATTGATCCGGCAAATATTCTTCACTTCATATAAGCTGCAAACAAAAATTTTGAACTATGCGTAAACGTCTCTTTGAAATTTTAAACTTGTTTTTCTCAAAACGGTATTTTTAAAATCAGTGATCTTGATTTCTCAGAAATAACTCAATCGATTTGTCTTATATTTTTACGCAATATTCCTAGATATATTTCTCAGGTATTGACGGGAGGTATAAGATTTATAATAATTATTACTATTTGTTTGTTTACAATTTAGAGCGAAAATTTCAGTCAAAAACGAAACATTTTTTTCAGATAGACGCCATTTTGTAAAAAATCCAAATTTTAAAAATTCCTCCCGTTAATATCTGCATTAATCTATCCTTTAAAAGAATCTACCATTATTTTTTATTTCTGTTAATCAAAACCGCCGAAGTGGAGATCACCGCTAAGCGGCTTTTTTTAGGGGACGTTCAGGAAATCATCTACAGGAGCGGTGCACATTAATATTTTGACATAATCGACGCGCTATTGTATTCTTAAATGTAGGCTCTATTTGAATTACCATCACTTATAATTGATAAATTAAAACTTTTTCTATAAAAAAATTCATAAAAAGACGTGTTTTTGAGCCACGCAACTGCGTATAACCCCTTAAACATTAATTAACACTTGTCTCGGATAATTTACCTTTATGATCGAATTGATTACGTTATTATTTAACGTATGACCAATGTTTGATTTGATCGATCCTATTAGTAGAGGATTAGATGGGCTTCGATTTTCACCATAAACTAAATCTATTGCCTTGAGTTCTTCGCGATCCATTGATTTGATCGCTGTACCATCTGCCTCGATGTAATTTATGTCGCTCGGTTTCAGACCGCAATGTTTTAAAGTTTGTTTCATTATTTTAGCCTGGAATTTGGCTGTAGGATATAGACATGATTTTCTTGGAATATTTTCACCGTACATCACAGTAGCATTAACGACCTCGGCGTAAATTCGTCTGGCGTTTTTAGCTCTTTGAAGGAAAATCGCTCCTATCGACTCGCTTCTCGAGAATCCATTAGCTTTCTCGTCGAATGACCTATTCACACTGTCGGGTGACAACAAACCTAACAATTTTATTTATTTTATTTCTTTCATTTCTTTTAACAAAAAGTTCAACATTGTTTAATAAAGAAATATTAAAGTTGAACACCACAACGGATTTTTACGAGTTTTGGTATATCAGTAGTATACTTTTAAGGTATTCTTTCGGTAAAATATTTCGGGGGAATGGTTAGCCAATTTTGAGAAAAAAGATTTTAAATTTTCTTTTTTTTTTTTATATATATATATTTGTGCTTATCTTTTTGTAAATTCAATTTTTTATCAATTGGCGCGATAGGATAGGACGTAGCGTTCTCGCCTGTTGATCTTGGTTGGTTAGTGTTCGATTCTTCTCGGTGGAAATTTTTTTTTTATAATTTAATTCTATTTTATAAGTTAAAACAAATTTGTTTACATTCATTCATTTTTAATTATATACTTTCACATACACAAAATGTAGATGAGTAGAAAATTGTTTTGTAATTTATGTTTGTAAAAAATATTTTGAATCGCATAATTTATGTTTTTAAAGTGTTATAAAGGTATGTAAAATAAAATGAGTATTGTTTTTTCTCAATTTGAAGCATCTTAAATTATGTATAATGGACTTCGGTTCTTTTAAATTTTATAACAAATCTGGTTGTTAATTTTGAAAGTGGCCTAACTCCATTCTTGGTAAGAAAACTCATATTATTCACTTAATAATTGCCATTATTTTAATAGGAATTGTAAATTTAACACCTTTAGATACACTTAAGCAGCATAACTCATTGGTATTCTGTACGTATATTTTAAATTGCATTGAAACGCAAACCCTTAAATATCTCAATTTAAGTATAAATGGACTTAGGCCACTTTCCAAATAAATATACACATATAAAGAAAAGCAAATTTTAAAAAATTTTTTCTCAAAATTGACTGGTTAGTTCACCAAAATATTTTACCGAAAGAATACCTTAAAAGTATACTCTACACATATACCATCAAAGCTCGAAAAAATCCGTTGGTGTTCAACTGTAAATATCTCCTTGTAAGAATAATTGGATACTTTGTGATTTTACCTAATTCTGACATGTGGTAAAATGTTTGTAGATGCAAAATTGTGATACCACTGCTAATGATCGCGTAATCGCAAATTTTACTCTTTAAAGCTTCGTACGCTCTTTGAATAGCTACTCCACAAGATGAGCAAGTTGAATCGAAGGTGCAACTTGAGCCAATAAAATCCATACAAAAAGATATTCGGTTTGACATCATAGCGCGGCTGACTCCAGTAAGATTAAGTCCATTTTGCTACAATAACAAAAAAATATGAAAATAATAATTACGATAATGTGTGCGTGTGTATCAATTATTTATTTGAGTTACCTCCATTTTTTCGTAGAATAGAGATTTATCTGACTCGCATAAACTCAATGTTCCGTAAATATTCGTTTTCGTGTTCCGTATCTCGACGGGATTTATTCCAGCATCGGTGATCGCCTCGAACGTAATTTCCATTGCCAATCTCGCTGCCGGTTCAATAAAATGCGTCTGTTTTGCATTGATTCCAAAGCAAATGTTATCAAACTTCTTGATCTGCGACAACTTCCCGATACGCGCTGGAACTTTGGCATCATCTGACAAATAAAATCATTTATTCGATGCATCAATATTATGATGTATATTCTTCAAATTGAAGGGGGTATTCTGGTCTAGAGGCATGAATTTTTAGGTACTTTTTGAAGTGCCGTAAAAAAAAGGCAAACAATATTTTTAGTATGAATTTTTAGTATTTTTTATCAGATATTTATTAATATTTCAAGAATACATAAAAAGAAAAAAAAGTGAAAAAAATTGAAAACTCCAAAAGTTATCGGCTGATGAAGTGGGGGGTCTCAAAAAAATGGCGTGCGATTGTGACCACGATTCCAACTCTCCTAGTAATCTGAAGAAAAAAGAAAACGATTATTAATCTAGAGTAATAATGCCGCTATCGTACTAACTAAAAAAAAGTCGAAAAATACTTTTTTTTTTACAAAATGACAGCTGCCTGAAAAAAATTCATTTTTTTACTACTTTTTTTGAGATTTCCGAATTTTTTAAAAATAGTAAAACTTCAAATTTGTGGCTGACGATAGTTAGTACGATAGATGAGTATATAGAGAAGACTTGCAGCAAACTTCAAGTAAATCGGTTTAGTAGAATTTGAGAAATCGTGGGTACCATTGTAAAAAAGATAGTTTCGAAAAAAAGGCGTTTGAAGTTTCACGTAAAGTTTCGCGGAGTCTAAGTCATAAAGTGATATTTTTTACTTACATTTATTTAATCCGCCATTCCTACAGCATACGTAGGACCTTCTTCGACTTCGAAAAAAAGATTTTCCGCGTTTCTCTCTTCCGTAACTACTTTCAATAATCACTTCTTCATCACTTGACTTACTCAATTTTACTGCTGATGCACTCATAAAACTAATGTCTTCCTCTCCCGAGAATCTATTGCCGTGAAATCACCTTTTCTTTTATCGATTCGGACGAGAAATCCTTTTCCTCGAGGATTTTCGATCCATTTTACTTTAAAACATTAAAATAACAACTCGAAATATTTTTATTTCACTCAGAACACATGCGTTTATGTAGATTGAAGGCTAGAATTCAACTGTTAGCAACTGGATCTAATTGAACACTAAATATAAAAGATTATTTGAAAATTCATAAAGGTTACCTTCGGTTATTGTATTTCAACATATATATATATAAGTACAAAAGGTTTTACGAGAAAACGATCACAGGTAGACGAATAGTCCCTAATGTCTTTTGTTTAATTCGTTCCGGCCGAGCCGGTTTGGATGTCGGATCACTAAAACAGCTATATCTCCGAAAATAATTTGAATTTTGAAAAATCTTCTTAAAGACACATTCTTAAAGGACTAAGCTTTGAAAATATGAAAAAAAAAAAATTGATTTTTTCAAATTTCTAGACCAGAATACCCCTTTAACACTTTATCGACCGCTAGCCTATTAATCGGCTTTTAGCTATTGACGGTTTTCGTACAGCTTTCTGCATAATAATTAATTTCATTTATTCTTACTGTATTTCCATTTTGTATGATCCGAGGATACGCAGTCTTCTCCATTCATTAGATTTCTCGTCAACTCGTCAATACTATCACTGTTCGGAAATTTTCCAGATATTCCAGAGATGACAACCGCATCATCGTCGAAATCTTTGAATTTCATATTATTTCAATATGTCGACAAGAACAATACTATCGAAATAAGCACTGCTTGTCACAATGAACCCTTTTATACGAATCTTTTACCCCTTCTTATTTAATTCTACTAATAAATTTAATTTACATTTCAATTTTATTTACAATTCAAATTATGTATTATTTTAAATAGAAATCTATTTTTGCGACTTTCAGACGCATTACCTTGTTACACCTTTGACACACCTTTGACACTTTCCGTTGCTGGTGTTTATTAAATAAAGTGATCGAATAATTTTCTTTATTTTTTTCAATTCCTTTTATTTTATAGACTTTGAGATCAACTTATTGTTGTATTACTTAATTCGATCTTATTTGTTATTTTACATATGGCAAAAGTTTTCAAAATAAAAAAGCCTCGTTTAAAAACGGATATCTCTTAATCGATTTAGCATGCTTTATTGCATTTACAATTAGTTATTTATCTTATATCACTTGCTTTACTTCAAATTCTGAATCGACTGTATAAAAAATAGGTGGCTCATGTGTGATTTGTAATGAATTGATATTGGTTGAGTCATCCCCACAGATCAGACAAGTGTTATTATTTTATATATGCATTTTTTCTTATATTGGAATAATGAAAAATCGTGTATAATTAGCGAATATAATTTATAACTGATCGTACAACAATAAATTATGTTTAATAAAGCAGACCGTAAATATTTTCATTGAGAATGTTTTTATAAATTTTAATTGCTTACTTTTTTGAATAATTATTTTTTAAATAATATTACGCTGTCCTCTTTTGCGATCCTGACGCAACTCTGATGACCTTTAAATGATTTATACGAAAGTTAATAAAGTATACCGGATGAATGGCCGATAAACCTCAAGTTTATTTCATTCTATTTATACCAAGAATTATTGCATATAGATTGATCGCATTTAACTGATAAGCTCTTAGTTAAGAAAAGAAGAATATATTGAATAAAACAATGTACGAAATTATATGCACCTTAGATGGTTGATTTCGTCGAACAACTTAGGGTATTCTATACGTAGAAAAAAGAGTGTATTTAAACTTAATATGTGCAGATTATTATGAAAGTGGTCTAAGTCAAAATGAAAAAAAAAACTGGTGTGTGTAATTCTTCACGCACGTAAGAAGTAATACTTCTTTGACGTACCAAAACGAATATAACCTCAATAACCTCAAAAATAACTTCAAGAAAATTACTTAAAAAAAAATAATAATTATTATTATTATTATCATTAACAATTTTCCTTGTTACTTTTTAATTTTCCTTGTCTATTTTTTAATTAATGTTATTATTATTATTATTATTAATATTATTATTATTATAATTGTTATTAAAAACTGGTGTGGGTACTTATGTACGCACGTCAGAAGTTATACTTCTTTGGCGTACCAAAATGAATATAACCTCAATAACCTCAAAAATAACTAAGAAAATAAGTATAACCTTATTTATTTATACATGAAGAAGAAGAAGGGTTTAATTAAAATAAGAAATAAAATAAGAAATAAAAAATTAAATAAGAAATAAGAAATAAGAAATAAAAAAATTCATCAAATAATAAACTTTGATTGGTTGGTGCGCCGTAAGACTCTCTTCTACAGGAATGTGTTCGCTGACATCATTTTGTCCAACTTTGTCGTGAATTTGATTATCATTAAAATATGAATCATCAATTTTAATATCGTACATTCTATACAATGGAGACGGTATTAAAAATTGTAGCCAAGCTTTAATTGTACGCTTGTTAACAATGCCATGTATGTAACTAGATCGGTCAATTTTCTTACGTTTAATATGTACATTTATACAATAATCGTTATCGATATTTCTTTGAAGAGATTTGACCATTGTATTAACTGAAACAGGCAGGTTAATTAATTGACCATAACTGGCGTATTTACCATTCACATGTCTCAGACGTCTGATCTGCATAAAAGAAATACGAGGCGAAATTAATCTTTCAAAAACTAAATATAAAGGTGGTAGATGCTAAGGTACATCTGGATATTTGAAGCCGTTATATGTTGATATTAGAGGAATATTCTTCTTGTTTAAAGCTTGTATGCATGTATTACAAAGCTTAGTATTTTCTATAGGTACATTAGGTATAAATTGTATTAGAATATCCTTATGTTCATTAGATGGCTCTTTTAAATCCTTTTTAAACCACAATCTGTCACATACTGAGCATGGATGTTCAAATGAATTGCCCAAGAATTTTATTATAAATTCCTTATGAGCTCGTTTAAATTGATGATAATTGCTATATGGTAAAGAAGGATCTAAATCCATATCAATTTGCTCGCCAGTGGAATGATTAATTACTAACTGGTCTGAAGAGTTAGAATAAATAGAGGGTACGTACATCTGATTGAGGTAATTCCTGATCCATGATTGTGTCTTGGTTTAACGAATTGCGTTCTTCATCCGGTACAATGTCTTGATTAGACAATACATGTATAATCGAAGCATCAGCTAAATATTGATTATTTCGTGCTTGAGATCGTGAACTTTGCTCCATGTTTGTTAATGTAATGTTTTTTGATGTTATACGATGATGACACGGCATAGCAGAATTTTCCATATACACATCAGCTTGCACAGTAATATAGTTGTGATAGTCATCTTTTGCAGTAGACAACGATGCATCTTGAAGAAGTAAAAGTAAAAAATAAAGACCAAATTCCCAAACGTACCAAAAAGAAGTATAAGTTAAAAAATAGTAATTAGCAGTACTATTAGTTGTTGCTGTGAATTTTAAATTGTATAAATTTGTACCGTTAATCATAGGCTGAGCCAATGGTTCAGAAGTCACTAGTAAATTCGAAGTCGATGGGGCACATAAAGTTCCATTCGCAGACAATTGGATTTCTTGAAGAAATAAATGTAAAATAAATGTTAAATAAAATAAATGTAAGTAACTTCAAATAACTTCAAAACATAAAAACCAAACAAAAAAAATAAATAATTAGCAATAATATTAGTTATTGCTGGGACATTTAAATTATTTAAATTTGTACCGGTATTCACAGGCTTAGCCGATGGTTTGCAAAGTAAATTAGAAGTTGACGGAGTACATAAAATTTCATTCGCAGGCAATTCATAACCTTTTTGAATAATTTTTCTTTGCAGCTAAGAACCCTACAACGTTTGGCATTAGCATGCATTATGTTTTCCTTATTTTCCTCATTATTTTCCTTATTTTCCTTATTCCTTTTCCTACGAAGACGATAATCTCTACATTTCTCTGCATTAGTTTTAGGCATATTGAAAACTAAAACAGAAATTTAAATGTATACTGATCCTGGTCAATAAAAAGCTGCAAGAGATTATAGTTTAATAATAACTTCAAAATTAAAATAATTAAAATAATTAAAATAAAATAAATAAATTTTCAACAATAATTAATAACAAATAATAAAATTTAAACTATAGATAAATGTGAATGCTTAATCTTAATTTTTGTATTGTTGCTAAGGAGAATAGTTGAAGATCTACGTCCGATCGGCACTATTGTTTTATTAATTTAAATCGCAACGTGTCCAGCAACTTTTTGTACGATTTTCTGGCAAATCTTTAGTGAATCTGGAAACTTAAGCCACACAACATTTACTTCTCCATCTTCATTGTATTCAATATGAAATAACTACAATTTTCCCTAATGCCAATATATACTCTACATTTGTAAATAAAATAAAATATAACTTCAATAAAAACTTTAATAAAATAAAGATATTAAATATAATTTAAATAAAATACAATTATTAACCAAATTAATAAAATAAAACAACAAATAAGAAAAAAGAAAAACTCTTGGTTAAATCAATATAAAGTATAATACTATATTGGCTCGTCAGGCAAAAAGTCTTGTAGCATAAAAGCTCTGGTTGATAAATTAAATATAATAAGGAATTGCGGTTTTAATAAAAAATTAAACACGTATCTCACCTCTTGCTCGCTTCGCTTGTATACGGATTCAACAAAAAGGTTCACCTCGTTTATGGAAGTATAAGGAATACTTATACTTTTCTTATTTCGCTTCTAGCTTAAATCGCTTTGTTCGTCGCTTTCTTTGTAAATTCTTTGCTGCTTATCTAAGACGTGTCGTCGTAGGCGTCCAGTGGAAGAATGGGACGAGTGCTTTGTTTAATAGGCCCTGCAGGGCGTGCTTAGCAACGGTTTAAAAAGTGGGGAGGGACGATAAGAAAATTTCCTTATTTTCAATATTTTCGAAATGATTGAGCCGCGTATTTCGAATATACGCTAAGAATCTATAATCTTTATAAATGGTACATAAATTGTAATTACGTTGAGTGTCTCACGAATTCTGAAGGAAATCCTCGTCAGGCTACGCTCGTTATTTTGTATTGAAAAAGAAGTATAACTTCAAAACAATCAAAAAAAATTCATGTTGCACAATACGTTTCCATTCTTTCATGCTAAATTCTCCATATTTTTATAATTAATTACAGATTACCTATCATAATGATAACATATTATTATTATTATTATCGTTATTAATTTTTCTTGTTAGTTTTTAATTTTTCTAGTTTATTAATTAATGTTATTATTATTAAATTATTAGTATTATTATTATTAATTTTATTTTTACATAGAACATAGTTGATAAAGAAACCTGTTTCTCTTCCCTGCTTGATGATCGATAATATTTTCTAATGGAAGAAGATTATTTTTCTTTTACTATTATATTTTTATTCTCATTATATATATATATATTATCAATATATATATTATATATATTTATAGCGTGACCAGGTAAAAAGGAGGAGGATTGAAAATATGAGTAGATAAGCTACTAATTATTTTTTTCTATTAAGTTAACTAAATAACTTCAAAAAAAAGAAAAGAAAAATATTTTCAATCGATCGATATATTATATATATATAAGAAAGAATAAAAAGAATAACTTCAAAAATATAAAAATATAGATATCAGTCCACATTAAATGTAAGGGAGATATATAGAATTACTTTATGCGTCAACGGCCACGGCGCGGTTACAGCATTAGTTCTCGCTCGATCATTTAAGTAAAGCAGCGCTGAGTACAATTAGTATTTGGATGGGTGACCCGCTTGAGAAAAAAAGGGGAAGAAGAAGAGAGACAACTTCATGCCGTAAACTTGAAATCGTTTTGCCGCGCGTCGTAAATACCGACAAACTTCATGGTGTCGTTTTCCCAGACGCTCGGAACCAAATCACTCCCCATTACATTTTCCCTTCTTCTTCTTCTTCTTCATTCTTTAATTTAGGCAAGTTGCCTGTTTCGTAACGACGTTTTTCTGCCTATTGCACTGTTAAATTGTCGCACCATCGTTTTCGTGGTCGCCCCGTACTTCTGCGGCCAATCGGTGATTTATTCCGTGAAATTCTGCCGATTCTTGTTGTCCATTCTGCTAATAGACAGAGTGTCGTTTCTATGAGCCGCAAATTTTTTTACGTTGGGTAGGGAGCTAACCTGATCCAACAACCTTCCTCCTTTTCCCGGGCTTAGGACCGGCAACATGATCGCTGACCTTGATCCGTCCAGCGATCATGCAGGCGGAGTTACATTTTCCCTAACGCGCCAAAAGAGGTATAACTTCAAAAAAAAAAAAAACTACTTCCCGCTCGATCATTTAAGTCAAGCAGCGCTGAGTACGATTAGTACTTGGATGGGTGACCCGCTGGAGAAAAAAAAAGAGGAAGAAGAAGAGAAAAGACAACTTCATGCCGTAAATTTGAAATACCGACAAACTTCGTGGTGTCGCTCGGAAAAAAATCACTCTCATCACATTTTCCAAAACACGGGTTTGGGAAAAGAAGGTATAACTTCAAAAATAAAAGTTTTGCTTCGTTCTTGCTCCGTTCATATGGCCGAGAAAAAAATGTAGCAGGAAATTAAACGCGCACCGGCAGTTTTGATTTATTCGAAAATTGTTGCTAATATATATAATATATATAAGCTTATGTTTTACGTATGTTCTGTCATGTACCTATCTATATGCATTTAATTGCGCGAAACGTGTTGAACATCAAAGATAAGTTGGTTTCTTGAACGTCATTGAATTACATCGAAGGATGATTTTATTCGAGGAATGTGTATGAGTATGAGGAATGGAGTACTTGTTTAGTAAAAAACGAATCTTTAGGTTTACAACGTTGGTTCTTTATGAAAGATCAAAGTTCGACTATTTAATCGTCGAACTTTAACGCGTTAATTCCACCGTTGGTGCTCGTAAGACTCCCTGAGGTCTCTGTCACTGTTCCAAAAACAACAAACAGTCGAATTTTTGGACCTCGGTTGGGACGATGCGAATACGTCGAAGATGTAGTGTTTTGAGCTTGTAAATATTTGACGTACAATGTTTCGGATCAATATGTCATCTTTAATACAACTAAAGATAATCATCAAGTGGATATATTATTAGTTTTGTAAACGTATGTATATTTCCAATTATTTATTTATTTATTTATTTATTTCAATTTATCTTTCAAGTATTTTTTCATTTCACACACACACTCGAACACATGTAGAAAAAGCGATATTAAATACGAATAAAAGGTTTTAGATTTGGAAATTAAAATAACGTAATCGTGGATACAAATAAAATTGAATAAGATGAAAAATAGAAAGAAAATCACAGAAATTTGACAATGAGGTTTATTATATAAGAGAGCATATTAGTAGCATTTGAAAAAGTTCCATGACAGGGTGAGTTTCGATGGGACCTGACTTAGGTGTGTCTGAATTTTTATTCATTTTGTTTCTTTCGTTTATCCCGATTACGTAATTATTACGCATTCGAGAGTACTTTTAACTTTTTTTTTCAATGATCTGCGTTGTACAAGTGACTGCTTTCAAATCTATTTTTCCTTCGTTGTTTTATCAGAAAAAAAGTAATATATTTCTCTCTATTGTTAAGAATTATTTATTGAAATAAGAATAATTTAGGTCTTTCGAAATCGTCGAAATGATGTTTCTTTCGTAAGATTACGAACGATCGTAAATACATTATATGTACATTGGGATTGTTAAAATGAAATTTAACGAGGTAGAACACCGGTGAAATTGCTGTTTATCCCTGGCACATGTCTGCGTAAAGATTGATGGTTTTTCGAAAGTTTATACTCGTATGCAGATTCGAATAAATGATGGATTAGACTAACCAATTGGCGTAGCTAAGATATAATAGAAGAAGAAGAAGAAGAAGAAGAAGAAGAAGAAGAAGAAGAAGAAGAAGAAGAAGAAGAAGAAGAAGAAGAAGAAAAGATGCAAAGATAGTAGCAGGTAGCACGTAGTGCGAACACGCTTGGATATTTATGGCACATCACCTACTTACTGACATTACATTTTCTTTTTCTAATGAAAATTATGGAGTGAATCGATGAATGGTTCAAGAAGATATGCGCGTTGAAAACTAACGCAACACACGTTCGTTCGGATAGTATGTATGTGTGTGTAATCGATCAGTGATAATGACGTCACGAGTACTTTTCATTGTTTTATTCGTTTATACGTAGCAGAAAGTTTATTTAGCCGTTGCTGTGCACGGATTTATAAAACGCTGACTGCTGACAAAGAAGATATTTTAGAAAAATTCTCCAATATGTTGCCGCGCAGCGCATTTTTTCTATTTTCGAGTATGCTCGCTATGCCGAGCGTAAAGAAACATTCGCGGCATGTATAATTGGAAATTATACGCTGAACAAATTTCGTTTGCAAGTTGTATTAGAAAATGATCAATCACCATAACTCGAAGAGACACGCGTTATGGTGGTAATAGCATCGCATCGATTATAGGAAAACTTTGCGCAAGTGTCTCTACCTATTGGTAAACGCGTTCTTTCTTTTATCCTATGACAAAGGAAAATGTAAAAATAGAAAGACCAGTTCGACGGATTTCAGGTCACTTGTTGCGAGTCGGAATGTACTTTAACACCAACACGACGCCAGATATTTTTCCTTCAACGAACATCGGTGACATTTTGCGACTGTGCGTGACGTTTCGTTTCTGACCAATTCGTAATACGAGTTTTATCGATGTTTTCTACTCTCATTCTCTTTCTCTCTCTCTCTTCTTCGTGCATTCAAACGATCGCATCTGTCTAAAACTATTTTCCTATGTAAACAACGACAAAAGTAAATATACGTGTAAATAGATTTTACAAGCTTTGCCATATAATAAGTTGAAAATGTGTCACATATCCCATGTCCCCCCCTTGCCCCTGTTAAGAAAAAGTAAGTTTGCCTGCAAATTGATTCGACTGCACGATGAAATGACCGTGTAAAATAATGCAGTGAGTTACAATGTGAATTCAATGAATGTGTCAATTTTCAATCATATTTTTAACCACATTTTATAGATTTAGAGCAGAAATGTTGAATGAAAATTGTTCTCGGGTTCGAATCCTTGTAGAGGAAATATTTTTTTAAAGTAGATATTTTTATACTTCTTTTGAGTTTCATAACAAAAGATAAAGTTTTTCTATTGTAATTATAGAACTAATTTTGATATATATATAATATCTTATTTTCAGATATAACGCTAGACGTTCAATAAATTCTAAGAGGAACTCCTTCCGTGAGGAATTTAATATTAAAAATGGGAACATCAAACAATCATTTTCTAGTTTTAAGTTCATCCTTGTTCAAATTGTAATATTTTATTTTTGAAATGTTTTTCAATTAAAGACTAGAAGACTGTAAAAAAAGTCTAGCGGTTTTATATTTCCTCTTATTTGAATTTATGATTTTGTTTATTAATATTACATTATCAATGTATTACGTTACACTATGAAAAAAAGATCGTAAAAATAAGACGCATATTATTTTTTGATGTAGGTTAGGTAACTTGGAATAGTTATAAATAGAAAAATCAAATGAAAAAGTTTAGAGGAGAGTAGAATTTAGACTGTACTACATAAACATAAATATTGTTGATTTTACAGAACTTTGGATTTTTCTAGTTTTTTTTTCTTTTCAACGAAAACAAAATTGAACGTGTAAAAGTGTTACGATATCAGTATATTAAAAAGCAATAAGAGAAAAAGACACAATACAATGAAACAATAAGAATATTTGTGTACCAATCGAAACCTTGATGTTTTAAATTTAACTTAACATAAATCTAACTCATATTCATATATATATAGAAAAGAAAAAGATTTCTATTCGTGATGGGTGAAGATTAAAAGAGATTGTAATCGCAAGAAAATTTCTAGATCTTCAATGACTACTCTCGAGAAGAGATTAGATATCCGCGATTACCGGTAAGAGTTAAATTTCTTGTTCAAAGAAATAACGAGTATAGTATTGGTATGGAATTACTATGTGAAAGGGAGAGAGAGAGAGATATCGAATGAATAATCTGGCAGAGAATTATAGACCGTTCGTTGCCGATTTCTCTTAACTGACGCTATTTTCTATTCGTTTTTGCCGTCGAAGACAAGTAGAAAAACACCGGCATAGGATGGGAATAAAATTAACCTAAAATCCATTGGTTTGTTTATACGGTCGACAAGATTTCTAGTTGCGATAACAAATTTCAAAGTTTTGCGTTGATTTTGGGAAAAGGGAGTTCCACGGATAGACAGTCGATTACGGATCGATCTCTAATCAAAACAATGACATAAGACCTTGGATCTTGTATTTTCATGACTTTAAGTTCATTCGCTAATACTAAAAACAATATTTAATAAATGTATCGCAGGGAAGTTGGAGCAAAGTAAAAAATCAATCAGAACGTTATGTTTTAATCTTGTTGAACATTTTGTCCATTCATTGGGACTTCTTCAGCAACTAGAAAATATATTACATAACCTTAAAAATTTTTCAGCAACTATAAAATATATTACATAACCTTAAAAATACATGGTTTATCAAAACATTTAATAAATAGTTATTAAAGATTACCTCGATCGTCAATATTTAGAGTCTCCTATGTATTAAAAAGACATACATTATTATGTTTTAATGATAAATACACTTAAGATATATAAATCGTTTTCTTTTTCTTTTTCTTTTTTTATAGTAAAATCATAAATCGTTAAATTCTACCATGTAATTAAACAATACTAATTTAATTATTAAATGTTTTGATAAACTATGTATTTTTAAGGTTATGTAATATACTTTCTAGTTGCTGAAAATGTCCCAATGTGAAGGGAAGAAATAACGTTCAACAAGAACAAAACATAACTAATTCTGATTTCTTTTTTACCATGCTCCAACTACCCCGCGATACATTTATTAATATTTTTCTTTTTCGACGTGATAAACAAACAATTGACTAATAACAATAATATTTCTTTTTTCCCAATTTCACGTTTGTGTTTTAATTTTTTTTCAATTTTCGTCGGTCAAATGAAATAATGTAAGTATGATCCGTTCGTAGTATCACTCCGAAATAATTTCCGCGCGCGCACGTTGCCTATCGTGCCCACTATGTATTTTTAAATACTTGGCCGGTGACCTAGGGCAATTACATGCCAGACCGGTGAGACATCGGTCCACCTGAGAGGTAAATAAATAATAAGTTTTAAATAAAATACGATTCTCGAACGTTCCGCGTATCAAGCATGCGCGTATGCTTGTATGTAAGTACAATTCTAACAAATAAAACAACAAGAGGAGATCGAACGATTAGATGATAAATACGATTGATCGATCTTAGTTATTTCAATTAAATTTATTTGAAAAATTAACCTGTGAAATAATTTCTAACGCTTATCTCAATTTGGTTGACACCAATTTTAAACAAAATTCAACAGAAGTAATGCAATTACATATATGTATATATATATATTTTGAAATATGTTTGTAATATAAATTATTTTTTATTCAAACGTCAATCAGATTATAAGATTCACAATATATTTCGTTGCATGGTACGCATAGCGAAGTATAAGATGAGAAAAAAGAGAAAAAGCTCGGATTATCAGTCACATACTTGCGAAATTTATTATACGATATATTATATGACATTTATTGTAGATCTAGGAATTTTTCCTAAAGAGGAAAACGTCTGACTACCGAAGAATTTCTTCGCGAATGAAATATTTTCGTATGCGTATGCGATGAAAAGTTGACAGCGATGAAAATTTATTGGAACGTCTCGTCAGCGTATTTCAATGCGACAAAATCGGGCGTCGAGATCAATAATAACGAGTGCCAGGAAATGTAACATCTAAATTCTATCTTATTCCCAATTCTTCATTTTTTATCCTCCTGTTTTTTCAAAGCGCAATGTTTAAAGGCTTTGCCGTCCGTAGTCCGTCTGTATTAGTTGGACGATATAAATACAATGGTCAAAAGCCTATGGATTCTCTACCACCTCTCTCCTATTCTTATTCGTTTAACCAACCATCGTCGAGCAGTTCAGTTCTTGCCGACATCAAACGCACACTACCTGTTTATTTATTTTTTATTTTCTTTTAACAAACTAATTATTTAGTCCTATATAATAATAATAATTTTCAATTGTCTTGTTTAACACTAGATTTACCAGATCAGTCAAAATGACTGACTGGTGTTTTGCAATTTTAATTAAAAATTCCTACTGCATGTAACATTTTTTTTTTGTAATAATACCATGACTTTTATAGTTAAAACTAAAGAATATCAGTTTTATGAACTTTATATTATCTTATAGATTTTATTCGCAATAAATAAATTTTTTGCTATTATTATTTTGACCTCATTGTAAGCACTTTTTTTAAAAGACCAGTGTCATTTTGACTGATTTTAGTAGAAATAGGTATATCAAAATAGTTGGTAAATCTATTGTTAAAAGTCAAAGTATTTAATCAAAGTTTTTTCGAGACTAACACTACCACTACCACCACTGTCTGCTGCTGTTCGAGAAAAGTCGATAAAAGTAGATGAAATTCGATAAGAGTCGAAAAGGGAGAAGAAAGAACCCTTTGTCGCCGCCTGCGGTTAATTTCCGTTTCGTGGAAGTGCGATATGCGTGACACAACGTGAAATAAAGGGACGGAAAATGCATCGCAGAGGGACCGAGAATAGCACGCGTGTTTATACCGTCAGATTAATAAAAGATAATAAAAGAAATAATTTACCGGCTAAGTTAGACGAGTGAGCACGGTTATTACTCATTTATGGAAAATTCCATATCTTTTTTATTTCTTTTTATTCCAATTTCTCACTTTTGCAACTGTAATGTTATGCACAAACTGCGGTAACTTTCCTTTTTTATTTTTTTTTTTATAGATAAATTTGACACTACAAAGATCTGAAAACTTGTACGAGATGTTTTCGTAGTATAATCCCGGCTACATTTTTTGGATTAACGACGATAAATTATTTCTTTCCAGTTTTCGGGTGACAATAAGTTTGTACAGAAACTGAAGTTATAGGATGTATCTCGCAGTTTTTTTTTTCGTTTATATTTTTATTCTTTGCGTGTATTACACGAAGCTACCACTATCATTGGATCATTCTCAACAATTCTTTTTCTATATTATTATATTATTATTAATATATATATATATGTGTGTGTGTGTGAATTTTTCAATTGAAACTCTTACTTTTATCAGCATCATTTCTATTTGCTATCAATCTATTCGAAATGTCTTCATTGTCTTTTAACAATTATATTCGGCAATGCACTTATTACCGACGAAGCATCTATTATGCGAGCTACAATTTCTGTTAAATTGGCTCAAGATCAAATCTCGAAATAAAAACAACTTTGTCTTCTTTGAAATCCATTTCATCACGGTTTCGAATCGTTAACGGGTGTGATATTTTTCAACGATTATCTCCGAAATAATGATGAAAAATACTAGCGCACAATGAAAGCATACAAATAATGTTAAAATTTAATCGAAATGATTAAAAAACGTAACTTTATACAGCTCACACATTTTTTACAGTATCTTACATGCAATCCTAATTTTTTCCCGCCAATCTTTAACCAACATATTCCACAAACATTACCACTTGTCAAATGTTTCATTAAAAAGTTATAAAGAAAAATACGAAATGATAATTAAAACTCGTTGGTTGAAATTATTTGTAGTTCCGATGAAAAATGGATGTTTACGTCATTACGAATGCAAAAAATATTGCATTATTTGCATTATGCATTATAATTTCACATTGATTATCCATCATTTCTGTAAATACATCTTTTTTAATGAATTATTTAAGAGCCTAAGCTGACAGAACACTTTTGTATTAATTTCGTTTGCAGAATAAGTTAGTAACACCCTGTATATTATAACAATGCTTACCACTCAAAAATGGAGGAGAAAAAAAAGTCACTTGTAGGAAGTTTCTATATCACTGTTAAAAATTTCAAATCACAAATGATAATAAATCGAATAAAATAATATAACATAAGAGAGGAGACACCATAACCGTCCGTTAAACTCGAATAACCGAACGCGCTGACCGCCGGTTTGACACTGATCGAGTTCTGACCAAGGTTCTGACTACTTCCCTTGCTTCCGCGCAAAAGAGGGGAGAGAATATGGCGGTGCACGGTGGGGGTGCAGCAACTACGGAAAACAACTTCTTATTGACTAAATGTAGTTGCACGATCAAAGTAATGAAATAATAATTCCAAGACAAATATAACGATGATTATTAAATAATCGTATAATAAAAATTTCATAATTGTTATTATAGATTGCTGCATAACGGCATTTGCATTAACTGAATAATTCATTTTGTGTTTTTTTTCTAAATTAAACAACCAATCGCGACTCCATTTGTCCTTTATCCCAGATTCTATAATTCTTAGTAATATTTCATTGAAACGATTCAAGTATGGTGTCGTTTTTGGTAATAAATAAACTAAATAACGATTTTTCTGACATATATCCGTAACTTCTGTGATCGGTTTACCATTGTATCTTTTTGACATATAAATTAAACGTAATTTCGACGTCTCGTGATAGCACGACGTATTTTTATATAATATTAGATGTTTCACGCATTCTTTTATATCTGGCGTTTGTACCATTCTTTTTAGAATAGTATCATTACCGAAATATTGTTTAAAGAAAGGAAAAGATACGTTTAGATACATGATCTTTATATCTTGTCTTAAAATATCATCATAATTATTAAATTCAATTTCCGATTCAACATCCGTATTAATATTTAATAATTCTTCGTAAAATATGTCTAAATAACACATACGAGCTGCCATTATTGAAAGAAATATCGTTCGTCCGGATAATCCTTTAGAATTCGGCGTTATGGCAACACCTAAGAGTAAACTGATGATATTTATTGGATCGAATACATTAGAAGCAGATTTCGATAACCTCGAAATAATCCAAAATAAAATAACGATAAGAAATATAATGAATAGGGCAAAAAGTACATGCGAAAAATCTATCTGTCTTTTCATTGAAATTCTCGGTACCATTATACATATATCGTCGGAATTTACTGGAACGGTATACACTGCCGAAATTAAAAAGGCTGACTGTAAGCATAATCTATACATTAAATCCAATTCATTTAGATTCTCTATCGTAATTGCAAGATTTCCATCTACTCTGCTAATTTTTCTTCTCATCTTAATTTTCTCATCCACTATTAGGGAAAAGTTCATTATTTCAGACCAGGTCTTAAATATGTTCCCCGATAGTCCTCCTAAAACGATCCGACCACCATTTTTCGGATCTCTCAAGATTTCTTCGTAAGGATGTTCATCGTTGATATTCGTTTTTAACTTGTAACCGTGTAAATTGTCTATTTTATACGGAAACAAAATAATTTCTGCATTCCATGACAATCTTGTATAATATTTAACGAACGGATTGTACCGGTGGACCGTTAAATTTCTTTCAAATTTATGATAACCGGACAATTCGAGGATCGTAACATCCAACAAATGCAACTTCCACATTTGTTGCAAGGTCGAGTTGAAATTGTTTTCATCTTTGTCGTGGACAATCCAAAGTATTTTGGGGGCGTCGCTAGTAGGCATCAACGAACGTATTAAAATACCGAAATCTTCGACTTCACGTTGATCCAATAATTTTTTCTTAGATGTTACGTCGACGATTAGAGTCGAACAAGTTATTTTCGAATGATATTTTTCGGATTTTATCGAGGAAAGTGGCTCCACGAGAAATGAACGTTTAGATCTTGTGACATCGTTTAACGTTGCATCGATCACCTTACGCATTTCCGTGTCTGCATTTCTCGATGGAATCTCGAGATCTATTGCAAAAATAATTTCTTTGATATCCTCGGACACGAGGACAGTCTGAATGGCGAGTTTTAACAATGTGACGTTTAAATCGTTAAACGTCACACGAAGATCAGCGGAAACTTTGCTAATCATTGACACGTATAACAAAAAATTCACCAACAACTTCATCGTCTAATAAATTGTTATTATTTATTTCACTTCTGGCTTTTTCCATTTACCGTTCGCATCTAAACTGACACACTGCTCCGACCAACTTGGAATATATTTTACAATGTCAATCATATATGAATGCTTCAACATATTTTTTTCAATTGCATTTTAAATAATAATGTATATTATATTAGAGTCAACATGGAAACAAGTAGAGTATCATTTTTATGATTACATTTATTCTTATAGGGAAAACCATTCTAACCTCAAACACCTTATAGCGATAGATAAAATCAATAGACATAATGAATATAGTTAAAGTATAAGGAAATATATTTGTTATTATTTTTTTATGGAAAACAAGTACCATTACATAATAGTGAATAGAATAACGTTTATAATATATCGGAATAAGGATCGGCAAATATGAGACACGCTATAGAAAATGACGTTACAATAAGTTCCTCGAGAATGAACGTACGTTTTGTATATGCGTGACACACGTTACGAGTTTCGTCGGCAATATGCCATATTTTCTATTTTTAATGACGCAACAATAGTTTGCCATCAAGGCTTGGCAAAATGAAATATAAAAATACAAACAAAATCTCGAATATACATTTTTGAAAAGCACACACGCGTTAGACAACTGGCATCGTTACATGCAAAAGTTTCATTCGGGCAACCCTATTTTTGTCTTAACATTCCTACCACCGTGTTTTACGGTAGAAATATGCTATCTTTTACATTATATCAGATACTTACGCCAATTTAATAATTAATATTTTGATTAATTTTTCTCTACACACACAAATCGAAGCCAAAGAATGATGATTTATCAGACGTACGTGGATGATAGCGTATACTCAACGTTGCTTCAATTATTTTTCGATTATTCTCATAGAATTTTATGCTTTTGTATATTCCGTATCGAGCAGATATTCCTCGAACCGACGTCTTTCTTCTTGTGGGTCCGCTTCGATTAATTCTTCCTGAATATAATATTAAAAACACAATCATGATCAATAAGTTACGAGACTTTTATGTATATATAGGTTTTAATTTACTTCAAATTCGCTCTTTTGCAAATCAAGTATTTTTATAGAAATATTTTATTGCAAAAAAAAAATAAAAACTAGTATGTGTACTTATGTATACACGTAAGAAGTTATACTTCTTTGGCGTACCAAAACGAATATAACCTCAATAACCTCAAAAATAACTACAAAAAAATAACTTTACAAAAAAAAATAATAATAATGATTATTATTACCATTATTAATTTTGCTTGTTACTTTTTAATTTTCCTTGTTTATATTAATATTTTCAATCGATCGATATATTATATATATATAAGAAAGAATAAAAAAATATCAAATTATGGATATTAGTCCACACTAAATATAAGGGAGATATATAGAATTTCTTGACGCGTCAACAGCCATGGCGCGGTAACAGCATTAGTTCTCGCTCGATCATTTAAGTAAAGCAGCGCTGAGTACGATTAGTACTTGGATGGGTGACCCGCTTGAAAAAAAAAGAGGAAGAAGAAGAGAAAAGACGACTACTTCATGCCGTAAATTTGAAATCGTTTTGCTGCGCTTCGTAAATATCGACAAACTTCGTGGTGTCGTTTTTACTGACGCTCGAAAAAAAATCACTCCCATCACATTTTCCCAAACGCGCGAAAAGAAGTATAACTTCAAAAAAAACATGAAATAAGTTAGTTAATCGTAAGCCCCGTTTTTTGGATTACAATACGGTAATGAATTAGTCTGATTTGCAAAAGGGCGAATTTGAAGTAAATTAAAACTTATAATAATAATAATAGTAAGATAATCAAGAGAAAAAGAAAAGATGAAATAATAATAAAATGAATGACCTCCTTGGAAATCTCCAGAGCGACGAAATCGTCGTAATGATCTTTTATTTTAGTGCGTAAAGCTATTACTGATGCATCCGTGGCGAGTAGAGTACTCAGTTGTCGTAGAAATGACGACATTTTCGTGTAATAAATATTCCTCGATCGAGTCTCCGTGTTAGTATTTGGAATAAAATTGGGCAGCAGAATAAATAATCCATGATGGCCGGATTCTTTTCTTTGATAACATAATTTTTCTACGATTGGATCTCTTAAATCATCTCGGTGTAAAGCAAACGATGAGAAAATGAAGAATTTCACGTGCGCCGGATAAAGGTTTCTGCTTTCTTTATCGAGTACTTTGGTGATTTTGGAATATTCAAAGGAATTAATAGAGGAATCCATCGTAGTTCTTTGTAGATCGAAAATAGCTTCGATTTCATAGAGCGAAGCTGCTTCTTTGAGCAACTCGTTGAAGCTCGTTGTTGTGTTAATTTCGTCGCGAGTAACAACAGTTGCTCCACTTTCGCGCAATTTAAGTAACCACTGTTCGTGATCTCGGATTGGTTTATCGGAAACTAGGAATAATTTCCTAACTCCTTGCTCGATCATCCATTCGATCAGTAATTTACCGAAGGTATTGAAACCCTCAACGACGAAATAATATTTGTCATTAGGGAAGAAATATTGTGGAATCAAATCGAAGAATTCCTTTTCTTCTTCCAAGTTTATCAGGACCTGAAGAAAAATACATTATTCGTAGGATGATTGTTCAGAAGAATGATACTACTTTTTGCAAACGAATTTAATAAATAATCAATTACTTTTCCATAACGTTGACAAGCCTCCGTGTTTCTTTCTTCCGTTGCTCCTCGAAGATTCATTTTTCGTGATACGATTGGTTTTAATGTACCCGCTTGCAGAGCATTTCTCATTAATTCCGCTGCTCTTTCCTTCACTTTTTGTGGCAACTTGATAAGGTCTTGTAAACAGTAGCCGTATACACTTAAGTGCCGCATAAAATTAACCAATGAAAGCGGTTTGTAATGAGGATCTTTAGAATCGTAAATCATTGCTAAATGTTTTAAATCTGCAACAACGTCTAAAGAAGTATCTATATCGTTCAAGATTGAATAATTAGCAACTACAAAATCTATGCCTTTTCCATTCGTAATAGTTTTAATATTAATTCCATAGTCTTTAACATTGATAATATGAGACTGTGGTAAACTTGGTCGTATCGATTCGATGATTCGTTTCTCTGCTTCCGTTTCGTAAGTAGTGTAAACATCCAAATTATACGATAAAGATAAATTTATCAGAGCTTGTCCTACGTCGCTAGCACCGAAATGCACCAATACAGTTTTCATACATTTCAATCTATAAGTATTCGAATGCAAAATGCAGAAAGCTGCGAAATATGCTTGGGGAATCGTTGCGGCATCTTCGAAGCTCCAATTTTCTGGAATAATCCAAGTGAAATCTGGATCGGCTGAAATTTCGTTGCTTATCGTGAAATTATCAACGAGTCCCATTACTCTACGACCTTTTTCATCCAATCCTGAATATTCTACTATAGATATCTGTGATTCTAAACTGACGTCATTTTTCAAGCAGTACTCGTAAACATTTAAGTCGAATGCAGCACATTTTACTTTTACGATACTTTTATTTGTCTCTTTAATCAATGGTAACTCTTCCATCCATTCTAATGAACCTGATTTATTCATTTTTGCACACCAACGCGAAGAATGTGTAGACTTCATTGGCAATGGCGTCCATCTGTACGTGCCCCATACGCCATTGGTCGACAACACATTTTCACGAAGATTTAATTTTATTTGCGATTGGTAGAATTTATTTTGAAGCGAAAATTTCGGTGCCTTTGCGTATTGTAGGTCGAAAATTTGAAGTTTTTTATACCCCGGCTCTCGTTTTATTATTCGAAGTATCTCGAATATATCACTTTCGATAATAGTGTTAACCAAAAATATGACATTGTCATATTTCGAATCTCGTAAACAGATCGTTAGTTTATCGATACAGTCTTTCTGGTTTGTAACGACAACCGTTCTTTTGAATTTGTCTTCTTTTTCTAGAGTCACGTCGTCCATATCCATCTTTGTTTTCTTTACATTTTTAATAAATCTAAGTTCATCCATGATTATTTCCGAAGCCCTGTTTTCGATTAATATTTCTTTCAATTCGATACCAATTGCAGTTATTCCTGGACAAGCTATCGTGTTTATCCGTTTTTCATACTTTATGGGTAATCCTACGAAAGAAAAAGAACAAAATCTTTCATATAATATTTTAACGAACAAATATTTCGTGCCTTTTTTCCAAACAAATATGAGTTAGTATTTAAACGTTATCAAATGGATTTTTTTGGTTCCAATTGTTAACACTATGACGTCCGGTTACACCACATTTGTGTCATGCACAAAGCGTAGATCTACGCCCGGCGACATCTCCCAAGATGTAATAAGACAGTGGTTCCCAAAGTGATCCCTAGGGACCCCTGAGGGTCCCTAGTATTATTCAGGGGGTCCGTGGAAGATTAAAAAATATTTAAGGGTCCCTGGGCAACGTCGGGGGTCCGCGCAAGGTTTAATTATTAATATAAAAAAATATCCACAAATGAGAAACTTAAACCAATGTTTCAACAAGGATACCACAAATTCTGGTTATAAAAATAAATCCTAATTTTTTATCCTGCGTTATAGGTTACTGAACAGGAGTTGTTGACTTTTTTCCCGTCTTCCTATTCGGTGGAACGTGGATTCAGTGCCGTTATGAATCTCATTACAAAAAAAAGAACCCGGCTAGAAATTAGTGCTCGTGGGGATTTGCGGTTGCTTCTCACAAACATCGAACCAGACATAAATATACTGATAAAATCTCATCACGTTCATCAAAGTCATTAATTTTTTCTATTTAATTTTAAGCAAAAGTTATAATTTGAATAAACACTTCTTCAACAATTTTTATTTAAATTTTTGTACAATGCTTTATTTTAGCTTTCTCACTTGGGGGTCCGTGGACAACTTTTGACTATAAAAAGGGATCCATGGACCAAAAAAGTTTGGGAACCACTAAGTAAGAGAACGGTCGGGCGTGAGCGAAGTAATCCGTAATAGCGCTGCCGGCGCCAAGCGAAGAAATTTTTTCGGAACGCTCGGACGTCAAAGTGTTAACATTTTTAAGTATAAAAATAATTTATTATCAAAGCAAGTATAATTTAATAATCGATTTGGGAGGCATCGATTTTTTAATCGAAAATTTAATCGAATTCTTGGACTATATTAATGAAGTTTCAAATTCTTACCGTTTTTTTCGTTCATTTGTTCCGTTAATTGTTCCACGTCGATGACGAGTTTTTTTATCATACTCGGCATCAAAATATTTCTATTTTTACTGTTGATAATTTGCACTTGAATTAATCCTTCTAACAATAATGTCCAATCATTGTTCCATTCGAGTGTACCATTGGAACACGATTTAGAAAGTCCCCTGATAATATTGTAAGATTCTCTATACTTGTAACCACGTAAAAGTAGATTCGAGTAAATATCTTCTTTGGATAAACTTTCTATCTCTTCCTTTTGTAAAATTATTTCAGGTCTATTGTTTCTCCCAGTTTTTGTTAAGCTTATAGTTCCCGAAGCTATCACTTCCTCGTTGAATCTTATTTCAAAGTCTCCCGTGCCTAAAAATGTACATTATTTATAAACAAAAATATTACAAATAAAAATATAAAAATATTAAATATAATAAATATTTATAACAATAATAAATATAATAAATATTTATAATAATATTAAATATAATAAATATTTATAATAATATTAAATATAATAAATATTTACAATAAATTAATTTAAAAAATATTTTTATAAATAAAATAAAAATATATAATAATATATTTTAATAATCCTATATCTGTCGAAATATTTTATGCTATGCGATTGCTAATTCTTACCTTTAAGTATCATAATCGTAAAGGTCATTTTGCCGTTTCTAGGTGATTTTAATAATTTATTGTGAATAAGAATATTATGAAATGTTAATGATTTTCCAGCCTCATTTAATATAAAATTCAAGTACATATCCGCAACAAGCTTCAAATAGACGGCTGAAGGTATGATCACATTACCGTTAATTTGAAAATCTTGTAAAAATTTGTATTTATTTGATCCCAAATTCAGGAGAAACGAACGTTCTCCAATTCGTTGTCTGCTATGCATTGAAGATAAGCACACGTACCTATCAAAAATATATTTATAATTTGAAAATATATTTATTTGTAGCCACGCGTTTAGAAGTAATTAATATTACGTACTAACCAATCGGAATTGTGTTCCCATCGGATGTGAGAAGAAATCGATGGGGTTCCTCTAGAAACGGGATATGGAATTTTCGGATAAAGTTTATCTGGCGTGATTGGATACCCTAGATTATAAAGCTTTCCTAACGTCGATAAAATTAAAGTTGCGTTGTCCTTGTGGTTCCGTTTTGTTAATGATAAATTAATGCAATCGCTGTGCAATGATTTTTTTAGAATTGCCTGAAGAATAGAAATAATTTCGTTTGGCTAATTTACCTCGTACAATTGAAATAATACGAATGGAAATATCGTTAGCAATAAATAAACCTGTAAAAGTCCGTGGGGTGAAATTTCAATGGTTACAGCATTTTTTGGTATCATTTTTAATACTTCTTCGAATAAAACGGAAAAAAGTAGATTATTCGTATGATATTCCGGCGAGGAGAAGCGTGCCTTCGTTGAGTCCCATTCGTTTTTCGGAATGGACGTGCTTATCCAACGTTTACTGCGTCTTTTCGGTCGAGGGATAACTTCCTTCAAGTAATCCAACAATTTTGGACCAGCCGGGGAAATGTAACGACTATGGTAAGCAATGTTATTAGTTGGCACGGATTTAGCAAATATTCCTTTATTCTAAAAACAAAAAAAGGTAATAAGAATTTTTTAAAGCTTATATTATAAAAAACAATTGTTTATTAGACTTAATTTAATAATAAACCTTTTAAGCATTACCTGTAATTCCTTGACAAAAGCATTTATGGATTCGGTAGGTCCACTTATGGTAGAACTATCGGGCCCATTATGACAAGCAACGTCAATGTCTGCGGGACAAAAATGTCTAACTTGTTGATAACCAAGACCGATTGCAGCCATCCTTCCATCTATCAAATCACTTTCTACCGAGGCCAAACCTCGAGAAAGTGCGGATAAAATCATTTCCTCGGCCGTAAAGCAACCATCCGCGTAAGAGCAACCCAGCTCACCGACGGAGTGTCCAATCATGTAATCCGGTTGCACGCCAACGGCGTTTAAAATATCCACCAAACCGATCTATGTAAAGATTATAGCTAAATAATCCCTAAATAAACACTGTTTACCCATTGCATTATTCGGAACCTCAGGAAACGCTAGGCCAAACGCGGCTGCCTCGATCATCGCGATGAAAGGCGAGCGGCGGAGCGCGCGTGCCGAAATTTGAAACCTATTTTCACGACCGAGCGCAAGATGTCGAGTACGAGTCGGACTCGTGATATTCATGTTCGGCCTGAAATGTCGAGTACGAGTCAAGCTCGTGATATTCATGTTTCATCTGGAACTGAACAACGAGCCCGACTCGTGACATCCATGTTTGGCCTAAAATTTTCATCACGAGTCAGACTCGTCAAAATAGTGCAAGGGGTTAACTAGGGAAAAATATCTAAGATAAACAAATACTTGTATAGCTGCGATTCCCAGAAAACAATGTATAATATTGTCGTATATTTCAGGATCCTTGTCGCATATAATATGCACAATGTCGTAACCTCGTGGTCTTAAAACTGCATCACATTTTTTCATAGCTTCGGCAAAGATTGGTATCTTCATCAGCGATTCACCTAAAGTCACGACAATTTTTTAACATACTTTTCGTTATATTTCTATGTATTATACGTATCGATGTAATATTAGTAATACCCATTCCAATCCATTGCGAGCCCATTCCCGAAAAAACGAACCAGATCTGTCGGGATTTGTGTTGAATCAATTCTATCGCTTGTTCTGAATTAGCTTCTTCCAATTCTGGAATGACTATATATCCAGAATACAGAGATTGCGTAAATGGTTTCTTGGTAATGTCGTTGATTAATTGAGCCAGTTCGTCATCTCCTTTGCACTGCTTCAACTAAGGATACATACGATGATGTAACTATGATCTGGGTCGGTATAATTGGACGTAAGTCTGAAAAAGTAACTTACAACGTTAAAGATCGATGATATCATTTCCTCATTTCTACAAGAAATTACAAAAAGTCGTGGCATGTTATGCGGCGAAAGGTCTCTCTTCTGTTTCTCTTTGGAATGACGTTTTAGGATAATGTGAGAGAAGGAACCGTTTAAGGAGGCTGTGTTCACGGCAACATAATCGTCAAGCAAAGGTGTCGGTTTTGTAACAACTTTTACTCGTCCATCTTGAAGACATTTCGCATCTTCCGGAGGTTTGTCATAATGAAGATTTGGAGGTATAACACCAGTTTCCATAGCAATTAGTACCTGCAAATTGACATTACATTTAGTACAGACAACTTGAGGGGTTATACGCAGTTAGAGTTTAAAAAAAATCGATTTTTTTTTGCATTTTCGGAATGTACATATATTTAAGTGTATTCTCTGATAATTTCGAATTGATCCGGCAAATATTCTTCACTTCATATAAGCTGCAAACAAAAATTTTGAACTATGCGTAAACGTCTCTTTGAAATTTTAAACTTGTTTTTCTCAAAACGGTATTTTTAAAATCAGTGATCTTGATTTCTCAGAAATAACTCAATCGATTTGTCTTATATTTTTACGCAATATTCCTAGATATATTTCTCAGGTATTGACGGGAGGTATAAGATTTATAATAATTATTACTATTTGTTTGTTTACAATTTAGAGCGAAAATTTCAGTCAAAAACGAAACATTTTTTTCAGATAGACGCCATTTTGTAAAAAATCCAAATTTTAAAAATTCCTCCCGTTAATATCTGCATTAATCTATCCTTTAAAAGAATCTACCATTATTTTTTATTTCTGTTAATCAAAACCGCCGAAGTGGAGATCACCGCTAAGCGGCTTTTTTTAGGGGACGTTCAGGAAATCATCTACAGGAGCGGTGCACATTAATATTTTGACATAATCGACGCGCTATTGTATTCTTAAATGTAGGCTCTATTTGAATTACCATCACTTATAATTGATAAATTAAAACTTTTTCTATAAAAAAATTCATAAAAAGACGTGTTTTTTGAGCCACGCAACTGCGTATAACCCCTTAAACATTAATTAACACTTGTCTCGGATAATTTACCTTTATGATCGAATTGATTACGTTATTATTTAACGTATGACCAATGTTTGATTTGATCGATCCTATTAGTAGAGGATTAGATGGGCTTCGATTTTCACCATAAACTAAATCTATTGCCTTGAGTTCTTCGCGATCCATTGATTTGATCGCTGTACCATCTGCCTCGATGTAATTTATGTCGCTCGGTTTCAGACCGCAATGTTTTAAAGTTTGTTTCATTATTTTAGCCTGGAATTTGGCTGTAGGATATAGACATGATTTTCTTGGAATATTTTCACCGTACATCACAGTAGCATTAACGACCTCGGCGTAAATTCGTCTGGCGTTTTTAGCTCTTTGAAGGAAAATCGCTCCTATCGACTCGCTTCTCGAGAATCCATTAGCTTTCTCGTCGAATGACCTATTCACACCGTCGGGTGACAACAAACCTAACAATTTTATTTATTTTATTTCTTTCATTTCTTTTAACAAAAAGTTCAACATTGTTTAATAAAGAAATATTAAAGTTGAACACCACAACGGATTTTTACGAGTTTTGGTATATCAGTAGTATACTTTTAAGGTATTCTTTCGGTAAAATATTTCGGGGGAATGGTTAGCCAATTTTGAGAAAAAAGATTTTAAATTTTCTTTTTTTTTTTTATATATGTGTGTTTATCTTCTTGTAAATTCGATCTTTTATCAATTGGCGCGATAGTATAGGACGTAGCGTTCTCGCCTGTCGATCTTGGTAGGTTTGTGTTCGATTCTTCTTGGTGGAAATTTTTTTTTTTATAAATTAATTCTATCTTATAAGTTTAAACAAATTTTTTTACATTCAATTATTTTAATTATATACAGGAAAGAGAATGAAAATTGTTACGATAAAATTGGAAACGATAAATTTTTTGTCACATAGTGCGCAAATAATAAAAGACAATATTGTTTATTAGAATTATAGTTATCATTTTATTTTTTAACCATAGTAAAAATATATACAACTTTAATAATAATAAATAACAATTATATATACTCTGATCATTAAAAATTGTATGCAATATTAAATGAAACTAATTCAATAAAAATTTAAATAAATTATTTCAATAAAAATTTTTAATAAATATTAATAAATGTAAAACAATTTTTTCAAACTTATAGATAAAAGAAATTTATAAAAAAAAATTACTTCCCCATGAAGAATCGAACACTAAATCCCATCGGATTCGACAACCGAGAACGGTACTATTTACACTTTCGAGCCAATTGATAAACAATTGAATCTACAAAAAGATAAACACATATATGAGCCGTTTATTCTGAAAATGGTCTAACTCCATTTGTCAATTATTTCCGGTTACCCTTGATTACATGAGTAAGTGATTACGAGTAAATACGGTAATTCTGGACACATAAGTTTTCAGAGTTAGTTGAATAACTGAGCCGTTTATTTTGAAAGTAGCCTAAGTCCATTTACACTTAAATTAAGATATTTATCATTGATTTTTAATATCAGGACATTCGTTTTTACCAAATGATAGAGATTTTGGTGTGATAGAAATGGCATTAAAAAAAAATAATTTACTGTTTGTCCCCCGAAATTATTAAAATATTATCAAAAAGTGTAGGAAATATAATAACTTTTTTGTACATGAAATGAGATAAGAAAATTTTGTATGAACAAAATTATTAGAAGACGCAATTTTTAAAAGGGTCAAGAATTCTAACGGAGAACCAAGAAACTGGTTAAAAATATGTTGGATGGGTTTTGTCAAAAATGAACCGTATCAAATTTTCTATAAGACATCAATGAATGAGAACGGAAATTTGAAAGTCCTGAATTTATTACCACGTCGGGGTAGACCAAGAAAGTTCGAAAATATTGTATAGACATTACTGTATAAAAATATAAGACAAATTACAACCGCAAAATTCAAGGACATAATTGACTTATTACGATATATACCACCGGAACATCATGATTTCTTTAAATCCCTTTCACATACACAAAATGTAGATGAGTAGAAAATTGTTTTGTAATTTATGTTTGTAAAAACTATTTTCAATCCAATAATTTATGTATTTAAAGTGTTATAAAGGTATGTAAAATAAAATGAGTATTGTTTTTTCTCAATTTGAAGCATCTTAAATTATGTTGAATGGACTTTTGGTTCCTTCAAATTTTATAACAAATCTGGTTGTTAATTTTGAAAGTGGCCTAACTCCATTCTTGGTAAGAAAACTCATATTATTCACTTAATAATTGCCATTATTTTAATAGGAATTGTAAATTTAACACCTTTAGATACACTTAAGCAGCATAACTTATTGATATTCTGTACGTATACTTTTAATTGCATTGAAACGCAAACCCTTATATAACTCAATTTAAGTATAAACGGACTTAGGCCACTTTCAAAATAAACATACACATATAAAGAAAAGCTAATTTTAAAAGATTTTTTCTCAAAATTGGCTGGTTAGTTCACCGAAATATTTTACCAAAACAATAACTTAAAAGTATACTCTACACATATATCACCAAAACTCGTAAAAATCCATTGGTGTTCAACTATAAATATCTCCTTGTAAGAATAATTGGATACTTTGTGATTTTACCTAATTCTGACATGTGGTAAGATGTTTGTGGATGCAAAATTGTGATACCACTGCTAATGATCGCGTAATCGCAAATTTTACTCTTTAAAGCTTCGTAAGCTCTTTGAATAGCTACTCCACAAGATGAGCAGGTTGAATCGAAGGTGCAGCTTGAGCCAATGAAATCCATACAAAAAGATATTCGGTTTGATATCATAGCGCGGCAGACTCCAGTAAGATTAAGTCCATTTTGCTACGATAACAAAAAAATATGAAAATAATAATTACGATAATGTGTGCGTGTGTATCAATTATTTATTTGAGTTACCTCCATTTTTTCGTAGAATAGAGCTTTATCTGACTCGCATAAACTCAATGTTCCGTAAATATTCGTTTTCGTGTTCCGTATCTCGACGGGATTTATTCCAGCATCGGTGATCGCCTCGAACGTAATTTCCGTTGCCAATCTCGCTGCCGGTTCAATAAAATGCGTCTGTTTTGCATTGATTCCAAAGCAAATGTTATCAAACTTCTTGATCTGCGACAACTTCCCGATACGCGCTGGAACTTTGGCATCATCTGACAAATAAAATCATTTATTCGATGCATCAATATTATGATGTATATTCTTCAAATTGAAGGGGGTATTCTGGTCTAGAGGCATGAATTTTTAGGTACTTTTTGAAGTGCCGTAAAAAAAAGGCAAACAATATGTTTAGTATGAGTTTTTAGTATTTTTTATCAGATATTTATTAATATTTCAAGAATACATAAAAAGAAAAAAAAGTGAAAAAAATTGAAAACTCCAAAAGTTATCGGCTGATGAAGTGGGGGGTCTCAAAAAAATGGCGTACGATTGTGACCACGATTCCAACTCTCCTAGTAATCTGAAGAAAAAAGAAAACGATTATTAATCTAGAGTAATAATGCCGCTATCGTACTAACTAAAAAAAAGTCGAAAAATACTTTTTTTTTTACAAAATGACAGCTGCCTGAAAAAAATTCATTTTTTTACTACTTTTTTTGAGATTTCCGAATTTTTTAAAAATAGTAAAACTTCAAATTTGTGGCTGACGATAGTTAGTACGATAGATGAGTATATAGAGAAGACTTGCAGCAAACTTCAAGTAAATCGGTTTAGTAGAATTTGAGAAATCGTGGGTACCATTGTAAAAAAGATAGTTTCGAAAAAAAGGCGTTTGAAGTTTCACGTAAAGTTTCGCGGAGTCTAAGTCATAAAGTGATATTTTTTACTTACATTTATTTAATCCGCCATTCCTACTGCATACGTAGGACCTTCTTCGACTTCGAAAAAAAGATTTTCCGCGTTTCTCTCTTCCGTAACTACTTTCAATAATCACTTCTTCATCACTTGACTTACTCAATTTTACTGCTGATGCACTCATAAAACTAATGTCTTCCTCTCCCGAGAATCTATTGCCGTGAAATCACCTTTTCTTTTATCGATTCGGACGAGAAATCCTTTTCCTCGAGGATTTTCGATCCATTTTACTTTAAAACATTAAAATAACAACTCGAAATATTTTTATTTCACTCAGAACACATGCGTTTATGTAGATTGAAGGCTAGAATTCAACTGTTAGCAACTGGATCTAATTGAACACTAAATATAAAAGATTATTTGAAAATTCATAAAGGTTACCTTCGGTTATTGTATTTCAACATATATATATATAAGTACAAAAGGTTTTACGAGAAAACGATCACAGGTAGACGAATAGTCCCTAATGTCTTTTGTTTAATTCGTTCCGGCCGAGCCGGTTTGGATGTCGGATCACTAAAACAGCTATATCTCCGAAAATAATTTGAATTTTGAAAAATCTTCTTAAAGACACATTCTTAAAGGATTAAGCTTTGAAAATATGAAAAAAAAAATTGACTTTTTTAAATTTCTAGACCAGAATACCCCCTTAACACTTTATCGACCGCTAGCCTATTTATCGGTTTTCAGATTGCCAGCGCTTTTCGACCGCTAGCCTATTAATCGGCTTTTAGCTATTGACGGTTTTCGTACAGCTTTCTGCATAATAATTAATTTCATTTATTCTTACTGTATTTCCATTTTGTATGATCCGAGGATACGCAGTCTTCTCCATTCATTAGATTTCTCGTCAACTCGTCAATACTATCACTGTTCGGAAATTTTCCAGATATTCCTGAGATGACAACCGCATCATCGTCGAAATCTTTGAATTTCATATTATTTCAATATGTCGACAAGAACAATACTATCGAAATAAGTTCTGCTTGTCACAATGAACCCTTTTATATAAATCTTTTACCCCTTCTTATTTAATTCTACTAATAAATTTAATTTACATTTCAATTTTATTGACAATTTAAATGATGTATTATTTTAAATGGAAATCTATTCGTCATTAATTTTTCTTTCGGGCGCATTACCTTATCACACCTTTGACACACCTTTGACACTTTCTGTTGCTGGTGTTTATTAAATTAAAGTGATTGAATAATTTTCTTCATTTTTTTCAATTCCTTTTATTTTATAGACTTTGAGATCAACTTATTGTTGTATTACTTAATTCGATCTTATTTGTTATTTTACATATGGCAAAAGTTTTCAAAATAAAAAAGCCTCGTTTAAAAACGGATATCTCTTAATCGATTTAGCATGCTTTATTGCATTTACAATTAGTTATTTATCTTTTATCACTTGCTTTACTTCAAATTCTGAATCGGCTGTATAAAAAATAGGTGACTCATGTGTGATTTGTAATGAATTGATATTGGTTGTGTCATCCCCACAGATCAGACAAGTGTTATTATTTTATATATACATTTTTTCTTATATTGGAATAATGAAAAATCGTGTATAATTAGCGAATATAATTTACAATTGATCGTACAGCAATAAATTATGTTATATAAAGCAGACCGTAAATATTTTCATTGAGAATGTTTTTATAAATTTTAATTGCTTACTTTTTTGAATAATTATTTTTTAAATAATATTACGCTGTCCTCTCTTGCGATCCTGACGCACTTCTGATGACCTTTAAATGATTTATATGAAAGTTAAAGTATACCGGATGAACGGCCGATAAACCTCATGTTTATTTTATTCTACTTATACCAAGAATTATTGCATATAGATTGATCGCATTTAACTGATAAGCTCTTAGTTAAGAAAAGAAGAATATATTGAATAAAACAATGTACGAAATTATATGCACCTTAGATGGTTGATTTCGTCGAACAACTTAGGGTATTCTATACGTAGAAAAAAGAGTGTATTTAAACTTAATATGTGCAGATTATTATGAAAGTGGTCTAAGTCAAAATGAAAAAAAAAAACTGGTGTGTGTACTTCTGTACGCACGTTAGAAGTTATACTTCTTTGACGTACCAAAACGAATATAACTTCAATAACCTCAGAAATAACTTCAAGAAAATTACTTAAAAAAAAATAATAATAATTATTAATATTATCATTAATAATTTTCCTTGTTACTTTTTAATTTTCCTTGTCTATTTTTTAATTAATGTTATTATTATTATTATTATTATTATTATTATTATTATTATAATTGTTATTAATAATTTTCTTTTTGCATAGAATATAGTTGATAAAGAAACCTGTTCTCCCCTCCCTGGTTGATAATTGATAATATTAGCTAATGTAAGCCGATTATTTTTCTTTTGTTATTATATTTTTATTCATTTATTTATTTATGTAGTTGTATAAATATATATATAGCGTGACCAGGTAAAAAAGGGGAAGATTGGAAGTATGAGAATATAAGCTACTAATTATTATTATTTATTTATTTAACAAAAAAAAAGAAGGAAACATATTTTCAATCGATCGATATATTATATATATATAAGAATGAATAAAAAAATATCAAAATATGGATATCAGTCCACACTAAATATAAGGGAGATATATCGAATTATTTTATGCGTCAACGGCCATGGCGCGGTGACAGAACTACTTCCCGCTCGTCGATTATTTAAGTAAAGCAGCGCTGAGTATACGATTAGTTCTTGGATGGGTGACCTGCTTTGAGAAAAAAAAGAGGAAGAAGAAGAGAAAATAGTAAATAAGCATGTATATGAGAACTATACCATATAGAGCAAAAAGAGATCTTTTTTTTTCTATTCTCAATGATACAGTATTATTGTATTTACTTCAAATAACATTCTTCATTTTTGCAGTTAATTACAGTAGCGGTTCTATGGCAAATATTTTTTTAGTATATTTTGGAACGTTGGTACAGAGTGCAACGTATATAGTGAACGTAATTAAATTTATAATTTTGTAAAGTTCTATTTAATTTCCTTTTTCTCTTTTTTTTCTAATTTTTATAAATTCAATTGTTTTTTAAATATGATTGGTTCAATTTAAAAATTTGAATTTCATTTTTAACACGTCGAGTTCCACGTCAATCACTGTTGAAAAAACTGCTCTTTTTTTTTATACTAATATAAGTAACGCGCGTGGCCTGACGGTGATTTTCTTAAGAATTCGCGAAGCGCTCAACGTGTTAAAAAAATCAATTGAGTTGATTATAAAAATCCATTGTATGATGGAAATGATTCCGAAGATAACATTGATGGATAGAAAACATAAAATTTGTTATAGATATGAAAATATATTATTTCTTAATAGCGTAAACAACTCTTACTTTCTTTTATCAAATTCGTATATTGCTTTAAACGAATAAAAAATACAAATACAAATTTCAATTATAATATTATTATCGTCATTATACTGTCATACTTACTATTGTTTGTAGATAAGGTTTCGTTGTCTCCCGGTATGTTATTATTTTATCTTTTGATACCGTAGAACATGTCTACCGTATAAAATGTAGGCTCCTAATACTATAATAAATAACATGGAAAGTTTAGATTTGTTAAAATACATTTGATACTTGTTTTTTTTTTGCCACTTTCAAAAGTGTTTGCTGTAACTTCAGAACTTTCACAATTGTCTGCAATTATTTTTTTTAATAATAATAATAGTAGAAAATAAAATATCCAGATGACAGTCTTGGTAAAATGCTCTTGAAGTTGGTCTAAATTTTGTAACTATGCTACCTAAGTGACGTCATGTGGACCACCGCCGCCGAGTTTAGTTAGTTTCCGCCTAATGTATAGTAGTTATGAGAGATTGACTGAATGAATTTTGGATATTGGTAAATGACATTCCGTTTGATGGCCACAGGCTCCCGGACTGTTACGTTTTTATGTAACAATAATTTTCTATCAGACTTCTATTGAATCATTATCAGACAAGGTAGTGTAATAAAACACGTAACAGAAGTAAATAACAAATCGTGCAAAAAAAGACGCGATAAAAAAAGAAAACTTTGTCTTGCATATTAATTTAACATTTCAATAAGATAAGGAAAGTTATGTATTTTTTTCTCGAATAATTAAAACTAATCGGCACTTTTATATAATAATAATGTAAAATAAAGTCATTCCAATCTGACCTAGAATCCAAACACTTCTTGCATCTCATTTAATGTATCTCGTTTATCCACTTTATTAGCATAATTCAAAGTCAAACGGAGAAAAAGGAAAAAAAAGAAGATTTCTTTACGAAGAAACTATGTTTATAACACCGATTAACTTCTTCTACTTAAGTAAAATAGTATTATTATGCACGGAATAAATGAAAAAGGTATCCTTGAAACCTTGAATCCTTGAAAGTACTATAATGGTTTTGCTTAAATAGGCTCCCGTTTGATGTTTCTTTCTTAGTTTCTGTTAAGACACAAAAGATGCAAGTAGTCACTGCGGAGTATTAACTTAATATCTGTTCTTAGCATACAAGAGAATATCCAGAAGTATTTTAATAATATTTTAAGTTGTTTTATAATTTATAATTTGTTAAACTAAACATGTTGTATATTACTACATTTATTACTCCAATAGTAATAATGATACTGTTATTTTATTTAATCAAATATATATCAGATAAATTTCGTGATCATAAATTGGTAAAAAAATGCTCAGGTCCAAAGCCTTATCCTCTGATTGGAAATCTGAATATATTACTTGGTGATATGAAAGGTATACTTTTATTTATTATTTATAATATCTATATTTATGCGACTTCTATTCAATAAATTTGTCTTACAATTAGATATAACTCATAAAATAATAAAATTATCCACAATCTATTCTTCGCCGTGGCTACTGTGGATTGGCCCAAAATTAGTCGTAATCTTGGATGATCCTGAAGATATTGAGGTAAGATCTATCAAATTTACTGCACTTCTTTAGAAACGATTTCCCCGAATAAGATTTTTTTTATTTCGGCTTTTCTTTACATTAATTTTTTGTTTCCTTTTTAGATTCTATCAAAAAGTTCTAACGGTTATGAAAAAAGTTCTCTATATTTCTTTTTCAAAAATCTTGTAGGTGATGGATTATCTACTGCACCAGGTAAACTATAGGTTCATATGCTTTCTTCTTAATTAATAAAAAAAAACTATGTATACCCTACTGTAATACAGTATTTTTTAAATATGTCTTTTAGACGATTGCTAATTAAAATAGTTTTCTTTTTTTATGATTTCATATAATGCCTACACACCTACACATGAATATATGAGAATTTCTCTTTTCTTATTTATTAATTAATAAATATATAAAAAATATACTATAAATATTTAAATTAAGAAATATTCTCGTATTTATAGCATCAATATGGAACATTCATCGAACAATCTTAAATCCAGTATTCAAAGAAGTTTCGACGTATATGGACTCAATGATAAAAAATGCTAACAGACTAGCTAATATTTTAGAAACTACAAACGGAAAAAACGTAGACATTATGCATTACGTACATTTATGTACGCTGGATATAGTATATGGTAAGATTTGGGAATTCTAAAAAATATAGATGGACACATTAAATTTTTTTTCTAAAAATTGTTTTTTTTGTACTGACAGATAGCCTATTGGAAAGTGATTTAAATTTGCAGAGCAATCCGGATTGCAAACTTGATGAATATATGTCGGAGTAATAATGAGAAGAATATTTTTAAATTTATAATATAATCTAATATTATTGAATATTCGTCTTCTTATTGTGAATTTTATTTTTATTTAGAGCTATGGACATAACTATAACAAGAGCAATGAAATTCTGGTTACATCCAAATATTATATTTAACAATTCATCTATGGGGAAACGGCTACAAGAAATTCTTTCCCCCTTAAATAAAATAACAAACGAGGTAAAAATACCAAGAAACAATTTTTGTTTTAAATTGTCAAATATCAAAAAAATATATTAGTTTGAAATAAAATAATAATTTATTCATGTATATATAACTTTTATATTCGTTAAGATTATAAGGAAAAAGAAGAATTCAATGAATGAAGATAACTTTACCCGGGAAGGAAAAGATCCACATGCAAGTAAGAATAATCATTTTTAAAAATATTCTTTTAGTAATGAATTTATGGATGAATACCTTTTATAATAACAATAAATAAAATATTATTACTCTCCTTTAAATAAAGAAAAAGATACCAGTCCATTTTTAGATGCAATATTTAAATCCTTTTACAAGACCAGAGAATATTCGGAGGCAGATATTCGTGATGAAATAAATACAATGGTTTTTACAGTAAGATGAATTCATTTAAGATTATTTAAAATTTTTTTTTTCATTCAGTAAGAGTAAAAAACAATTTGTATTTATTTTTAGGGAAGTGATACTACCACTAATACGCTAACATTTTTATTTTTAATGTTAGCCACGTTTCCGGACATTCAAGTACGCTCAAATACCACTTATGCATTATTATTTAATATCTTTTAAAAATCAATTATATTTTCATGCAAAACTTGTATCATCTATTTGGCTTTTTCGATTCCAGAATCAAGTATACGAAGAGTTGTACGATATGTACGACTCAAGCGATCCTATAGATGTTCCGATTACAATGGAAGATACTAAGAAAATGAAATACTTAGAACGAGTCATCAAGGAGACGTTACGTCTTTTCCCACCTGCTCTAGTTATTGGGCGAACACTACAGCGCGATACAAAAGGTATTTTTATATATAATAAAATTTTTATTGTTTATTTTTTTTTCCCACTGACATTACAGTCTTATGTAGTAATAATATGTATTTATTTATTTTATTAAGTGAACGACAATGTGATATTACCAAAAAACTGTGAGGTATTTTTTATGATATTTTCACTACACCGAAATGGTAAATATTGGGCTGATCCCTTAAGATTTAACCCGGATCGGTTTTTACCAGGAAAATATAACTCTAAATCTTTTATTCCGTTCAGCATTGGGAAAAGAGGATGCATAGGTAAAAGCACATGTTTATGCATTCTTGAAATAGTATTCTAAACAGTCGATCGGTTAAGTACATTTTTATTGAATATTGCTTTTTCAGGTCAAATATTTGCCATGACTCAAATTAAGGCAATAGCTGCTACTGTATTGAGAAAATTTATTGTTCAAATAGACGAACCAATACCAGTTGAAAATGTTAACCTAAAACTCAGTATTACTATGAAACCGGCTGAAACTATATTCTTGAGATTTAAAAAGAGATAATATTTATCATTGTTGTCATTATTATGTTACTAATTTAACAATTCTTCTTCTTCTTCTTCTTCTTCTTCTTTAGTTTAGGCAAATTGCCTGTTTCGTAACGACGTTTTTCTGCCTATTGCACTGTTAAATTGTCGCACCATCGTTTTCGTGGGCGTCCCGTGCTTCTGCGGCCTACAGGTGACTTATCCCGTGCAATTCTGACAATTCTTCCGTTGTCCATTCTGTTAATATGTTCGTTCCATTCTTTTTTTCTTTTTAGTATCCATTCGTTGATGTTTTCCACTTTGCATGTTCTTCTTATATCTTCACTTCTCTCTCGATCCAGTAGTGTTTTTCCAGCTATTCTGCGAAGAACTCTCATTTCGGTTGTCTCTAGTAACTGTTTCGTTTTCGCCGTGTCTGGTCGAGTTTCTGCGGTATGTGACATAATAGGTCTTACCATTGCCTTGTAGATTCTTGCTTTGGTCTCTATGTCAATGTTTTTGTTTCGCCATATTGTGTCATTCAAACAACCCGCTATTCTGGATGCCTTCATTGTCTGTTCTCTTACCTCTGCTTCAACATCACCATATCCTGAGATTTCTATTCCTAGGTACTTAAATCTCATTTCCTGCTGAATAACCTTCCCTTCAATTTCCAGTTTGCATCTTAACGGCGTCTTTGATGTTGTCATGCATTTAGTTTTCTGGGCCGATATTTTCATGTTGAATGATTTGGCTATGCAGTTAAATCGGTGTAATAGACGTTGTAGATCATCCTCATTTTCGGCCACTAATACAGCGTCATCAGCATAGCATAGGATGGTTATTTCTTCACTGCCCATTTTATATCCTTTTAGCAGTCTTACGTTTCTTATTATTTCGTCCATAATGATGTTAAAAAGCAGGGGACTTAGGGAATCCCCTTGTCGGATACCACGACCTGCATCAATCGGTTCAGTCAAGGCGCCATTTATCTTTGCTTGGATCTTATTGTTTCTATAGATGTCCTCTATGGTCTTGATAAGATTGTTCGGAATTTGCCGGTTATAGAGGAGGTGTATAACATCCTTTAATTGCACTCGGTCGAATGCCTTTTCCAAATCAATGAAACACATATATGCTGGTCTGTTGTATTCAATTGATTTTTCTGTTATCTGTCTTATGATGAAAACCGCGTCTGTGCACGATCTGCCTGATCTGAATCCCTGCTGTTCGTCTTCTAGATTCGTTAAGCTGTTAATTTTATTCGTTATAATCTTTGTCGTTAGTTTTAATGAAGTGTTTAAAAGATTGATTCCCCTGTAGTTTGTAGGCAACTTTTTGTCTCCTTTTTTAAACATAACTATAGTTGTACTAGTTCGCCATTCGTCAGGTATTTTGTGTTGGCATAGTATTTTTTGGATTAGGAATGTTAGTTGTTGTGTGAGACGTTGGCCACCATATTTTATTAACTCGTTTTGGATGCCATCTTGCCCTGAGCTCTTCCTATTCTTTAGTCTTCGAATAGCTGTTTCTACATCACTGGACTCAATTTGTATGTCGCTTCTGGTTATTATTTCTGGCGTATTTAGTTCCGTTTGAGGTTCTTCTGATTTATAGAGCTCTGTTAGATAGTTAATCCAATTTTCTTTTGTGATCTGGTTTGTTTCTATCATTTCATTGACCTCCTTTCTTTGATTTCTAATAAATCGCCAGATTTGTTTTTGAAGTCCATAGAAGTCACTCTCCATTCTTTTCGAAAAAATCTCCCAATAATTTTGCTTTGTTTGCCTTACTAATGTCGCTGTTTGATTCCGGATTCGTCTATACGTTTCGTATGACTCAGGTGTTCTTAATGTCCTATAGTTAAGGTATGCTATTTTCTTTTTTTTGCATATTTCCTTAATCTCTGGGCGGAACCAAGGAGTTTTGATCATTCTAGCCCGGTTTTTTACAGTTCGTGTTCCCAGGGCTTCATATGCAGCTTCTAAAATGTTGGTTCTTAGTTTCTTCCAGGCTATGTTTATGTTATCTTCTTCTTTTATTGGGCTTTTTTCGATTTTTTCTTTCAACCTGTTCTCGTATAGTTGTTTGGTTGATAAGTTCCATAGTGACTCGATGTTTATTTTCAATTCTTGAGTTACTCGTGCAAGATTTCTTTGGGGTTTAAACTTCATTCTTATCTTTGCTAATAGTAGGCTATGATCGCTTCCTACATCCGCGGAATTTAACGTCCTGATATCTAATATTTGGTTTGGTTGGACGTATCTGTTGGTAACAATGTAATCAATTGTAGACCTGAAGCCTCTGGTGTTGCTGTATGTAAATTTATATTGTTCCTTATGATTGTAAAATGTATTATTAATCCTTAGCTCGTTAAATGTGCATAGCTGTGTCATTAGTTCTCCATTGTCATTTAACACGTTTTCGTTGAACCTTTGTTTTATTCCAGGTATTATTTCGTTTCCGATGCGGGCGTTAAAATCTCCAAGGATTATCATTTGTTGGTTACTTGGTAATGATCCGACTAAATTTTGTAGTTGGTCGTAGAAGGCTTCTCTTTCTTCTTTTGGCTTATTATCTTCGGGTGCATAAATTGACACTATATTTAATTTCTGTCCTTCCGCTTTCATTTTTACCACCAATATTCGTGAAGATATGTATTCGCATTCTTGTATGTTGTTTTTGTATTTTTTGGATACTGCGATGGCTACCCCTTCTTTTGCCCTGATTTGTTTTTCTACACCACTATAGATCACTAAGTAGTCTTCATACTGTATTTGTCCTTTGCCTTTCTTTTTGGTCTCTTGTAAGGCGCAAATATCGATGTTATTATCTTTCAGTTCTTTCAGGGTTTCTTGGTCTTTATTATTGAATGACTTGATGTTCCATGTAGCCAGACGCATTATTTGTCCTTTCTTCCATTTCATTGTCCGTTTTCTTGCCTGTGTCGTCATCTGTATATCCGTCCTTCTCCGAGGCAAATTGTCATTTCTTTGAGCCGTAGTCTTTTTTTTACGTTGGGTAGGGAGCTAACCTGATCCAACAACCTTCCTCCTTTTCCCGGGCTTAGGACCGGCAACATGATCGCTGATCTGCGATCATGCAGGCGGAGTTTAATTTAACAATTGTAATATATAATTAACCGTTCAAATTAAAAATAAGTTCTTAATACTATACGTTTCTGGTTTTTTTATTAGGATATCGGTATTCGTATTCCTAACTATAAAAGATGCAATTTCACAAATAGACTGAAAAATAAACACATCAAAATAAAAATTCAGTATATTACAAAATAACTCGAGTGATACTTAAATTACTTTTATCGGTAAATTAGTTATAATGAGGATATTTGAATTTATTCGTAGAAGTCAAAGTATCACACCTCACACACCTCACACACGCACATATGTTTATTTTTTAATGTCATATAAAGGTATTTCTTTTGAGTGAGAAGAATGATTCTTTCCTCTGCATCTTCGCGGAACGACTCTCACGGTCCGAACGTTGTTAATATTCTGTTATTACGGTGTTTATATTCTTATAAATTCAATTATATATTAAGGGACGTAATTGCTTAGGTAATAGTGTTCTCGTCTGTTGCATCGATAGGTTTAGTGTTCGATTCTTCTAGGAGAACTTTTTTTTTTATTAGTTTTTTATATCTATAAATTTAAAAAAATTTTTTAACGTTTATTAATTTTTAATTATATAAAGGAAAGAGAACGAAAGTTATCACAAAGAAAATTAGAAATATAATAATAAAATTTTTAAAATCTTGCGCAAATATTTAGAGACGATTATTTTGTAGAATAACAGTTATCATTTTATTTTTTACCTAGTAAACACAATAAAAATATATACAACTTTAATAATAATAAATAACAATTATATATACTTTAATCATTAAATATTTCATGCAAAGAACTGGTGTGTGTACTTATGTACGCACGTAAGAAGTTATACTTCTTTGCCGTACCAAAACGAATATATCCTCAATAACCTCAAAAATCACTTCAAAGAAATAAAATAACTTAAAGAAAAAAATAATTATTATTATATCTTATATATTATCTTATATATATAAGAAAGAATAAAATAGAATAAAAAAAAAATATAAAATTTTAGATATCAGTCCACATTAAGTGTAAGGGAGATATATCGTATTACTTTATGCGTCAACAGCCATGGCGCGGTGATAGAACTACTTCCCGCTCGATCATTTTAGTAAAGCAGCGCTAAGTACGATTAGTACTTGGATGGGTGACCCGTTTGAGAAAAAAAGGGGAAGAAAAAAAGAGAAAACAACTTCATGCCGTAAATTTGAAATCGCTTTGCCGCAATTCGTAAATACCGACAAACTTTTCATGGTGTCGTTTTTACAGATGCTCGGAAAAAAATTACTCTCATTACATTTTTCCCAACGCGCCAAAAGAAGTATAACTTCAAAAAATAAGTTTATTAGTTATTTCACAACACATTATTTTAAACTAAATTAATTCAATGTAATATTTTCACGATATTGTCAAAAGTGAATCGTTAGATAGTGTTTGTTATTTCAATATTGTATAGAAGTCTTTTAATGTTCAAATGTAATCCTTTAAATATCTCGAAACAAGAAATATATGACTTAGACCACTTTCATAATTATGGGCACATATAAGCGTCAGAGTTACGTTATGGTTAATAATAAGTTTTAATAATATCAATGAAAAGTCTGTATTAATTGTATCATAGAATACGAAAATTTTCGTCTCTAAAGTGATGCGATTAAACTAATTGAAAAAGGTGAGAAGAAAAATACATTTAAACAAATATAAAAGGAAGGAAATATGAAAGTTATAAATTCGAATCAAATATTTCGTTACAAATCATTATTGTCTAATATACTATTTACTTATATTTTATAGAATGGAACAAACAATTACAAAAATTAAAGAAATAAATAAATAAAGGAAAGAGAAAATTGAGTAAATTGTTGTTGTGTATACATACATGGAGGGTAAGTATTACTCTACATTACGCTATACAGAATAAAATTTATATTATACATATATATATATACATATATATATATCCATATACGGATACAGAATAAAATTTAATCATAACTTAACCTATCTGGTTTTTTCGATACTCTTCCGCTCCTCGTCATACGGCAGTCCTTTATTCCGTCGCAATGTTTCGGAGAACTTAAAGAATTATTTTACTCATAACTGTTTACAATAATCGCTTCTATTCGAGACTCATTTGAGTCTGATTTTAACTCAAGTGGATAGACCCTTTGTATGGGTCGTACCAAACTACCCGTCGCAGTATTTAAGGGGTTATACGCAGTTGCGAGGCTCGAAAAAGACGTATTTTCATGAATTTTTTATAGAAACAGTTTTTATTTCTCAAACAAAAGTGATGGTAATTCAAATAGAGCCAACTTTTGAGAATACAATAGCGCGTCGATTATGTAAAAATATTAATGTGCACCGCTCCTGTAGATGATTTCCTGAACGTCCTCTAAAAAAAGACGTTTGGCGGTGATCTTCATTTTGGCGGTTTGGATTATTGAAATTAAAAAATATGGTGGATTCTTTTAAAGGATAGATTAATGCAGGTATTAAAACCAAGGAATAATAAAAATTTTGATTTTTGACAAAATGGCGTCTATTTGAGAAAAAGTTGTTGTTCTTGACTAAAATTTTCGCTCTAAATTGTTACAAAAAAATAGTAATAAATTTTTTAAAAATTATTCCTTATACTTAATACCTAGGGAATATATCTAAGAAGATTGTGTAAAAATTCGAAACCGATCTGTTAAGCCGTTTTTGAAAAATCGAGATCACCGACTTTGAAAATACCGTTTTGAGAAAAACGCGTTTAAAGTTTCAAAGATACGTTTACACATAGTTAAAAATTTTTGTTTGCAGCTTACATGAAGTGAAGAATATTTGTCGGATCGATTTGAAATTTTCAGAGAATATACTTAAATATATGTACATTCCGAAAATGAAAAAAAAAATTGATTTTTTAAAAATTCTAACTGCGTATAACCCCTTAAATGAACGACCCTTACTTTGTCGTCCTTTCCGTAAATAAGTTTCTCTACGCGGGCTAGTGGCCAATCTATCCTTTTCTTATTTTCGTTTTCTATCAATACAATATCTCCAACTTTTATGCTACGGTTTTCTCTTTTAACACCCTTACGATGTATTAACGCTCCGAGATATTCAGTACGAAACCGACGTCGAAGACCTTCTTTAATTTTGGCTCTGTAATTATAACGTTTCGCAAAGTCGCATTTTTCAACTCTATCCAAGTCTAAAACACCGATTTCTTTAGTGTCTTGTAAAAACATAGACGGGGTCAGTGGTACGAGGTCTTGCTTATTTTCCGATAGAAAAGTTATTGGTCTACTGTTAATTATAGCTTCGCAGTCGAGTAGTACTGTCATCATTTCTTCGTAATTCAAAGAGGATTTGCGCAAAGTTCTTCGTAGTAGACGTTTCAAGATTCCATTTAACCGCTCCCAAAAACCTCCCCACCACGCGGCAGTGGGCGGATTGAATTTCCACTCGATTTGATCAATCGCTACCGTTCTAGCTAATTTCTCAAAATCTATGGTTTTGAATGCGTTATTCAGACCTACAAAATTTGTCCCGTTATCGCTGTAGATAACCGACGGTCTACCCCTCCATGCAATAAAACGCCTTAGTGACATCAAAAATGAAGCCGTAGGATAAGGACGTGACGAGTTCTAGGTGAACTGCCCTATAAACGTCGCAAGTATACAAACACACCCAGGCCTTGTGGTTACCCTTTAAGTAAATGGGTCCAGTAAAGTCTACGCCTATGACTTCGAAAACGGCTGCGTCTTTTACCCGATCATACGGTAGGGGGACTACAACTGGTTGTATGGGTTTAGCGTCATGCCGAGAGCAGTCCACACACTGCTTTAAAATCGCCCGAATTGTCTTACGTCCGCCAAGTATCCAATACCTTTCCCTTAAGTTGTTCATTGTTATCTCGACACCCGCGTGTTTTAACCTTTGATGGTTTTCGGCGATAATATATTCTACAAATTTGTTTTTTCTTGGTAATAATACCGGACATTTAAAATCAAAAAAATTTTTCTAAAATATCTTCTTTGTCAGCAGTCAGCGTTTTATAAATCCGTGCACAGCAACGGCTAAATAAACTTTCTGCTACGTATAAACGAATAAAACAATGGCAAGTACTCGTTGACGTCATTATCACTGACCGATTACACACACATACATACTATCCGAACGAACGTGTGTTGCGTTAGTTTTCAACGCGCATATCTTCTTGAACCATTCATCGATTCACTCCATAATTTTCATTAGAAAAAGAAAATGTAATGTCAGTAAGTAGGTGATGTGCCATAAATATCCAAGCGTGTTCGCACTACGTGCTACCTGCTACTATCTTTGCATCTTCTTCTTCTTCTTCTTCTTCTTCTTCTTCTTCTTCTTCTTCTTCTTCTTCTTCTTCTTCTTCTATTATATCTTGGCTACGCCAATTGGTTAGTCTAATCCATCATTTATTCGAATCTGCATACGAGTATAAACTTTCGAAAAACCATCAATCTTTACGCAGACATGTGCCAGGGATAAACAGCAATTTCACCGGTGTTCTACCTCGTTAAATTTCATTTTAACAATCCCAATGTACATATAATGTATTTACGATCGTTCGTAATCTTACGAAAGAAACATCATTTCGACGATTTCGAAAGACCTAAATTATTCTTATTTCAATAAATAATTCTTAACAATAGAGAGAAATATATTACTTTTTTTCTGATAAAACAACGAAGGAAAAATAGATTTGAAAGCAGTCACTTGTACAACGCAGATCATTGAAAAAAAAAGTTAAAAGTACTCTCGAATGCGTAATAATTACGTAATCGGGATAAACGAAAGAAACAAAATGAATAAAAATTCAGACACACCTAAGTCAGGTCCCATCGAAACTCACCCTGTCATGGAACTTTTTCAAATGCTTATATAATAAATCTCATTGTCAAATTTCTGTGATTTTCTTTCTATTTTTCATCTTATTCAATTTTATTCGTATCCACGCTTACGTTATTTTAATTTCCAAATCTAAAACCTTTTATTCGTATTTAATATCGCTCATTCTACATGTGTGCGAGTGTGTGTGTGAAATGAAAATACTTGAAAGATAAATTGAAATAAATAAATAAATAAATAAATAAATAATTGGAAATATACATACGTTTACAAAACTAATAATATATCCACTTGATGATTATCTTTAGTTGTATTAAAGATGACATATTGATCCGAAACATTGTACGTCAAATATTTATAAGCTCAAAACACTACATCTTCGACGTATTTGCATCGTCCCAACCGAGGTCCAAAAATTCGACTGTTTGTTGTTTCTGGAACAGTGACAGAGACCTCAGGGAGTCTTACGAGCACCAACGGTGGAAGTAACGCGTTAAAGTTCGACGATTAAATAGTCGAACTTTGATCTTTCATAAAGAACTAACGTTGTAAACCTAAAGATTCGTTTTTTACTAAACAAGTACTCCATTCCTCATACTCATACGCATTCGTCGAATAAAATCATCCTTCGAATGTAATTCAATGACGTTCAAGAAACCAACTTATCTTTGATGTTCAACACGTTTCGCGCAATTAAATGCATATAGATAGGTACATGACAGAACATACGTAAAACATAAGCTTATATATATATTAGCAACAATTTTCGAATAAATCAAAACTGCCGGTGCGCGTTTAATTTCCTGCTACATTTTTTTCTCGGCCATATGAACGGAGCAAGAACGAAGCAAAACTTTTATTTTTGAAGTTATACCTTCTTTTCCCAAACCCGTGTTTTGGAAAATGTGATGAGAGTGATTTTTTTCCGAGCGACACCACGAAGTTTGTCGGTATTTCAAATTTACGGCATGAAGTTGTCTTTTCTCTTCTTCTTCCTCTTTTTTTTTCTCCAGCGGGTCACCCATCCAAGTACTAATCGTACTCAGCGCTGCTTTACTTAAATGATCGAGCGGGAAGTAGTTTTTTTTTTTTTGAAGTTATACTTCTTTTGGCGCGTTAGGGAAAATGTAACTCCGCCTGCATGATCGCTGGACGGATCAAGGTCAGCGATCATGTTGCCGGTCCTAAGCCCGGGAAAAGGAGGAAGGTTGTTGGATCAGGTTAGCTCCCTACCCAACGTAAAAAAATTTGCGGCTCATAGAAACGACACTCTGTCTATTAGCAGAATGGACAACAAGAATCGGCAGAATTTCACGGAATAAATCACCGATTGGCCGCAGAAGTACGGGGCGACCACGAAAACGATGGTGCGACAATTTAACAGTGCAATAGGAAGAAAAACGTCGTTACGAAACAGGCAACTTGCCTAAATTAAAGAATGAAGAAGAAGAAGAAGAAGGGAAAATGTAATGGGGAGTGATTTGGTTCCGAGCGTCTGGGAAAACGACACCATGAAGTTTGTCGGTATTTACGACGCGCGGCAAAACGATTTCAAGTTTACGGCATGAAGTTGTCTCTCTTCTTCTTCCCCTTTTTTTCTCAAGCGGGTCACCCATCCAAATACTAATCGTACTCAGCGCTGCTTTACTTAAATGATCGAGCGAGAACTAATGCTGTAACCGCGCCATGGCCGTTGACGCATAAAGTAATTCGATATATCTCCCTTACATTTAATGTGGACTGATATCTATATTTTTATATTTTTGAAGTTATTCTTTTTATTCTTTCTTATATATATATAATATATCGATCGATTGAAAATATTTTTCTTCTCTTTTTTTTGAAGTTATTTAGTTAACTTAATAGGAAAGAATAATTAGTAGCTTATCTACTCATATTTTCAATCCTCCTCCTTTTTACCTGGTCACGCTATATATATATATATATATATATATATATATATATATATATATATATATATATATATATATGAGATTCGTGTTTAATTTTTTGTTAAAACCGCAATTCCTTATTATGTTTAATTTATCAGCCAGAGCTTTTAAGCTACAAGGCTTTTTGTCTGACGAGCCAATATAGTATTATACTTTGTATTTACTTAACCAAGTGTTTTTCTTTTTCTTATTTGTTGTTTTATTTTATTAATTTGGTTAATAATTGTATTTTATTTAAATTATATTTAATATCTTTATTTTATTAAAGTTTTTATTGAAGTTATATTTTATTTTATTTACAAATGTAGAGTATATATTGGCATTCGGGAAAATTGTAGTTATTTCATATTGAATACAATGAAAATGGAGAAGTAAATGTTGTGTGGCTTCAGTTTTCAGATTCACTAAAGATTGGCTAGAAAATCAAAAAGAAAGTTGCTGGACATGTTGCTGCTATTCAGATTAAAAAAACAGCAGTGCCGATCGGACGTAGATCTGCAACTATTTCTCTTAATAACAATAAAACAATTAACGTTAAGCGTTCACATTTACCTCTAATTTGTGCTTGTGCGACGACAATTCACAAATCACAAGGGAGCACATATCCCGAAGTTGTTTATGAATATGATAAAAAACATCAATTGACATTAGTCTATGTCGCTTTGTCACGCGTAACAACTATCGAGGGCTTATACATTACAGCAAAAGATAATGATAATACTTTTTATCACGGCCGAAGACCATCAACTGCAATGATTAGTTTTCAAGATGAATATAAGAGACTCTCAAATAATCGCTTAGTGACAATTAGTAAAGACATCCAACATTTTATGAACCAAAGGAAAGGTTTGACACTGTATACTTTAAATTGTCAAAGTTTGCGAGCTCACTCAAAGGATATGATTGATTCTATTTTACAAGAATCTAAAATTTTAATGTTGAGTGAAACTTGGTTACATGATAACGAGTCTGTTAGTATACCAAATTTCAATTGTATAATTCAATACAAACGACCAAATGTTCGAGCTGGAGGAGTTGCTATCTATCACAATGCGAATGATACAACTAACTTTCTGACCACTAATATCGACATGACTGTGAGACAGTCCGATTTTGTTAGTACTGCTATATCATCACTGGGTGATTTTTGTATAGCAGAGTGTACAACGGAAGATGGTGAAATAATTGTGTTAATAGCAGTTTATATTTCTCCAAATCAAAGAATTGAAAATATTATTCATTTCTTGGAACGGGTGCTATCTCCATACACAGCATATAGAACACCATATATGGGTAAAGGCGAAGATAAGCTACCAATGATATTAAGTGGAGATTTTAATGTTAATTTCTGCTCTGAAAATTCTGATGTACTCATCAACTTTTTACGTGAAGATTTTAATCTTTCAATAAATAATGACAGAACAGTTCCTACAACCCGATATGGTACTACAATTGATGCTGTATTTACACGATATTTAGAAAACGTTTCAACTAGACTATTTGTATCATATTTTAGCTACCATAAGCCTCTTGTAACTCACATGGCCATAGAATCACAAACAGATTAACTAATGAATGTGAATTAATTAAATTTTAATATGTATAAATTGTATGTATATATATAATAATATTGAAGTTATTTAAATTATTTAAATTATCATCCAGGGTTTTTTTATGCCACAAGGCTTTTCCCTGACGAGCAAATAAAGTATTGAACCTTGTTGTATTTGCTCAACCAAGTGTTTTATTTCTTATTTCTTATTTTAATTAAACCCTTCTTCTTCCTCATGTATAAATAAATAATATTATACTTATTTTTTGAGGTTATTTTTGATATTATTGATGCTATATTCGTTTTGGTACGCCAAAGAAGTATAACTTCTGACGTGCGTACATAAGTACACACACCAGTTTTTGTTTTTATCCGCATTACTCCATATTTATCTAAGAAAGGTGATAGGTGTCTAATTTGTTCATCATTTACGCCCGCGAAGCTTTCTTGTTGTATAAGCTTTAATAAATTAATTTCGGCGTGTTCGATTTTTTGGCGCGTTAAATCCCCTTTTCGACGGTTTAATTTATTTTTCGCGTTATAATGGAATCTTCTCATCCAGCCGAAAACTCTTACGATTTTTGCATAGCTGGAAAACTTTTCATACCCCTGGTGCTCGTTATGATTACGGTTGGTCAACGTTAGTAAAATGACATTGTCTGTCTCTTTTTTGATAGTACCCCTTTTAATTTCTTCGAATATTTCCGTTTCATCATATTTGACTTCGGTAGAAGGCCAATTCTCCGCGCATTCTTGGAGCCATCGCGGACCCTCCCACCAGCGCGAAGTTGCTAGTTGATTACAGGTACAACCGCGCGACGGTAAATCCGCCGGATTCAAATCACCGGGAATGTGATGCCACTGACTCGGACTAGTGAATTGTCTGATTTCCTTCACCCGGTTGAATACGAAGGTTCCCCAATTATTGTTCCGTTGTATCCACGCTAGGACCGTGGATGAGTCCGACCAATAATATATGTCCACTTTACCGAGGTCGAGACTGTCTAATATACCGATTGTTAGACGTACACCGATAACGGCGGCGAGTAGCTGTAGTCGTGGAATACTTATGCTCGTGTTCGATTTTTCTCTTTTCACTGGCGCGATTCTGTTTTTTGCTTCGACAAAATATACTTTTACGCCCGACGTACTTTCAACGCGAATATAAACTACTGCCGCATAAGCAACGCTACTTGCATCACAAAAGGTGTGTAGGTTGATCTTACTATTTTCCTCGATCTCCCCTAAGAAACATCTAGGGATACGGATTTTTTTTAAGTTTATCAGATCGTCTACCCACAATAAAAATTTTTGTCTTGATTCGTACGGTACGTCATCGTCCCAGTTCAATTTTTCATTCCACGTTTCTCGTAGTAGAAGTCTCGGTAACAATACTGCGGGGCAAACGAAGCCTAAGGGATCAAAAACGCGGTGTGCTAACGCGAGGATGTTTCGTTTCGTTACTTTTGCTTCGCGAAATTGATTTAAAGCTGGTATATTTAGAGATAATGTGTCGTCTATTTTATCCCATGTGACGCCCAACACCGCTGTTTGGGTTTCTAATGTCTTATCTCCGTTATACTCCCACCCTCGCAAATCAAAACTCGCTAATTTCATCATGGCCGTAGATTCTGTCATAAATTGAATGAGTTGATCCCTTGTATTTACACTAGTAACCGAATTGTCTACATAAAAGCTTTGTAAAAGTTGTAAAATAATGCTAGTAGTGAACTTATGGCTTCCTGTCTGATGAATTAGATCATTTAAATGTTTGTGAATAATAGCGCCTAAAATAAAAGGACTCGATGAGACGCCAAATACTACTCTGCGATGACGCAAAATCATTATATTGCTGCTACCATCGTACCACAGAAACCGCAAGAAATCCCTATCATTTGCATTTATGCCTATTTGTAAAAACGCTTTTCTTATATCGGAAATTATTCCTATTTTACCTTTTCGAAAGCGTTGAAGCACCGTAGGAATAAGTTCAATTAGATTATGGCCTACGTGTAAACATTCATTTAATGATACCGAGTTTTTTCCTCTCGCTGAGGCATTGAAGACCGGACGAAGCCTTGTCGTGGAGCCTTCCTTTAGAACTCCTCGGTGGGGTAGGTAATGGCCCCAATTCTTTTCCTCTTCTATGGGAACTCGCTCGATGATCCCTTCGTTTAACCAGTCATTAAACACAGTGTCATATTCTTGATAAAGTCCTTGGTCCTTCAGTTTCTTGATTGTGGTTTGTAGTTGGCGATGAGCTATCTCTTTGTTGTCTTTTAGAGGTGGGTGGTTTTCTTTCCACGTAACCCCACCTCGTAACGTCCTTCTTCGTTAATTACGACTGTTTTTAAAAGAGAGGCTTTTATTTCCTCTTCGTTTTCCTTGTGGCTTTTATTTTCAATAGGATCTCTTATTTCTAAAGTGTCAAGAGACCATAAATCTGAGACGTTTACATTTTCGACAAACATCGAAATTGCCGTGTCGACGGCATCGTTACGTCTCTCTCGTGTGGGAACTTTTCCCAAGACAGTCCAGCCCAGGCGCGTTTCTATAGCAGCGAGGCCATTCTTCAAGTCATGGCAACGTCCAGTTAATAATCTTCCTAGAATGTCGGCACCAATGAGTAGTGCGACTGCATGGTCATCACTTTGCGTATCACTTAGACGGATTTTTAATTTTTTCAACTCACCGAGACACTCATCACTTTTCACTCGCGGTATTTTCTCGCATATTATATCTTGGTCCATGGCGACGAAATTGCACCTATAAGTGTCGTCGAGGTCACCTAAGTGGACCCGGTATTTTTTATGGCACACCGTTTCCGTTCTTCTTCCGCCGAAGAGTGAGTGTCCCATAGTTTGTTCGCCTATAGGTTCATAACCCATTTCGCATACTGCCTCTTTAGTGATATACGATTTTTGAGAGCCACTATCTATAATTAGACGAACGTTAATTTCTTTGGTTCCGTTTCTTAGTTTCGCACGCAAAGTTGGCATAAGCACTTCTGCATCGTTGCAGTAACTCGCTAAACTACACTCATTGATATTAATTTCCCCTTTATTATTGGTGATTCCTTTCGGTTTTGTTTCCTCCTTTTCGGTATCGTCTTTTTCGTTTACCGGACACATGAGCGTCACATGCCTACGAGAGCATCCGTCGCACTTCGCTCTGGCGAAGCATCGCTTATAATGATGTCCGAATTTCAAACAGACGGAGCACGTGTTGTACTTCCTCGCACGTTCCCTTTTTTCCCATAGGCTCATAGTTTTCGCGATCTCACAATTGACATTACTGTGTTCACTAGAATCACAAAACACGCACGAAGATCTTTTCCCTTTATTAGTCGTAAGTAAACTAGCAGCACTAGGAACGTCTCTCATGTGTGGGCGATTTCTTGAAATTTTATCCTTTTCACAGTTATCACTTGGCAAAAAACCTTCCATAGCTAAGGAAACTTTCATCTCACTTTTCACTTCCATTGCCAGAAATTCCATGAGTCGAGTTAATCGCCCTTTTCCACGAATAGCGGAACCTCCCGTTCCTCCTATGTAATTAGCGTTTAGAAGTGAGCAACTACGTTGCCACGCTCTCAATAATTCTTCTGGTAGTGCTGATTCTACGAGAGGATACAATATGGTCGCGTCCGTGTCGTTGGTGAGACCTAAAGATTCCAACGCTCGCAAACATGATTCGAGGTTATCATATAAACCGGAGAGGAAATGATTTGTAGACCTGGCTGGTTTACGCAGGACAAGTTGCAATAATTGACGTATATATACTTCAATTTGCAGATCTGTATCACCGTATCACTCCATTAGACTATCAATCGCCTTTGTGTAATTTTCAGCGGTAGGCGGATAACTTTTAATCAATGCGGCTGCACGAGATTTCGGCACCATAGATTGCACTAAATATTGGAACTTGTCTTCTTTTGTCAACCTGGATTTTTCGTGTACTTTCTTGAACGAACTCCAAAATGGTAGCCAATCTTCTATATTACCGCTAAATTGATGCAATCGGATCGTCGGTAAATTACAAGACACTCTTATGTCTGGTTGTGCTGGAAGGGCGACGGCAGCTAGTGCGGAGGTAGATGAACTTTCTGTCCCTTTGAAGAGATGCTCGACTCGGGACTTGATATCCAAGAATTTTTCTTCATATTCCATGGTTTCGTTCGTCTCTTGCTCGATTTCTGCCTCCGAATAATCGTCTCCTTCCATTCTCAGATCCAAGTACGATTGCGAAATTGAAGTCAGTTGTTGTGTTTTGGATTCCAATTGTGCTAGGTAGTTTGAAATCGCTTCCCTACTCGATCCCTTTGCTGGATCCAGTAATGCATTCAAAGTGTTATACGCTTTTGTGAATGCAACGCGAGCCATTGTTCTTTTCCTTTTTAAAAGATCCATTTTAATGATAAAGCACTAAAATAACGATTCGCACAAAACTGTAAAACTAGTAAGACCCCAGTCCTGTCACGGTCGCCAAATGTTCGATTAAAGGTCGGGGTGAATAACAGTTTTGACGAAGTAGTACAAAATATGGATCATATATTTTAACAAAACACAAGAAAATAGAACAAAATACAAGTAAAAAACTCCCTTTATATATATATTGTCGCACTTAAGGTTTAAACACTTACTGACTTCAGGCTTATTATAAATTATTCGTACTTATATGCATCTATCACTGTATATCACTCTTTATGTAACTCTCTATATAAGCCTATATTTTTTTTTTCTTTTTCTTTTTTTTTTATTCATTACAGAACATACAATCAATTCTCGATGAGAATTATAAGTACTTTAGGCTGGCGTGATGTAATAACATGAAATGTAAATAAATAAGATTTACAATGGTGAGTGTAGATATAATACATTAGACTCAAATAATATTACGATGTTTTAAATCATTCAAATCTTGTTTTAAGGTCAGAAGGGTAGAACCTTTTTAGTCTTCGTACTAGTTCATTTGTTTCCAGTAAATTTTTTGCTAAAGGGTTGGGATGTTTGGCTAAACGGGAGTTGTAGCGTTCACTGAAGCTAACAATTTCTTCTTCTATTGTAGATATTCTTAAATCTTGATGAATTCTTTCGTTTGTAACGTACCATGGGGCATTGCAGATGTTTCGTAGAGTTTTTGATTGGAACCTCTGTAAAATCTCTATATTGCAGTTACTCGCAGTTCCCCATAGTTGGATTCCGTAAGTCCATATGGGTTTTAGAATAGCTTTATAGATAGCGAGCTTTTTTTCCAAATCTAACTTAGACGATCTACCAAACAGCCAATAAATTTTTCTTACTCGTTCTTTGAGGTGTTTTACTTTGGTTTGTATATGTTGCTTCCATGTCAGCCTTTTGTCTAGGATAATACCTAAATATTTGATCGAGTCTCTAACAGGAATATTTACCCCATTAATGACCACAGGGGGACACGTGCCTCTGCGAAATGTGAAGGTTATATGAGCTGATTTACTTTCATTGATATTGATTCGCTATTTCTGACACCATTTTTCTAGTAAGTGCAGATGACGTTGGAGAATATCAGTCGCGTTTTGTGGATCACTCTTAGATGCTAGCAGAGCTGTATCGTCTGCAAATGTAGCAGTAGTTATCCCTTCTGAGATAGGTAGATCTGCCGTGTAAATTGTGTACAGTATGGGCCCAAGTATGCTGCCTTGTGGATCACCGGACAAGATTGGATAAGCTGAAGTGAATTGGTTTTGATATTTAACCATGAATTTTCTATCTGTAAGGTAGGATTTAAGGATCAGGAAAAAAGGATATGGAAATATTTTCTTAAGTTTATAAAGTAGTCCGGTGTGCCAGTCTTTGTCGAAAGCTTGCCTTATGTCCAGGAATACTGCGGAGCAGTATTTTTTCTTTTCAAGATCTTGCGATAGTTGACGAGTTATTCTATGGACCTGTTCAATTGTTGAATGGTATTTCCGAAACCCGAACTGATGGTCGGGAAGAGTAGGGACATCCAAGACATTTAGTAGGCGATTAGTGAACATTTTTTCAAATAGCTTAGATAAAGAGGATAAGAGACTGATTGGTCGGTATGACGTAACGTCGTGAGGTGGTTTACCTGGCTTGTGAATGAGTGTAATCACTGCTACTTTCCATGAAGTAGGATAGTAGCCTAGGCGTAAAATGGCGTTGAATAGTGAGGTAATATACGCTATTCCTTTTTTTGGTAATTCTTTGATCATCTTTCCGTTGATTAAGTCGAGGCCAGGTGCTTTTTTCGGATTAACGTGTGATGCAATTGTTGCTTTGACTTCCATTGAGGTAAACGGTTCTATTTGTGGAGATAATTGGAAAGGTGAGTGCATAAATGTCCAGACGTCTTCATCTTCTGCAGGTACTGAAGGTGAAGACGGTTTGAATACATCTGCCAGGTAGGAGGCGAAGAGATTGGCTTTATCTATTGGTTTTCTTGCCCATTCACCCTGGGACTGACGGATAGGTGGAATGTCTTGAATTGGACGAGTAAAACGCCTTGTTGCTTTCCAGAGTGAATAGTTAGAGTCTGCAGTAGGAGTTAAGTTCTGAAGGTAACTTTGAAGACCTTCATTTTTAAAGTTCTGCAGTATTTTTTTTAACACTTTGGTAGCTTTATTAAGTTTACGTTTGTCCTCAGGAGATCTACTATTGTGCCAATTTCTACGCAACTTACGTTTATTGTACGATTGCTCCGGCTCGAAGGACCATTTAGTGTGATTGATCCAACTCGCAGAACCAAATGTACAGTTGTACGGTAGTGCTGGTTCCCACTCCCGTACTGTGCACGCTTTCGTGCACGCGCTTTCTCACCTTGCGAGGAAAAAGACTGCTGTCTCTTTCCACTTCCGCGTTGTAAGGACGGAAGGAGTTGATCCAAATAATACACTTCAAATTGTAATGAAATGTGAATATTTATTAATACTCGTTTCCAAGAGATCAGTATGGTGCTTGGGCCTTGTATACTGATCTATGCTAACTTTGATGCTTAGTACTAGCAATAACCTCGGGTTACTGACTAGTTGTATTTGTGTAATGTATTGAATGCTGCTCGGATCACTTGGATGTGATTCCGCCTAACGAGTATGGACGACTAACTCTTTTTCGTCTAAAATGTAACTGCCCTCTTCCCCACCCCCTCCACGATACATCCCACCACAGGGCTCCGATGCGACCTTGGAGTGGGGACATCTGATCAAATATACTGCGTTATCGTTTCGAGGAATTCAAAATAAGATGCCCTGGCGATTGCTATGTTTGTTCCTTATACTCTATGAATAGATGCCGACGCAATAAAACCCAAAGGTCCTAAACAAATATTCTTTATTTCTTTGCATAGTCACCGGTCGAGCATCTTTGTAAATGGGTATCTTATCCAAATCCTCCGTTGTATACTCTTACCCCCTACTGTTCCGATAAATGACGGAACATTTATTTACAATTTTATTTAAAATATATGCAGGATAGTCATGACCAGAAATATACTCCAGAGAAGGTGTAGAGGCTCGAACTGCATTTATTATGTTGTGCGTTAAATGGTTTACTGCGTGGTCCACATCATCAGTTGTTTTCAATGGTAAAGTGGTATCAACAGTATTATTGAATGTTTCGCGGAAGAAATCCCAATTTGTTAGTCTATTGTATAAGGAGATTGGTGGCTTTTTGTCGATAATAGTTGTATTTATTGTTGCTATGATTGGAGTGTGATCGGAAGAAAGGTCAAATGAAGAGCAGACCTGTATATATCGAGGAGATAGATTTTTAGCGATAAAAAAATCAAGCAAGTCAGGGATTTTATTTATATCAGTTGGCCAGTAGGTAGGCTCACCTGAACTAATGCAACATAATCTATTAGTTTCGATACTTTTTGAGAGTGCTTTACCTCTTGGTGTTATAATTCTACTACCCCAGATGTTATGTTTGGCATTAAAGTCACCTCCGGCTAAGAATCTAGAGCCTAGACTTTCGAAGAAATTATCAAAATCTTCTTTTTTGATAGTATGTCTAGGAGGACTGTACACTGCTGAGAAAGCTATTGGGCAATGCCAGTCATATATCATGACACTTGTTGCCTGAAGATGATCTTGTTTATATGGCGCAAGCTCGTAATGTCTTATGTTAGATTTAACTAGAATCGCAGTACCACCATGTGCCCTTCCACTTGGATGATTCGTGGAGTACATCTTATAACCGAAGATTTTAAAATAATTTTTAACCGTAAAGTGTGTCTCCGATATTAATATAATTTGTATGTCATATAATTTTAAAAATGCTTCCAGCTCCAATTTACGTTTCATTGGGCCATTAGCGTTCCAAAGAGCAATGCGTAATGTCTTCATTATTTATTAGTACACGACAGCTTACTTACTATTACCGTTAATAATGAAATGAGATTGTTTGATTGTTCGATTTGTTTATTTATTAGTTCACTTTGTTTTTCGATGAGTTTTTCTAGTCTACTTATAGAATCTGTAAGACTTGAGCCGTTATTATTGTTTACGTTATTTGAATGCTGCGGATTTGAAGTATCTGATATTTGTATATTTTTATTTACGGCTTGTGCGTAAGACATAGATTGGTCGGCGTAACGTTGAATGTTTACCGGTGGGTTGGTTTCGAGATTAGATTGAATATTTACAGTTTTCCTTATTCTAGGTGTAGGAAACGTCTTTTTGTACATCTCTTGGTAGGAAGGGCACCCTTTGTAGTTCGCAGTATGATTGGCACCGCAGAGGAAACAAGTTGGTGGAGTATCTATAGATTTCTTACAATCTGCCGTAGCATGCTGACCAGAACATTTAACACACTGAAAATTGCGATTGCAATACTTTTGAGTGTGACCATACTTTTGACATCTTTTGCATTGAGCAATTTCCTTTTTCTTACGTGGTGATTCAAATTTGACTATTGTGTTATTCAGTTTTTTTATATTGTAGACCATGTTGTTGTTAGGTTTTTGTTTAAGGTCAATAAAGAACATGGATAGTGGGTTGTGTGTAGCTCTGTGATAAATATTACTGATGTTTACAACTTCGTGACCCAGCTCCATTAGTTCGTCTTTCAGGACGTTCAAATCAGCAGAGTGATGTACGTTACGTAACACAACTCTAAACGAACGTTCTTGTTTTAATTGAAATGTGTGAAAGCTAGCATTTAATGATTTTAAGGTTTTAGTAATTTTTCTGTAGGAGTCCGCATCTGCTGGTAATATACGAACCTGATTATTACTAATTTTATAGGTGTAATTATCTTTTTTAACTACATTATTTAGGCATTTAGTTAAAGATTGAATGTCACGGACGTCATCTATGTAAATTGGAGGAGGTAGTGGTATTTTCTGCACTTGTTCGTTTTGCGGCATATCACAATCTGTGACTACACTTGAAGTTAAGACCGAGAATCTGTTAACGGTTTCGGGTACTCCATTACTTCGAGGAACATTGTTGTTATCATCATCTATTCTTGCTCTTTTATTGCTACAAGAAGCATGCTCACGCCTATGAGTAGTAACCTCTTGCCATGATGGAAATGTGGTTGATGTTTGCATATCCCGGTCAAGGATTTGCGAAAGGCTCACTGCCATGAGCCGGTGACCGATTTGTTAAAAATTTGAAAATTAAACAGCCAGGTAACGAATTTATTCGTTATACGTAAAATGTAAACAATAAAGTTATAAACACGCGGATCTACACTCTGAACGTCCGTACACTTCGAATGCTAAGACGCAACTTTATTTCACTTAAGCATAATCGGCGTTCAATATCTCTCGGCTTTAATTCGTACGGAACCCAATTTCCTTGTTTATTAATCATTCTTAATGATTTTAAACGATGTGAGACTGCTTGCTGAGTGACTTCTAATGTTACAGCACGTTCTTTTTGTGTTTGAGATGAATCTTCCTCCAATATTTCCTCCAATTCTGCATCCTCGTAAATTTTTGGCCTTCCACTGCGATCTTTGTCTTCAACGTCGAAATCACCGTTTTTAAACTTTTGAAACCACTCACGACACGTTCTCTCACTCAAAGCAGTCTCACCATATGCTTCTACGAGCAATCGATGCGCCTCAGCAGCAGATTTCTTTATATTAAAGAAGTAAACTAATATTTCCCGCAAATGACGCTTATTTGGCTCAAATTTGGACATTTTCAACTAAAAAAAATTATATTTTACCAATATGAAATCAATAATATTAATAGGTTATGTTGTTCTTAAACGTCCAAACTAATTTTTAAGCAGGATATCATCTGCGAAAGTTAACGGAAACTCCGCGCCGCGCTATCTACATTAAAACGGCGGAAACTTATTTGTACACCTAATATTTTTGCTGGTGAATTTTTCCAGAATGAATCTTTCTGAAGATGATTTAATTGTCCTCTTTTGTTCAGTCGTTGTTTGGGAAATACTAGCTAAAATTTGTTTCAAATCTTCTTTTGATAGGCCGTTTGTATTATAAACTTTAGGTTGTTCCCATCTTTCTTCTAATAAAATTTTCCAGAACTGGATATTACCACCTTCATCAATGTATTCGGCTCGCAATCTAGAATTCAATATAATCCACACGTTTCTCTTCTGATTCCTTTTTAAGTTTGTGTTTTTTACTTTCTTATAAGTATCGGTCTTCACTAATTCCGTGTGTATGTTCACATCCTGCAATTCCTCTGGCAGATCAAAAATTTCGCCGTCTAGTGTTGTAATGGAAGTCACCAATAGCGCGTTCGACTTGACTGTGGCTGCTTTCATGATAAATTCGAAACGTAGTTTCTCCATTTTCCTTCAGTTTTTTGAATTTTAACGGACAAAAATGTCGTTTTATAAGACTATTTATGGTATAGGTAGAATACAGTTATAAACAAAATTATGTTTTTGTAACGAGAAGATTTAAACTTTTATTTACAAACTTATGTGACTAATATTTACATTTCTTACCTGTAACGAGAAGAAACGACATTTACTGTTCGTTATAAACCGTATCGTCCCTATTGCTCAAGTAAACGCTCGCGACTGATCTCGCAACTCTTATCTATCCCTCTCTTTTTTACAACAGCTGACTTATATGTCAGCTGTATGTACCGACGATTTTAATGAACGCGGTAAATTAATTAAAGAATATTTCTTTACATATATAAGGCAAATAATCTTCAATTATATATTGTTGAGATCTTTTTAAGAAAGTAAAACTCAATCGGTTACATGTGCTTTCTATTCTCTTTGTTCGTATCTTACTGTCTCTTTCTATTCATCAATCCCTGTTGCTAAATTCAATATCCAACCGCACTAGCGCAGCAAATTCAGTTTTAAAGAAAATATATTTTCCTTATATATATATTCAGACAATGGATCCAACTTCGTTGGGGCAAATTGCGCGTTAGGAGAATTAAAAATACAATTATTCAATGATATAGCGAAAGTTAAGATTAGCGATCAATTAGGCCCAAGTGAGGCCCTGCTAAAGGCAAAGGACTCGGTGGACCTTAAGGGAATCGGACTTAAGGGGCTGCCTTGCAGACGCGGCTTAACCTTCATTTGACAGGTTCGGGAAAAGGAAGCAGAGGCAAAGGCAGACAAGGTCGCAGAAGCACTTAGGCGCGCCGTTCCAGTCACAGAGGCACTGGATTCTGCCCTGTTGAACCAGGTAGTGGAGACACTCTTCCCTTAAGGGACGATGACTGCGACACCGAGTGCCCGACTTGAGGCATGGGACGGGATAGCAGTTACGGAGGAGAAGGTCATCAGGGCGACAAAGAAGACCGCCAGTGGAAGAGCTCAGAGACTGGATAGAGTTCCAGGCCTCGTAATTAGGGAGGCGACCATGCACAGCACCCCGGGGCTGGCTGAATGTTTTACGGCTTGCCTGGAAACTGGCAGCTTTCCACTAGCTTGGAAAATGGCCAAGTAATTGCTAATAAAAAAGAAATCGGACGTGCACCGGACCTGCCTAGTTCTTAATATACCATTCACGGCAACGCATTACATAGTTATTTAATTCTTTATCTATATCATCTAATAGACAAACAGCCTGCACTATCATGGTATCAATTTAATCAGGGGAAAATTTCAATTTAAACCTTGATAGACTATGAGCTAAACCCAAGGCCATTGCTGCTATTTCTTTCTTAGGCAAACCACCTAATAAGCAATCGACTTGACTTCGAATATGTAGGATTCGTGAAAAAATTGGGCCGTTGGACAGACTGGACCGGGACTCGAACCCGGATCTTCTGCTTTCCGGGCGACTGCTCTTTAACCAATTGAGCTATCCAGGGCCCACCGTCCAATCTCCTCACGAATGACTATTTAAGTGTTTGGCTTGGAGGTGCTCGCATCCCACAAATACATCTGATTAATTCTTGTATCGCTGTGTTATTTATACATGATAACTTAAGTTTTTCTTTTATAGTAACTCCTAATTTGGCATCAGCAACTGCCAATTCTTCTTTACATTCTGAAAAGTGTGCCTTGTTCTTACAGGCCTAGATGCCTGCTAGATAGGGCGGGAAAATTATTTGAAAGAGTCATCGTCTTCAGGGTGAGTGAATTCGTAGAGGCTAGAAATGTGCTGTCGCCAACGCAATATGGATTTCGTACTGGTTGCTCTATTATAGGAACAATATTAGAAGTTAAAATACATATACAGAAGTGCGCGGAAAGGTGTCGCGTTGATGTACTAGTTTCACTGGACATCAATAACGCCTTCAATTCACACCCCTGGGAGACCATTCTGGCTGCCATGGAGGCCGAAGATTTTCCCGCCTACTTAGTAGGCATTATTAAAATTATATTTTTATTACAATGCAAACATAAACAAGTTTGTCCTAAACACATCATAAACAATTTAAAATGTGTGTATGTACGTTCTCCAAGCAGAAACTCATCCGTATACAAGAGAAACAGATAAACTAATAAAGTCTCTAAAAGACAAGATCATCAATTTAGAAATCAAAATTACGTCTTGGAAAATTAAGACAATTGAAAAGAACATCAAAAAAACATGTTATTATATAGAAAACAAATTAACAGTTAAGGATTTTACAAATTGCACAAAATTCTTTAATAAAAAATATGAATATAAGTTTAAAACCATAAAAAAAAAACTATATTTGACAAAAATAGAATACACCATGACCTTAACGTGGGAGATATGGTATTTATTGAAAACGGGAACAGACTAAATAGAAAAAAGTTAGAAGAATTAAAAATCGGACCATTCGCGATAGAGTAAAAAATTTCAAATTAAAATTATAAAATAAAAGTTAAGAAAAGAGGCCAAGATACAAGTCTATTCCATGTAACAAAGCTTACTCCAATGTTAGAGGATGGAAATGAATGAAAAATTGTGCAATTTTCATCTCGAGGATGGGAGATGTAAAGGGTATATATTCTCTTTAAATTTGGCGCGCTAAATATGATCCGCGCGCATCTATGACGATATATAAGACAAAGAAAGGTGATAACGTATTTACTTTATAAAAGTTCGTTAAATAAAGATACATTAGTAATTGTTATTAACCATACGGGTGACAAACAAACAGTGTCGTGAAAGAGGGGCGAATAACTGACGTTATCATCGTCGTTTCTCTTATTTTACAGGAAGAATATAATTTTTAGGGATTGTAAATAGTAATATAATTGGTCTTGTAAATAGTAATATAGTAATTAGAATATAATTTCTTATTTTACAGAGAAACTAAATAGTCAATTTATTTGAACTATTCGAAAGCATCGATATAGAATTATATTATATATATATATAATATAAATCAAAGACGGCACATTTGTATCGTCAGCTGAGCTACACTTAGCTTTTTTGTTTACCTTTTACTTTTATACGCGGAAAAAGAGTCGTCCAGCAGTCTGCACACTTACTTTTTATTCTTTATTTGTGTGTATTATCTTGTGATTAACATTATTCTCAGAGAGAATACATGTTATTTTTGCTACGATGACGATTTTCTTCGTAAACAATACACACAACGTTTCTTACGGAGGCGGAAGCAATAATGTAACGAACGTTGCATATTCGAAATATTCAACCGCTGGTGGATCGACCAAACTATCGACATCCACTTCGGTACGAGGAACGTTTTCGGGCAAACCGTATCCGAAATATGCCGAACCACGGACGAAGGACCAAGACGTTGTGGTTCTGTTACCGCATAGGAAAAGCAGGACACCCAAAATCAAGCACAAATTATCGACGGTCTCGGAAAATGCAAAATTGGACGTTAATTCGTCGACAGGTGATGACGATTTAGAGTTGTTGCGCAATCCTACGCAAGCGAGTGAGTGGGAATCGTTTCGAGACATCTCGAGACGTATCGATAATCGCCGAGATATAGGGACAAAAAACATCTTAGTTACGGTGTACTGAAGGAGCGCATCAAACTCCGTGTAGGGCGCTTGTGTCGCCTGGCACGCGTTCTCCCACTATTTCTATTAGTCCAATCATATGCATCGACAGCTACGGTTTCTACGGGTTTTTCTATAAAAGCTCGTGCTTTCACGCTTCAACATGATTCTACCACGAGACCTGCGAGCGATCACCTCGAAGAGAACTACACTCCTGCGCTACTATTACATCAGCGGAACAAAGGAACAAGAGAAGAAGGCCACGTGATCAGAATTATATTCTGCTTTGGATTAACATCATCAGCGATAGCTGCCGATAGGCAAGCCAGCGACACATCAACAACAACTGTATTTACAACCAGGGTTTTTATGCCGAAAGGCTTTTCCCTGCAACGAGCCAAATAAATCGTACTTATTAGTACTGACTGGGCTCAAAAAATATATTTTAATTTATTTTCACCTACCCTCATTCCTCATCCACCTATAAGTGCATTTTCAACGACAAGAAAACCACCGGAGTACCGATACAAGGCGTCGGTCGTTCAACAAGAGTTATGGGACCAATCTGGATTCATGCTGCGAAACGACGTAGACGACCCTCTCACTAATGCAAAGTGGGGTGCGCAAGGATGGTGCAGACCAAGTTGCATACCAATAACGGTGATCTTGATCCTCATCGTTCTCGTCGTTCTGTTACCCCTTCTTGATCATGCCACGGATAAATTCGTATTAAATTCTACAAGCATCGATGCCGAACTAACTTGTATGGATAGCTGTAGTATATCTCTCGTCGAATCTATACCAATTGGATTGAATTATAGCAATAATTCGGTGTTACACGAGACTACCTATGACTCTTGGATGAACCTAATCGCAATGGCCGAAAACACGATAGAGATAGCGTCCTTGTATTGGACCATGAGAAGACAGGACGTTTATCCGGATGACAGTGCGAAAGAGGGCGAGGCCGTATTCCAAGCACTTATTGAAGCAGGACGGGACAGACAAATTTTATTAAATGATAAGCATACAGAACGCGTATGTTAAGGGTATTGCTTCCCTTACGGTGAGATCGCCAAGACGAAAAGTTCCATTAGAATAGACAAATGTGCCATCTCTATATATATATATGTAAATTTGGGGATAAATCCAAACTGTAAGGCGACTCGCTAGAGGGAGCTGCTTGACACTCAGACCAAGCTCAAGTCGCCTGGCCGTGGCACTTGAGAGTCGTAACTACGTGAGACGAGAAGTAAACTCGTAGAGATATTTTTGTTATAATCTATGTGTATTGATTTAAGTTATATTCGTTTTAATCATAATAAAAGAAAGCTGTACATATTGTTGATTCAGTTTCAACTTAGCATCAACCGTTGTACTAATTATTCAACCGTAGTTACCATCATTACCAAGACAAAGAAATTATCTTATAAATCAACAATACAAAAAATGGCTGTTGTTCGAGCAAGATTCTGCTTTGTCTCTGAGGCATTAGACATTAAGACCACCATTTTGAGAGTTCGTACGATTCAATTGGAAGGAGAGGACATTACCTATGTGTACGATTGATCCGGCTCGAAGGACCATTTAATGCGATTGATCCAACTCGCAGAACCAAATGTACAGTTGTACGGTAGTGCTGGTTCCCACTCCCGTACTGTGCACGCTTTCGTGCACGCGCTTTCTTACTTTGCTAGGAAAAATACTGCTGTCTCTTTCCACTTCCGCGTTGTAAGGACGGAAGGAGTTGATCCAAATAATACACTTCAACTTGTAATGAAATGTGAATATTTATTAATACTCGTTTCCAAGAGATCAGTATGGTGCTTGGGCCTTGTATACTGATCTATGCTAACTTTGATGCTTAGTACTAGCAATAACCTCGGGTTACTGACTAGTTGTATTTGTGTAATGTATTGAATGCTGCTCGGATCACTTGGATGTGATTCCGCCTAACGAGTATGGACGACTAACTCTTTTTCGTCTAAAATGTAACTGCCCTCTTCCCCCCCCCCTCCACGATACATCCCACCACAGGGCTCCGATGCGACCTTGGAGTGGGGACATCTGATCAAATATACTGCGTTATCGTTTCGAGGAATTCGAAATAAGATGCCCTGGCGATTGCTATGTTTGTTCTTTATACTCTATGAATAGATGCCGACGCAATAAAACCCAAAGGTCCTAAACAAATACTCTCTATTTCTTTGCATAGTCCCCGGTCGGGCATCTTTGTAAATGCGTATCTTATCCAAATCCTCCGTTGTATAATCTTACTCCTACTGTTCCGATAAATGACGGAACACTATGAATTCCCGGAAAATTTTTCAACGAAAGAGAAACATCGAGACTTTTTCGAAACCGGAATCGTGAAAAACATAGGCAAGAGTTTAAAAACACGGGGAAAGTTCCGGAAGGTGTAGATTTCTCTTATAGATGATCTCAAAAGTCGTTACTTGGATGAAGAGTGTAACGTATGTTACGACGGTATTTATTTGGATGAGTGTCGGGCATATGCTGATCCTAGCTCCGTTTCTCCCCATAACCTTGAAACCTTCCCGTATGAAAATATTACGTCGCGAATAAAGAACATGGTTCTTGATAAATATTCAGGAAAAAATCAGAACGCGGATACATTTATAGATCAATTTGTGAGTGAGTGCACTCGCATAAATTGTAGAGAAGAGAATTACGCTGAGACGTTGCGTTTTTTTTGGAGGGACCGGCCCTTGACTGGTTTCAAAGTTTTCTGAAGACTAATAAGATTACACGACCATGGGAGCATTGGAAGAATTCCTTTCTAGATACTTTTGCAGTGATAGGGTGGCCGGAAATAAAATATGCATACGATTTTCGATATTTAAACGGATCACTATTAGAATACGCGCTAAAAAAAAGAAACCTACTTTTAGGCACAGACCCGAAAATATTAGAAAATACTCAAATAAACCTAATCGTTTTGGGCTTACCAGAAAAAATACTACCGCACATATCCAGGAAGGAATTGAATACAATTGATAACCTTATGTCACGCATAAATCACTTAGAAGGTCTTATAGAGATAGAAAAAAAAAGAAAAACAAAAATTCCAGAGGAAATTAAATCAGATAGGAAACCTTGCTCTTACTGCATAAAAAAGGGTTTTCCAAACAGATATCATCCAGAAGAGGTGTGTAGGCTAAAACGATCAGATAAAGAAAAAACGAGAAATGACAAAATAAAAATAATAAATAACACTAGTATGGAAGAGAGCGTAGCGTTTTCGGACGAGTCAAAAAACGAAGTTCTTATTGCCATGGGAAAAGCGGGTTTAAAGTTAAACAAGAAAAAATGCGCTTTCGCAAAAAAATCAATTACCTATTTAGGACACGAAATCAAAGAAAATATGATAAAACCCGTAAATGACAATTTAATAGCAATCAAAGACTTTCTTACACCGCGAAATCAGAAAAATGTTAGACAACTTTTGGGGAAGATAAATTTTTATTTAAAATATATACCACAAGCTTCAATAGAGTTAGAACCACTGCATAAATTACTCAGAAAAAATGTAAAATTTGAATGGACACAAGAATGTGAAGACAGTCTAAGGAAGATAAAAAACTACCTCTGCTCGGAACCAATATTAAAAATTTTCGACCCGAAACTTCCTATTTACATTTTTACAGATGCATCTAAAAAAGGAGTAGCAGCAATTTTAAAACAACCTCAAAAAGACAACTCTATAAAACCAGTCTTCTACTTTTCAAAAAAATTAACAAAATCACAAGAATATAAACGCGCTATTTTCTTGGAAATTCTGGCAATAAAAGAGTGTATCTTATATTGGCAATACAAGCTTATAGGAAACAAATTCACGATTTTTACAGACCACAAACCACTGGAAAATTTTAATGTAAAAAAAAGTAAAGATCCTGAACTTTTAGAGTTATTACACTACATCTCAAATTTTGATTTCGAAATAAAGTACAACCCGGGAAAAAATAATGCAGAAGCAGATAGCTTTTCTAGAAACCCAGTGTTAGATGAAAGCATGAGCAGTGAAACAGCTATAGAAAATAGCAAACTTCTTGTCAATGGAGGAATTGTTGAAAGATCAAAAACAATTAAATATAAAAAAAGAGGATAAATTAGTAAGAAAAAATAACATTTGTTATAAAATTCTAAATAACAAAGAAAAGATATGGGTTTCGGAAAATTTGGGCATTCAAATGATAAAAAATGTTCACAATAAAAATCATATTGGAGTCAAGCAGTTAAATCTGACATTGACTCAAAAATACTATTTTAAAAATATGCATAAACATATAAAACTTATTTGTCGAACATGTGACACATGCATAAGAAACAAATCGAGATTTGGTAATTTTACTCAACCCCTCTCACAATTGGGTCCAGCGTCTGAACCTTATCAAATAATTTCCGTGGATACAATAGGAGGGTTCAGTGGAAACAGGTCACCAAAAAAATACTTACATTTAGTCGTAGACCATTTCACAAAGTACGCCTTTATAGTGACCTCAAAAACACAAACAGCAAAAGATTTTATTAACTTGATAAAGAAAGTTCAGAAAAAGGGGAAAATAAAGTTACTCCTAACGGATCAGTACGCTGGAATAAATTCAAGAGAGTTTAGGAATTTTCTAAAAGCAGAAAACATAACAAACATTTTCACTGCGGTAGACTGCCCTTTCTCAAACGGGCAAAACGAACGGACAAATCAAACTTTGGTAAATTCAATGAGGTGTAAAATTTTTGAAAATAAAGACAGGCCGTGGTCAGTCATAGCGGAACAGTGTGTAGAAAACTACAACAATACAATACACACCACAACAAAGTTTACACCAAATTATTTATTAAACGGAATTGACAGATCTTTTTTTCCCTCAGAACTTAACGAAAATAATTTAGAAAATCTAGAAGAAAACAGAAAAATAGCATTTTTAAATACGGAGAAAATTCATAATCAAAATAAAGTTTATTATGATAAAAATAAACGTGAGATTACATACAGAGTAGGGGACCTAGTTTATATTCAGAACGGAAATCGCTTAAATCGGAAGAAACTGGATCCAGTCAGGGTAGGTCCTTTTAGAATAAAGAAGAAAATCTCCGATCTGATATATGTTGTCGACTCGGGATTTAAAACACCAGAGTCAAACATCTACCATGCGAGTAAGATGATTCCCTATTTCCAGTCTCCTGACATAGGTCTGGGGGGGAGGGAGGATGTAAGTTTGGGGATAAATCCAAACTGTAAGGCGACTCGCTAGATGGGGCTGCTTGACACTCAGACCAAGCTCAAGTCGCCTGGCCGCGGCACTTGAGAGTCGTAACTACGTGAGACGAGAAGTAAACTCGTAGAGATATTTTTGTTATATTCATTTATTATTTAAGTTTAATATTTTAAGTTTATTATATATTATATATCGTTTATTATTTATTATTTAAGTTATATTCGTTTTAATCATAATAAAAGAAAGCTGTACATATTGTTGATTCAGTTTCAACTTAGCATCAACCGTTGTACTAATTATTCAACCGTAGTTACCATCACTACCAAGACAAAGAAATTGTCTTCTATATATATATATAAGTTAATAGCATAAGTTGCGCCTCCGGTAGACCGTTGAGGCGCAGTAGTTTAGTTTAGTTTAAGGTATGAGTGATGTATGAATGTAGATGAGAGAATGGCAAACCGGCCAGGCTCATCGGGATGGGAGAGTAGGTGTGTATTGTGATTTATATCACTGATCCGCTTCTCCCATCCAGCAAATGAATGATTGCACCAGGTGGGTTTTTTAGTCGGTAGAAATCCGACACTCCCTTGGGTACCGGGCCCAAGGGGCCTTTCGAAGGTTTTTCCCCCTGACGAAAAAAAAAAAAAAAAAAAAAAAAAGAGTTGCGTCAGGGTTGCGTCAGGGTCCCCCCCGTGGGTAGGAGGTAGTAGAATACTCCCACAGTATTCCCTGCTTGTCGTAAGAGGCGACTAAAAGGGATGGTATGAATGGTGCGTGATTGCTCTCTGTGTGGCTATCTCTATCTTTAACTCTTCCTATCCCCTCTTTTCTTCTCTTTTCTTCTCTCTTACTTCCTTCTTTTCCTTTCCTTTCTGCTGGCTTGTGCCATTATTTCTAAAAAATTATGAAAATGAGTACAAGACCAGTGTCAACAAAGTGTGGTTCGGATGTCCACACAACGGCGGTGATTGGTGGTGCAGTAGCAGGCCACCCTCCGTCGTCATCATGCAACTGCTATGGATCGAGGGTAGGCGACCCGGCCCCGATCCTAGACAATACGTCGGGAAGTTGTTCGCGGGTAGGCGACCTGGCCCGCGAACTGACGAATGCTTCAGGAAGAGAAGACATGGAATTCGACTCTCCAACGGTCGGATCCATAAGGAAAAGGGCGAGGCCGATGGCCTACTCCTCGTCGTCCGAGGAGGAGGTTATCGACCTCACCAACCTAGACGGAATTCCATCCATACCGTCTACGGCTGAGTTGGAGACTGGAAGTTTGATTCAGCAATTGCTGGACCATGCCGCAGAGGCCGAAAATAGGCGCAAGTTGTGCGGCAACATAAAGGGCGAGATCTCTGGCCAGATGAAGAGCTGCCACCTGGATATCGCGAGAATTGCCAGGGAGCTACAGGCTCGCAATTCCGCGAACTGTGGCCCCGATGTAAGGGAGGCTCTGGAACAACTACGGGCCGAGACCAGGGCCACCAATGTCAGGCTGAAACAGCTTGAAGAGGAGTGTTCGCGCCTAAGACGCGAACTAAAGCGCAAGGACGCGCTCCTGGAGAAGATAAAATCGGGAGGTGGGGCAAACGTCCCATCTGGACCCAATGCTGGGGGTGGGACCCATTCGGCTGCTCCAAGCTCCACCCAGGAGAGACTGACTGCGGCCAGGAACGCAGAGAAGAATCTGGATGGCGGGGCAACGGCCAGGATATTAACAGAACTGGCGAGGGCTGTCGTTGCCATCCAAGAAGATCTAAGAGGAATGAAGGAGGGAGGTGGCACATATGCGCAAGTTGCAGCTAGGCAACGGGTTGCCCCTACGACGGCTATTGCGACACCATCGGTTCCTGCTCCGGACAGGGATGGGTTCACGGTCGTCAGAAGGAAAGGCAGGGCTGTGATACCTGCTGGGGGGCCCTTGCCAACACAACCAGGTGTTGGGAGGGTTGCCCCCCCCACTGTGAATCCTTTAAATAAAAAAAGGAAGAAAAAGAAGAACCCAGCCAAGAGGACCAGGGAGACCGCCACAGTCTCCCTGACCTGCGAGGGAGGAGCCTCCTACCTGGAGGCTCTAAAGAAACTTGAGGGCAGTATTAACCTTGACACCATAGGTGTCAAGGGGCTCTCCTACAGGAGGGGCCTGACGGGCTCCTTCATTTGGGAGGTCCGCGGTAAAGATGCTCATACGAAGGCGGACAGGGTCGCGGAGGCGATGAGGGGGGTCCTCCCTGAGGCCAAAATTTTAAGGCCTCAGAGGACCTCCCCCATCAGGTTGGAGGGTTTATACCCGACAACCAACCTCACCGCGATTAGGTGCGCGTTGTTAGAGGGGAGGTCGGGCATTGACCCGAACCTCATAACAATGGGGGATATCCGGCCGGGCAGGGGTGGTCGTTACGAGGCCACGGTGGTGGCACCGACGGCCCTTGCCCGGGCGGCCATAGATAGAGGCAATATACTTGTGGGGTGGGGGAAAGTGCGGGTCTTCCCCGTTCGACCCAGGCCCCTGAGATGCCACAGGTGTCTCGCAAGAGGCCATGTTGCGGCCTCTTGCCCGGCACCCTGTGCGAGAACAAATGTCTGCTTCCGGTGCGGTGAGCCGGGGCACGTCGCTCGCGAGTGTGGGGCCGGCCCCAAGTGTCCGGTCTGTGCGGAGGCGGGTCGCTCCCAGACCTCGCACAGGGCGGGTTCCTGGGAGTGCCTACTGGTGCCTCCTATCAGACGTAGGGAGCAAATACTGGGAGTCGCGAACAAAAATGTCGCGCAAGTGCGTGTGACTAGTGTGCCGGCCGACAATAGTGCGGGACCGTGTGTGGGACCTAATAAGGGTCCGGAAGATAGTGTAATGGAGGTAGAGCAGGCGGCTCCTACCCCTCCATGCAATCTTAACACTATTTTAACCTAATATGGCAGTGATCCAAATCAACCTCAACCATGCGCGTAGGGCCCAGGATTTGCTGGGCCAGCGAATGAGGGAGGTTGAGGCGGACATCGCCATAATATCGGAGCCGTGGTGGGTTCCCCCTAGGGATGAGAAATGGCTCTCATCCCTGGGGGGGGGTCGCCCCTCGCCGCGATTCTCGTGAGCAAAGGTGGAGGAACCTGTAGCCTAGTGCGCAGGGGTTTGTTTTTTGTGGCCGCTAAATGGGGGGACTCGCTGGTAGTCTCTGTCTACTTTCCCCCCAGCGAGGATATTAGTAAATTTTGTAGACTTCTTGATGAGCTCGAGGAGCTCTTAGGATCATTTCCTACACTTCCAGCGTTGGTTGCCGGAGACTTCAATGCCCGGTCCCACAGTTGGGATCCGGAAGGCAGAAGTAACCTAAGGGGTGAGTTGCTCTGCATGTGGGCCAATAGGTCGAACCTAAGCCTGGGCAACCAGGTTGGCCACCCCACGTGCGTTCGGCCGCAAGGGTCGAGCGTTATAGACCTTACGTGGGGATCTCCGACAGCCATCGTCCGCTTATCGGATTGGAGAGTGGATGAGGCCGAGTCCCTTTCGGACCACTTGTATGTCATATTCAATTATAGGCGTGAGGCTACAGGCTTCCGAAGCCTTTGCTCTAGGGAGAGAATTTTCCCTAGGTAGGATGCGAGGGCTGTGGACGAGGATAGGCTCGCCGCAGCCCTCGTATCTGCCGACTGGACACGGGACCATAGTGCCAGTGGGGAGAACTTAGTGTTATGGATAAGACATGCTCTGACTGGTGCGTGTGACATCTCTATGTCAAGACTTGGTTCGACGAGGTGCCAGGAGCGTGCTGTGTCGTGGTGGTCGTCGGAGATATCGACATTAAGGAGGATGGCTACGACGACGAGGAGGCGCTACCAGAGGGCTAGGCGCAGCGGCGACCCAGCCAGAGTACAAGAAAGCCTGGAGCGCAGGAGAGAGGCCAAGAGGGGTTTGGTCCGTGCTATCAGAAGGGCCAAGGCTTCGGCCTGGAGGGACTTCCTCACTACCATCGAGGAAGATCCCTGGGGGAGGCCATACAAGCTTGTTATGAACAAGCTTAGAGCTCGGGGTCTCCCCCCCCTTACTGAGGCACTGGACCCCTCTCTGCTGGCCACAATCGTCGGATGTTTATTTCCGGGGGACGGCCAACCAGTGTCCCCGAACGAAGACCTGCAGGACCTAGCTGGGGTGGAGGTGCTTCCGAAAGAGGTGCGCAGGGCCGCTGCCAGGATTGGCCTTGGAAGAGCACCGGGCCCTGATGGTGTGCCGGGACTAGTAGTGAAAAGGGCTGCTGATATCTGCAGCGGGGGACTGGCTCGCTGCTTTTCTGGCCTCTTGGGGAACGGCGTGTTCCCGGAGTGCTGGAAGAGGGCCGGGTTGGTCCTCATAAGAAAGAGGACTGGAGAGGACACTTCACCAAGTTCGTTCAGGCCCATATGCCTGCTAGATGAGGTGGGGAAGTTATTTGAAAGAGTGATCGTCTCCAGGGTGAGCGAGTTTTTAGAACTAAGAGGAGTTTTGTCGCCGAGCCAACATGGCTTCAGGGTGGGCCATTCCACCCTTGGGGCCGTTGGGGAGGTCCAACGATATATACAGGAGTGCGTGGGTGCGGGACGGGTTGGTGTCCTGGTGTCATTGGACATCGCCAACGCGTTTAACTCGCTCCCCTGGGTGACCGTAATCGAGTCTATGACGAGGTGTGGCTTCCCCACCCATCTAATTAACATTATAAAGGATTACTTTAGAAATAGGCTCCTGTCCTTTATAGGAGGACAGGGCACCGTACACAATATAAGGGTGACGTGTGGGGTCCCACAGGGCTCTGTCCTGGGCCCCACACTGTGGAACATCGCCTACGACCGGGTCCTCCGTGTCCCGCTGCCGGGGGGGTCTCGTGTCGTCTGCTATGCGGATGACACGGCCCTCCTGTCAGCGGGGCGGGACCCGGCTAGCGCGATGTTAGCGTGTGAAAGGGACCTTGAGGTCCTTGTGAATGAGATAGAGAGTTTGGGCCTTAAAGTGGCGCCGCACAAAACGGAAGCGATGGCCTTCCCTGCCTCTGCCTTCCGCAGACGCAGGATTGCTCCCCCCCCTGTGATCAGACTCAAGGGGGTTTGTATTGCGGTGAAGCCCAGCGTGAAATACCTAGGCATAGTATTAGATGCAGACATGACATTTAGGCCGCACTTCGAGGCCTTAATTCCAAGAGTGCAGGGGATCCTTCGGTCCATTGGGAGGATCCTTCCGAACCTTCACGGGCCGAGGGAAAAGAAGCGACGCCTCTACAGCAGCGTGATCCACTCCGTGCTCCTTTATGGTGCTCCGGTGTGGTGGCGCGCTGTTGTGGAAGATCAGAGGGTCAGGCGGGCTGTTCGGGCCCTGCAAAAAAGGGTAGCAATCAGGGTGTGTTGCGCGTATAAAACGGTGTCCTTCCATGCGGCAATGATGGTCGCGGGGATTATTCCCCTCGACCATCTGGCGCCGCAGCTGGCGGATGTCTACGCAGCGGTCCGGGAAGCGGAGGATCCCGTTTCCCCTAGGACAAGGGCCGTGCTGGGCGCTATTGCCAAGAGGAGGGCAATTGCCGCATGGAAGGAAGAGGAAGAAAATCTCGTTGGCGCAATAGGAGCAACGGGGGTGCGCGTGAGAGCAGCCATCGCTTCCATATTGGAGGAGTGGGTTGGAAGGCCGTTTTCTTTGGAAACGACCTTCCACACCACTCAGCTGATGACTGGCCACGGCTGCTTTCCCGCGTACCTATACGGTATCAGGAAAGCAGACTCCCCGCGGTGTTTTCACTGCGATGCGGGGAACGATGATGCTGATCACACCCTGATTGAGTGCTCTGCATAGACGAATGCGGGGGCCTCCTTGGTCAGGGAACTGTGGGGGGTGCAGCTCACTCTCCCCGGGATAGTCGGGCGCTCCCTGGATACCCAGGTAGTGTGGGCTGCATTCCAGTCCTTCTCAGGACTAGTTATGAAAGCCAAGGAGGATGCTGAAAGAGAGAGGGAGAGAGCATTGAGCAATAGAAGAAGGATGAATGCTAGGCCGCATAGGAGAGTAGCTCCTAGGCGGCCCCCCCGGGCGAGGCTCCGGGCAGCTTTGGCGGCGACTGGCCCAGTCTAGTGCGTCGCTTTCCCCTGCAGAGAAGTTAGAGCATGCTGATGCATGGGTTGAATGAACCCGACCATTGCATCATGGGATGGGTGGTCTGGTTGGTGTATATAAATATATATATATAGTAGTTTTTAGGTTGCGCCCCACCGTGGGGTGCAATAATTTAGTTATAAGATGTTTGTGAGCGTGTGGGAATGGTGAGAGCCTGGCAAAACACCGGCCAGGCTCATCGGGGTGGGAGTGGGTGAAGTATGTGCATGTAGCACGGTTCCGCCCCTCCCATCCAACGAATGAATGTGATTGCACCAGGTGGGTTTTTAGTCGGTAAGAATCCGACACTCCCTTGAGTACCGGGCTCAAGGGGCCTATGAAGGTTTTCCCCCTGACGAAAAAAAAAAAAAAAAAAAAAGGGTTGCGTCAGGGTTCCCCCCGTTGGTAGGGGGTAGTAGAATACTCCCACAGTATTCCCTGCTTGTCGTAAGAGGCGACTAAAAGGGAGGGTATGAATGGTGTGTGCATGTTCTCTGTGTGGCTATTCCTTTCTTTAACTCTTTCTATCCCCTCTTTTCTTCTCTTTTCTTCTCTCTTACTTCCTTCTTTTCCTTTCCTTTCCGCTGGCTTGTGCCATTTGTTAAAAAATATGAAGAATGAGTACAAGATCAGCGAAAACCCAGTGTGAGAGGGATACTCACACAACGGCGGTGATTGGTGGTGAGAGAGCAGGCCACCCACCGTCGTCAGCCTGCAACTGCTATGGATCGAGGGTAGGCGACCCGGCCCCGATCCTGGATAATGCTTCGGGAAGTTGTTCGCGGGTAGGCGACCTGGCCCGCGAACTGACTAATGTTTCAGGAAGGGAAGATATGGAGTCCGACTCTCCAATGGTCGGATCCATACGGAAGAGGGCGAGGCCGATGGCCTACTCCACGTCATCAGATGAAGAGGTGATAGATCTAACAAGTATGGAGGGAATTATATCGGAGAAGCCATCAGTTTCCAATTTGGAATCAGGGAGACTGATCGACTTAATTCTGGACCATGCTGCCGAGGCTGAAATAAAAAGGAAGACCTGCGGCAACATCAAAGGGGAAATATCCGGGAAGATGAAGTCCTGTCACCTGGGTATAATAGAGGTCGCTAGGGAGCTGCTGGCTCGGAACAGGTTGAGCTGCAGTTCAGATATTCGGGAGACGTTGGAGCAGTTACGCTCCGAGACTAGAGCCACGAACATCCGGCTCAAACAAGTCGAGGAGGAGTGTTCGCGTCTCAGACGCGAACTTAAACGTAAGGATGCGCTCCTCGAGAAGGTTTCTAAGAAGAATAATAATAACATCGAAAACCCTCCAACGATAGAAATAGCTGCACCAAATAACCGGACCCAGTCTTTCGCTGAGGAAAGACTGGTTGCAGCAAGAAAAGATAATAATTTGGACGGCGGGGCGACGATGAGAGTTCTCGCTGAATTGGCTAAATCTATTACAGCCATTCAGCAGGAATTGAAGGCGATGAAAGAAGAACGGGGCTCTTACGCTCAGGTCGCGGCCCGACCACGAGTTGCCTCCTCGCCGGTGACACCGACGCCACTGGCCCCCATCCCAGACAGGGACGGGTTCATAGAGGTCAGGCGGAGGGGTAGGGCTGCGATGCCTGTTGGGGGGCCCTTGCCCACGCAATCGGGTGTCGGGAGGGTTGTTCCCCCCCCTGGCTGTCCTCGTGCGGAGGGACGTAGCCCCATGGAGGGCCAACAGAAAATGAACAAAAGAAAGAAGAAAAAGAAGAAGAAAACCTCAGGAAGGATCAGGGAGACCGCGGCTGTCTCTCTGACTTGTGAGGGAGGGGCTTCCTATGTGGAGGCCCTACAAAAAATTGAGAGTAACATTAGACTAGAAGACATTGGTGTTAATGGTCTCTCATACAGAAGAGGACTTACGGGGTCGTTTATTTGGGAAGTGCGCGGCAAGGACGCGAATACAAAAGCGGACAGAGTAGCGGAGGCGATGAGGGGGGTCCTCCCTGAGGCCAAAATCTCAAGACCTCAGAGGACCAGCCCCATCAAGTTAGTGGGGGTTTACCCAACTACCACCCTGACGGCGGTCAGGTGTGGGTTGTTGGAGGGTAGAACCGGTGTTGACCCAAACTTAATTACAATGGGGGAGATTCACTTGGGTAGGGGCGGTCGCTACGAGGCCACCGTTGTTGCCCCGACGGCTCTTGCTCAATCAGCTGTAGAGAAAGGGAACATTCTAATAGGATGGGGAAAGGTGCGCGTGCTACCTGTGAGACCCAGGCCCCTAAGGTGCCACAGATGTCTGGCGAGGGGACACGTAGCGGCCTCTTGTCCGGCACCCGGTGCAAGAATTAGTGTGTGTTTCCAATGTGGTGAGCCGGGTCACGTGGCGCGCGAGTGCGGGGGAAAGCCAAGGTGTCCGGTCTGTGTGGAGGCGGGGCGCTCTCAGGTCTCACACAGGGCGGGCTCCTGGGGGTGCCCATTAGTGCCTCCCATCAGGGGGAAGGATTTGATTTTGGAAGCAACTGGTGGACGGGCTGCGCCGGTGAGTGTTGTCGATGCTCCGGGTAGTGCGGGCGTTAAAGCCGGATTGAGTGTATGTAACAAAAATTCTGTAAATAGTGTGAATAGTGACAATTGCATGGAGGTTGAGCAGGCGAATCCTGCCCCTTCATGCAGTTTGGTTATTACATCTAACTAAAACATTATGTATAGCGTTGTCCAGGTCAATCTTAATCATGCGCGTCGGGCTCAGGATTTACTGGGCCAGCGAATGAGAGAGGTGGGGGCGGGCATCGCTATAGTGTCGGAGCCGTGGTGGGTCCCTCCTGGGGATGAGAAATGGCTCTCATCCCGGGGAGGGTCGCCACTTGCTGCGATTGTTGCAAGCAAAGGTGGAGGAACCTGTAGTTTAGTGCGCAGGGGTTTGTTTTTTGTGGCCGCTAAATGGGGGGACTCGCTGGTAGTTTCAGTCTACTTTACCCCCAGCGAGGATATTAGTAAATTCTGTAGACTCCTTGATGAGCTCGAAGAGCTCTTAGGAACATTTCCTACTCTTCCAGCGTTGGTTGCCGGAGACTTCAATGCCCGGTCCCATAGATGGGATCCGGAAGGCAGAAGTAACCTAAGGGGTGAGTTGCTCTGCATGTGGGCCAATAGGTCGAACCTAAGCCTGGGCAACCAGGTTGGCCACCCCACGTGCGTTCGGCCGCAAGGGTCGAGCGTTATAGATCTTACGTGGGGATCTCCGACAGCCATCGTCCGCTTATCGGATTGGAGAGTGGTTGAGGCCGAGTCCCTTTCGGACCATATGTATGTTATATTCAATTATAGGCGTGAGGCTACAGGCTTCCGAAGCCTTTGCTCTAGGGATAGAATTTTCCCTAGGTGGAATACGAGGGCTGTGGACGAGGATAGGCTCGCCGCAGCCCTCGTATCTGCTGACTGGACACGGGACCATAGTGCCAGTGGGGAGAACTTAGTGTTGTGGGTGAGAAATACATTGACTGGTGCGTGTGACATCTCCATGTCAAGAATTAGATCAACGAAGAACCAAGAACGTGCTGTGTCGTGGTAGTCGCTGGAGATAGCGACATTGGGGAAGGTGTCCATGGCGACGAGGAGGCGCTACCAGAGGGCTAGGCGCAGCGGCGACCCAGCCAGGATGGAAGAATGTCTGGAGTGCAGGAGAGAGGCCAAGAGGGGTTTGGTCCGTGCTATCAGAAGGGCCAAGGCTTCGGCCTGGAAGGACTTCCTCACTACCATCGAGGAAGATCCCTGGGGGAGGCCATATAAGCTTGTTATGAACAAGCTTAGAGCTCGGGGTCTCCCCCCCCTTACTGAGGCACTGGACCACTCTCTGCTGGCCACAATTATTGGATCCTTATTTCCGGGGGACGGTCAACCAGTGTCCCCGAACGAAGACCTGCAGGACCTGGCTGGGGTGGAAGTGCTGCCGGAAAAGGTGCGCAGGGCTGCTGCCAGGATTGGCCTTGGAAGGGCACCAGGCCCTGATGGTGTGCCGGGATTGGTAATCAAAAGGGCTGCTGATCTCTGCAGCGGGGGACTGGCTCGCTGCTTTTCGGGCCTCTTGGGGAACGGTGTGTTCCCGGAGTGCTGGAAGAGGGCCAGGTTGGTCCTCATAAGAAAGAGGACTGGAGGGGATGCCGCACCGAGTTCTTTCAGGCCCATATGCCTGCTGGATGAGGTGGGGAAGCTATTTGAAAGGGTGATCGTCTCCAGGGTGAGCGAGTTTTTAGAACTAAGAAGTGTACTGTCGCCGAGCCAACATGGCTTCAGGGTGGGCCATTCCACCCTTGGGGCCGTTGGGGAGGTCAAACGTTATATACAGGAGTGCGTGAGTGAGGGACGGGTTGGTGTCCTAGTGTCGCTGGACATTGCCAACGCGTTTAACTCGCTCCCCTGGATGACCGTTATTGACTCCATGACGGGGTGTGGCTTCCCCACCCATCTAGTTAATATCATTAAAGACTATTTTAGGAATAGGCTCCTGTCCTTTATAGGAGGACAGGGCACTGTACATAGCGTAAGGGTGACGTGTGGGGTCCCACAGGGCTCTGTCCTGGGCACCACACTATGGAACATCGCCTACGACCGGGTCCTCCGGGTCCCGCTGCCGGGGGGGTCTCGTGTTGTTTGCTACGCAGATGACACGGCCCTCCTGTCAGCGGGGCGGGACCCGGCTAGTGCGATGTTAGCGTGTGAGAGGGACCTCGAGGTCCTTGTGAATGAGATAGAGAGTTTGGGCCTTAAAGTGGCGCCGCACAAAACGGAGGCGATAGCCTTCCCTGCCTCTGCCTTCCGCAGACGCAGGACTGCTCCCCCCCCTGTGATCAGACTCAGGGGGGTTTGTATTGCGGTGAAGCCCAGCGTGAAATACCTGGGCATAGTATTAGATTCAAATATGACATTTAGGCCCCACTTCGAGGCTCTAATTCCAAAAGTGCAGGGGATTCTTCGGTCCATTGGGAGGATCCTTCCGAACCTTCACGGGCCGAGGGAAAAGAAGCGACGCCTCTACAGCAGTGTGATCCACTCCGTGCTCCTTTATGGTGCTCCGGTGTTGTGGCGCGCTGTTGTGGAAGATCAGAGGGTCAGGCGGGCTATTCGGGCCCTGCAAAGAAGGGTAGCAATCAGGGTGTGCTGCGCGTATAAAACGGTGTCCTTCCATGCGGCAATGATGGTCGCGGGGATTATTCCCCTCGACCATCTGGCGCCGCAGCTGGCGGATGTCTACGCAGCGGTCCGGGAAGCGGAGGATCCCGTTTCCCCTAGGACAAGGGCCGTGCTGGGCGCTATTGCCAAGAGGAGGGCAATTGCCTCATGGAAGGAAGAAGAAGAAAATCTCGTTGGTGCAATCGGAGCAACGGGGGTGCGCGTGAGAGCAGTTATCGCTTCCAGGTTGGAGGAGTGGGTTGGAAGGCCGTTTTCTTTGGAAACGACCTTCCACACCACTCAGCTGATGACTGGCCATGGCTGCTTTCCCGCGTACCTATACGGTATTAGAAGAGCGGATTCCCCACAGTGTTTCCACTGTGGTGCGGAAATTGACGATGCCGAACACACCCTGATTGAGTGCCCTGCGTGGACGGATGAGAGGGCCTCCTTGGTCAGGGAACTGGGGGGGGGGTGCGGCTCACTCTCCCCGGGATAGTCGGGCGATCCCTGGATACCCCGGGGGCGTGGGCCGCATTCCAGTCCTTTTCAGGACTAGTTATGAGGGCCAAGGAGGATGCTGAGAGAGAGAGAGAAAGAATTATGAGAAATCGAAGAAGAATGAATGCTAGGCCGCGTAGGAGCTACTCTCCTACGCGGCCCCCCGGGCGAGGCTCCGGGCAGCTTTGGCGGCGACTGGCCCGGTCTAGTGCGTCGCTTTCCCCTGATGAGAAGAATGAGCATGCTCATGCATGGGTTGTATGAACCCGACCATTGCATCATGGGATGGATGGTCGGGTTGGTGTGTATATAATTATAAATAGTAGTTTTAGGTTGCGCCTCACCGTGAGGCGCAATAATTAGTTATAAGGTGTTTGTGAGTGTGCGTGAATGGAGAGAGCCTGGCAAAACACCGGCCAGGCTCATCGGGATGGGAGTGGGTGAAGTATGTGCATGTAGCACGGTTCCGCCTCTCCCATCCAACGAATGAATGTGTTTGCACCAGGTGGGTTTTTAGTCGGTAAGAATCCGACACTCCCTTGAGTACCAGGCTCAAGGGGCCTATGAAGGTTTTCCCCCTGACGAAAAAAAAAAAAAAAAAAAAAAGGGTTGCGTCAGGGTCCCCCCCGTGGGTAGAGGGTAGTAGAATACTCCCACAGTATTCCCTGCTTGTCGTAAGAGGCGACTAAAAGGGATGGTATGAATGGTGTATGGTTGCTCTCCGTATGGCTATTCCTATCTTTAATTCTTTCTATCCCCTCTTTTCTTCTCTTTTCTTCTCTCTTACTTCCTTCTTTTCTTTTCCTTTCCGCTGGCTTGTGCCATTTATTAAAAAAAATATGAAATGAGTACAAGTTCAGCTAAAACCCAGTGTGGGAGGGATACTCACACAACGGCGGTGATTGGTGGTGAGAGAGCAGGCCACCCACCGTCGACATCCGGCAACTGCTATGAGTCTGGGGTAGGCGACCCGGCCCCGACTCTGGATAGAGCTTCGGGAAGTTATTCGCGGGTAGGCGACCTGGCCCGCGAACTGACTAATGCGTCAGGAAGGCAAGGGTGCTCCTCAGAGGAGGGGCCAAAGGGCACTTTAGAATGCACCGAGGAGATGGAGACTGGCACACCAACAGCCAGAACACATAAGAGGGCGAGGCCGTTAATATATTCCTCATCCTCAGAAGAAGAGGTCATTGATTTGACCAATGCGGAAGTGGTCTTCCCGGAGGGGCCATCGATCTCCAGCATTGAGACTGGTAGGTTGGTCGAACGAATCTTGGATCATGCAATGGAGGCTGAATCCAAGAGGAAGACATGCGGAAATATTAAGGGTGAAATCTCAGGTCGCATGAAGCATTGCAACCTGGGAATTATGGAATTATCCAAGGAATTGAAGGCAAGAATTAGGGCGAACTGTGGCCCTGATCTCCAAGCCGTATTAGAACGATTAAGGGCGGAAACTAAGGCCACCAACGACCGGCTGAGGCATGTTGAAGAGGAATGCTCGCGCCTTAGAAAGGAGCTAAGGAAAAAGGATGCGCTCCTCGAAAGACAGGCGACGGCAAAGGATGTGGCGAATGTCCCAGTAAGAGCATCCGTGACGAACCAAACTCGATCCATTGGGGAAGAAAGATTGGCTATAGCTAGAAGGGGGGAGGATTTGGACGGCAGGGACACCACAAGGATCCTCGCTGAGCTGTCCAAGGCGATTATTGGAATTCAACAGGAGTTGAAAGAGATGAAGGAGGGGCGGGGCTCATACGCCCAAGTTGCAGCCCGACCACGAGTTGCCCCCTAGCCGGTGACACCGACGTCACTGGCCCCCATCCCAGACAGGGATGGGTTTATAGAAGTTAGGAGGAGGGGCAGGGCTCCTGTGCCTGCTGGGGAACTCCTCCCTGTACGAGCGGGAGTTGGAGGGATAGCTCCTTCTGCTCGACCTCGCGTGGGGGAGGAGGTCTCTGCCACGGGAGAACCAAAAAGAACTAAGAAGAAGAAAAAAAAAAGTAAATCAAGAAGAATCAGGGAGACGGCGGCAGTCTCCCTGACCTGTGAGGGAGGGGCCTCATATTTGAAGGCCCTTCAAAAGATTGAGGAAAACGTTAAGCTTGACGACATTGGCGTCAGCGGCTTGTCATATAGGAGGGGCCTGACGGGCTCCTTCATTTGGGAAGTCAGGGGCAGGGACGCCAATGCGAAACCGGACAGAGTCGCAGAGGCGATGAGGGGGGTCCTCCCTGAGGCGAAGATTGCGAGGCCTCAGAGGACTGCCCCAATTAGATTGGTGGGGGTCTACCCGACTACCACCCTGACAGCGGTCAGGTGCGGGTTGCTGGGGGGTAGATCGGGTATAGACCCCAATTTAATCTCTTCTTCTTCTTCTTCTTCTTTCTTTAGTTTAGGCAAATTGCCTGTTTCGTAACGACGTTTTTCTGCCTATTGCACTGTTAAATTGTCGCACCATCGTTTTCGTGGGCGCCCCGTGCTTCTGCGGTCAACCGGTGACTTATCCCGTGCAATTCTGACAATTCTTCCGTTGTCCATTCTGTTGATATGTTCGTTCCATTCTTTTTTTCTTTTTAGTATCCATTCGTTAATGTTTTCCACTTTGCATGTTCTTCTTATATCTTCACTTCTCTCTCGATCCAGTAGTGTTTTTCCAGCTATTCTGCGGAGAACTCTCATTTCGGTTGTCTCTAGTAACTGTTTCGTTTTCGCCGTGTCTGGTCGAGTTTCTGCGGTATGTGACATAATAGATCTTACCATTGCTTTGTAGATTCTTGCTTTGGTCTCTATGTCCATGTTTTTGTTTCGCCATATTGTGTCATTCAAACAACCCGCTATTCTGGATGCCTTCATTGTCTGTTCTCTTACCTCTGCTTCAACATCACCATATCCTGAGTTTTCTATTCCTAGGTACTTAAATCTCATTTCCTGCTGAATAACCTTCCCTTCAATTTCCAGTTTGCATCTTAACGGCGTCTTTGATGTTGTCATGCATTTTGTTTTCTGGGCCGATATTTTCATGTTGAATGATTTGGCTATGCAGTTAAATCGGTGTAGTAGACGTTGTAGATCATCCTCATTTTCGGCCACTAATACAGCGTCATCAGCATAGCATAGGATGGTTATTTCCTCACTGCCCATTTTATATCCTTTTAGCTGTCTTACGTTTCTTATTATTTCATCCATAATGATGTTAAAAAGCAGGGGACTTAGGGAATCCCCTTGTCGGATACCACGACCTGCATCAATCGGTTCAGTCAAGGCGCCATTTATCTTTGCTTGGATCTTATTGTTTCTATAGATGTCCTCTATGGTCTTGATAAGATTGTTCGGAATTTGCCGGTTATAAAGGAGGTGTATAACATCCTTTAACTGCACTCGGTCGAATGCCTTTTCCAAATCAATGAAACACATATATGCTGGCCTGTTGTATTCAATTGATTTTTCTGTTATTTGTCTTATGATGAAAACCGCGTCTGTGCACGATCTGCCTGATCTGAATCCCTGTTGTTCGTCTTCTAGATTCGTTAAGTTGTTAATTTTATTCGTTATAATCTTTGTCGTTAGTTTTAATGAAGTGTTTAAAAGATTGATTCCCCTGTAGTTTGTAGGCAACTTTTTGTCTCCTTTTTTAAACATAACTATAGTTGTACTAGTTCGCCAATCGTCAGGTATTTTGTGTTGGCATAGTATTTTTTGGATTAGGAATGTTAGTTGTTGTGTGAGACGTTGGCCACCATATTTTATTAACTCGTTTTGGATGCCATCTTGCCCTGAGCTCTTCCTATTCTTTAGTCTTCGAATAGCTGTTTCTACATCACTGGACTCAATTTGTATGTCGCTTCTGGTTATTATTTCTGGCGTATTTAGTTCCGTTTGAGGTTCTTCTGATTTATAGAGCTCTGTTAGATAGTTAATCCAATTTTCTTTTGTGATCTGGTTTGTTTCTATCATTTCATTGACCTCCTTTCTTTGATTTCTAATAAATCGCCAGATTTGTTTTTGGAGTCCATAGAAGTCACTCTCCATTCTTTTCGAAAAAATCTCCCAATAATGTTGCTTTGTTTGCCTTACTAATGTCGCTGTTTGATTCCGGATTCGTCTATACATTTCGTATGATTCAGGTGTTCTTAATGTCCTATAGTTAAGGTATGCTATTTTCTTTTTTTTGCATATTTCCTTAATCTCTGGGCGGAACCAAGGTGTTTTGATCATTCTAGCCCGGTTTTTTACAGTTCGTGTTCCTAGGGCTTCATATGCAGCTTCTAAAATGTTGGTTCTTAGTTTCTTCCAGGCTATGTTTATGTTATCTTCTTCTTTTATTGGGCTTTTTTCGATTTTTTCTTTCAACCTGTTCTCGTATAGTTGTTTGGTTGGTAAGTTCCATAGTGACTCGATGTTTATTTTCAATTCTTGAGTTGCTCGTGCAAGATTTCTTTGGGGTTTAAACTTCATTCTTATCTTTGCTAATAGCAGGCTATGATCGCTTCCTACATTCGCGGAATTTAACGTCCTGATATCTAATATTTGGTTTGGTTGGACGTATCTGTTGGTAACAATGTAATCAATTGTAGACCTGAAGCCTCTGGTGTTGCTGTATGTAAATTTATAGTGTTCCTTATGATTGTAAAATGTATTATTAATCCTTAGCTCGTTAAATGTGCATAGCTGTGTCATTAGTTCTCCATTGTCATTTAACACGTTTTCGTTGAACCTTTGTTTTATTCCAGGTATTATTTCGTTTCCGATGCGGGCGTTAAAATCTCCAAGGATTATCATTTGTTGGTTACTTGGTAATGACCCGACTAAATTTTGTAGTTGGTCGTAGAAGGCTTCTCTCTCTTCCTTCGGTTTATTATCTTCGGGTGCATAAATTGACACTATATTTAATTTTTGGTCTTCCGCTTTCATTTTTACAACCAAGATTCGTGAAGATACGTAGCTACATTCTTGTATGTTATTTTGATACTTCTTAGACACTGCGATGGCTACCCCTTCTTTTGCCCTGATTTGTTTTTCGACTCCACTATAGATCACTAGGTAGTCGTCGTATTGTATTTGTCCTTTGCCTTTCTTTTTGGTCTCTTGTAAGGCGCAAATATCGATGTTATTATCTTTCAGTTCTTTCAGGGTTTCTTGATCTTTATTATTGAATGACTTGATGTTCCATGTAGCCAGACGCATTATATGTTCTTTCTTCCATTTCGTTGTCCATTTCCTTGCATGTGTCGTCATCTGTATATCCGTCCTTCTCCGAGGCAAAGTGTCAGTTCTATGAGCCGTAGTCTTTTTTTTTACGTTGGGTAGGGAGCTAACCTGATCCAACAACCTTCCTCCTTTTCCCGGGCTTAGGACCGGCAACATGATCGCTGATTTCGATGCTCCCATCGATCATGCAGGCGGAGTTCAATCAAAAAAGCTCCCTACCCAACGTAAAAAAAAAGGCTACGGCTCATAGAACTGACACTTTGCCTCGGAGAAGGACGGATATACAGATGACGACACATGCAAGGAAATGGACAACGAAATGGAAGAAAGAACATATAATGCGTCTGGCTACATGGAACATCAAGTCATTCAATAATAAAGATCAAGAAACCCTGAAAGAACTGAAAGATAATAACATCGATATTTGCGCCTTACAAGAGACCAAAAAGAAAGGCAAAGGACAAATACAGTACGAAGACTACTTAGTGATCTATAGTGGTGTAGAACAACAAATCAGGGCAAAAGAAGGGGTAGCCATCGCAGTGTCTAAGAAGTATCAAAATAACATACAAGAATGTAGCTACGTATCTTCACGAATCTTAGTTGTAAAAATGAAAGCGGAAGGCCAAAGATTAAATATAGTATCAATTTAATCTCAATGGGAGAAATTCGCCTGGGCAGGGGCGGCCGTTACGAGGCCACTGTTGTGGCTCCGACGGCTCTAGCCCAGGCGGCTATTGAAAAAGGTACAATTATAGTGGGGTGGGGGAAAGTGCGGGTGTTCCCCATTAGGCCTAGGCCTCTAAGGTGCCACAGGTGCTTAGCAAGGGGTCACGTGGCGGCCTCTTGCCCAGCTCCCAGTGCGAGACTTAATGTTTGTTTCCGGTGCGGAGAGCCGGGACATGTGGCACGCATGTGCGAAGACAAACCGAAGTGTCCGGTTTGTGCGGAAGCGGGGCGTTCCCAGACATCGCATAGGGCGGGCTCCTGGGAGTGCCCACTGGTGCCTCCATGCAGCCTTGAAATGGTTTTGAACTAATATGGCGATAATCCAAATAAACCTCAATCACGCGCGTAGGGCCCAGGATTTACTGGGCCAGCGAATGAGGGAGGTTAAGGCGGACATCGCAATAGTGTCCGAGCCGTGGTGGGTCCCCCCTGGGGATGAGAAATGGCTCTCATCCCTGGGGGGGTCGCCCCTCGCCGCGATCGTTGCGAGCAAAGGCGGAGAAACCTGTAGCCTAGTGCGCAGGGGTTTGTTTTTTGTGGCTACTAAATGGGGGGACTCGCTGGTAGTTTCAGTCTACTTTCCCTCCAGCGAGGATATTAGTAAATTCTGTAGACTCCTTGATGAGCTCGAAGAGCTCTTAGGAACATTTCCTGCTCTTCCAGCGTTGGTTGCCGGAGACTTCAATGCCCGGTCCCATAGATGGGATCCGGAAGGCAGAAGCAACCTAAGGGGTGAGTTGCTCTGCATGTGGGCCAATAGGTCGAACCTAAGCCTGGGCAACCAGGTTATCCACCCCACGTGCGTTCGGCCGCAAGGGTCGAGCGTTATAGACCTTACGTGGGGATCTCCGGCAGCTATCGTCCGCTTATCGGATTGGAGAGTGGATGAGGCCGAGTCCCTTTCGGACCATATGTACGTAATATTTAAATATAGGCGTGAGGCTACAGGCTTCCGAAGCCTTCGCTCTAGGGATAGAATTTTCCCTAGGTGGAATACGAGGGCTGTGGACGAGGATAGGCTCGCCGCAGCCCTCGTATCCGCTGACTGGACACGTGACTATAGTGCCAGTGGGGAGGATCTAGTGACGTGGATAAACAACTCACTTGTTAGTGCGTGTGACATTGCCATGTCTCGAGTCAGAACAGGAGTGAACAGGGGTAGGGTAGTGTCGTGGTGGTCCCATGAGATTGCAGCGCTTAGGAGAGAGGCCATGGTAACGAGAAGGCGCTACCAGAGGGCTAGACGCAGCGGCGACCCGGCCAGGATGAGGGATTGCCTTGAAAGCAGGAGAGAGGCCAAGAGGGGTTTGGTCCGTGCTATCAGAAGGGCCAAGGCTTCGGCCTGGAGGGACTTCCTCACTACCATCGAGGAAGATCCCTGGGGGAGGCCATATAAGCTTGTTATGAACAAGCTTAGAGCTCGAGGTCTCCTCCCCCTTACTGAGGCACTGGACCCCTCTCTTTTGACCAGAATAATAACCGCATTATTCCCGGGGGACGGACGACCGGTGTCCCCAAACACCGAAGTGGTTAATCTGGCTGAGATCAGGGTCTCTGAAGAGGAGGTGCGCAGGGCTGCTGCGAGGATTGGCCTCGGAAGGGCGCCGGGTCCTGATGGGGTCCCAGGACTGGTACTGAAAAGGGCTGCAACCTTCTGTAGCAAGGGACTAGCGGACTGCTTCTCTGTTTTACAAAGGAGTGGTGTGTTTCCGCGTGCGTGGAAAAGGGCCAGATTGGTCCTTGTGAGGAAGAAGAACAACAATCACGACGACTGTCCAGGTTCGTTTAGGCCAATATGCCTATTAGACGAGGTGGGGAAGCTATTCGAAATAATGATTGTCTCCAGGGTGAGCGAGTTCTTGGAACAAAGAAGTGTACTTTCGCCACACCAACATGGCTTCAGAGTGGGCCGTTCCACCCTCGGAGCCATTGGAGAGGTTAAAGATTATATACAGGAGTGCGCGAGTGATGGACGGGTGGTCGTGATGGTGTCGTTGGACATTTCCAACGCATTCAACTCGCTCCCCTGGAGAACTGTCGTGGATACTATGATGAGGAGTGGCTTCCCCACCTATATCGTCAATATTATTAAGGATTATTTTAGAAATAGGCTCCTGTCCTTCATAGGAGGACAGGGCATTGCTCATAGTGTAAGTGTGACGTGTGGGGTCCAACAGGGCTCTGTCCTGGGCCCCACACTGTGGAACATCGCCTACGACCGGGTCCTCCGAGTCCCGCTGCCGGGGGGGTCTCGTGTGGTTTGCTATGCAGACGACATGGCCCTCCTGTCAGCGGGGCGGGACCCGGCTAGTGCGATGTTAGCGTGTGAAAGGGGCCTCGAGGTCCTTGTGAATGAGATCGAGAGTTTGGGCCTTAAAGTGGCGCCGCACAAAACGGAGGCGATGGCCTTCCCTGCCTCTGCCTTCCGCAGACGCAGGATTGCTCCCCCCCCTGTGATCAGACTCAGGGAGGTTTGTATTGCGGTGAAGCCCAGTGTTAAATACCTGGGCATAGTTTTAGATTCAGGTATGACTATCAGGCCCTACTTCGAGGCCTTAATTCCAAAAGTGCAGGGGATCCTTCGGTCCATTAGGAGGATCCTTCCCAACCTCCACGGGCCGAGGGAAAAGAAGCGACGCCTCTACAGCAGCGTGATCCACTCCGTGCTCCTTTATGGTGCTCCGGTGTGGTGGCGCGCTGTTGTGGAAGACCAGAGGATCAGGCGGGCTGTTCGGGCCCTGCAAAGAAGGGTAGCAATCAAGGTGTGCTGCGCGTATAGAACGGTATCCTTCCATGCGGCAATGATGGTCGCGGAGATTATTCCCCTCGACCATCTGGCGCCGCAGCTGGCGGATGTCTACGCAGCGGTCCGGGAAGCGGAGGATCCCGTTTCCCCTAGGACAAGGGCCGTGCTGGGCGCTATTGCCAAGAGGAGGGCAATTGCCGCATGGAGGGAGGAAGAAGAAAACCTCGTTGGCGCAGCCGGAACAACGGGGGTGCGCGTGAGAGCAGCCATCGCTTCCAGGTTGGAGGAGTGGGTTGGAAGGCCGTTTTCCTTGGAAACGACCTTCCACACCACTCAGCTGATGACTGGCCATGGCTGCTTTCTCGCGTACCTATACGGTATCAGGAAAGCAGACTCCCCGCGGTGTTTTCACTGCGATGCGGGGAACGATGATGCTGATCACACCCTGATTGAATGCCCTGCATGGACGAATGCAAGGGCCTCCTTGGTCAAGGAACTGGGGGGGGTACAGCTCACTCTCCCCGGGATAGTCGGGCGATCTCTGGATACACCGGGGGCGTGGGCTGCATTCCAGTCCTTTTCAGGACTAGTTATGAAAGCCAAGGAGGATGCTGAAAGAGAGAGAGAGAGAGTATTGAGAAACAGGAGAAGGATGAATGCTAGGCGAGGCTCCGGGCAGCTTTGGCGGCGCCTGGCCCGGTCTAGTGCGTCGCTTTCCCCTGCTGAGACGAAAGAGCATGCAGATGCATGGGTTGTGTGAACCCGACCATTGCATCATGGGATGGATGGTCGGGTTTGTGTATATAAATATATAAATAGTAGATTAGGTTGCGCCTCACCGTGAGGCGCAATAATTTAGTTATAAGATGTTTGTGAGCGTGTGGGAATGGTGAGAGCCTGGCAAAACACCGGCCAGGCTCATCGGGGTGGGAGTGGGTGAAGTATGTGCATGTAGCACGGTTCCGCCCCTCCCATCCAACGAATGAATGTGATTGCACCAGGTGGGTTTTTAGTCGGTAAGAATCCGACACTCCCTTGAGTACCGGGCTCAAGGGGCCTATGAAGGTTTTCCCCCTGACGAAAAAAAAAAAAAAAAAAAAAGGGTTGCGTCAGGGTTCCCCCCGTTGGTAGGGGGTAGTAGAATACTCCCACAGTATTCCCTGCTTGTCGTAAGAGGCGACTAAAAGGGAGGGTATGAATGGTGTGTGCATGTTCTCTGCGTGGCTATTACTTTCTTTAATTCTTTCTATCCCCTCTTTTCTTATCTTTTCTTCTCTCTTACTTCCTTCTTTTCCTTTCCTTTCTGCTGGCTTGTGCCATCCGATTTGAAAAATAAAAATGATGAGTACAAGTACAGCAATTACACGGTGTGGAAGGGATATCCACACAACGGCGGTGTCTGGTGGTGAGAGAGCAGGCTACCCACCTCACTGCAAACAACAAAATCACAACTGCTGACTATGACAGTGACCACCGAGCACTCCTGTTCTCTGCAATCCTCCCCAGTGAGTTACAAAAACAGAATGTATTGCAATGCCCGAGACGAAACCTCCGGGCTATTAAATGGAAGAAATTTGGAAAAGTTCTAGATAATGAATACAAACAAGATCTCCCCGATAATAGAAACCTTTCAATTCAAGAAATTGACGAAGGTATACAAAAAATAACGTCAGCCATAACTACCACTATATCAAAAACTGCTCCTGTAATTAAAAGAGATGAGGGAATCCTGAAATACCTCAACTCCAGAATAAAAAAACTGCAAAAAAATAAAACAGAGTCTATCAAACTACTGCACATGCTATCAAAGTCTCTAAACCAACACAAGCAAGTAGCAATAACAAAACTAAAGAACACCATTAATCTCATTAAAGCTGAGCTCAGAAGAGAGTTCAACAAAGCAGTTGAAGAATACTGGAGAGGCCAGATCAAGCAAATCAATCACAAAGACCCGGCAGCATTCTTCCCAAAAATAAATAAACTGCTGAGGAAGAAAAATCCAATCTCAATAGCTGACCAAAAAATCAACAACGATGACCCTGCATGTCTCAATGGATCAATTGACATCTCGAAAGCTACACCTGTGGACAACGAACCAATAATCACGGATCCAACTGATAAACTGAATATCATTGGAGACTTTTATCAATCGATAAATGCTCCAAGGTATTTGAATACTGGTACCAGGCTAAAAGAAATGGTGGACAGCAAAGCGTCAGCAGCCAAAGATCTACTTAAAACAAGAAGAGATATAAGTATTACAATTACTATCTTCTCAAGTGAAAATAGTGCCATCAACCCAACACATTCGGGCTTTATAATTCCAAATGTACTTAACAACACTAAAAAAGACGCTCTAGAAGAATATAAGAAGGAACAGCCATTTATAAACATCACACAGCTAACAAAAATCCTAAGGAAGCTCCCAAATAAAACGTCCAGCGGACCAGATGAGATACCGTCAATAGTCCTAAAACACCTACCTCTAAGATTAATTACTGATCTAGTAATTATTTTCAACAATGCTATCAACCATGCATACTTCCCAGACGTATGGAAAGCAGCCAAAGTTCTTCCAATATTGAAAAAAGGTAAAGATCCCAGTAAAGCTACGAGTTACAGGCCAATCAGCCTTACCTCTAACATTGGTAAAGTGTACGAAATGACTATCAACAATCATATGGTCCGAGTCTGCACTGAGGAGAAAATAATGCATGATCTTCAATTTGGCTTTAGAGCCAAACATAGCACTACGCATGCAATTCACAAAATTGTGGACACAATTTTGAATCACCTTCATAATAATCAACGCGTTGCAGTTGCGCTGATTGACCTTGAGAAAGCCTTCGACTCAGTTTGGATCAATGGCTTAACATTCAAATTAATTAAACTTGGTTTTCCTGATTGGCTCACGCTACTCATACTGGATATGATCCTGGGAAGGACTTTCAGTGTATGGGACGGCGTAAACACATCAAAAAAGAGCTACAAAGTTTTAGAAGGGCTTCAACAGGGAACTGTTAATTCCCCACTACTTTTCAACATCTTCACAATGGCTCTGCTTCAATCATTTGGCCTGAACGAGTCTGAAAATCTGTTTGCAGTCGCATATGCTGATGATATAATCGCAGGAACAGTTGGTAAAAACCCAGCAAAACTTCAAGAAGACCTCGAAACACTGGTCAATAAAATTAACAATTATTATAAAACATGGAACCTACGTATGAATCCAGAAAAATGTGAAACGGCCGTTTTTAGAAGAGAGTCCAATCATCTCAGCAAAAAAGCACTTTTACAAATCGACGAATTTAAAATAGTCACTCCATCACCAAACACAGGCGAACCAATAGAAATACCACACAAAAAAATAGTCAAGTATCTCGGAGTCCATATAGATCAACTACTGAGAATCAAGAATCATCCAGACATCCAACTCACCAAAGCCAAGGCCGCCTTCAAGGCCAACAACAGAATTTTTTATAACAAAAATCTAAGTAGAAGAGCAAAAATTATTTGCTACTTACTACTCGTCAGGCCAATATTAACATATGCAACGCCAATCTGGTGGAATACCAGCGCAGCTGTTATGGAAAACTATAGGGTCTTCGAGAGGAAATGTCTCAGGGCATGCATAGGTACCTACAGATCAGCAGCTTCTAGGTACAAAAAATTCGTCAGCAATGCCGAGTTATATAACATTGCTGACATTCCAAGAATCGACTCACATATCATCAGACTAATTAGAGATTACTTCAGTAAATTACCTCTAATCGATAACCCTGCAGTCAGAGAGCTGGCCAAGTTTACATCTGACGACCTAGCCAAGAGAAACGACACTGGTGCGCTCCCGCCCCAGGCATTTTTACCGCTCGACGACGCAGGACTCATCCAAGACGAACATAATGTGCCAACCATTTACCATTGGAAAAGACACAAAGCACATAAAAGGATTGAATATGCTGCAGATGACCCAATACTCAAGTGGTTTAACTTTACCTATTCAAAAGCTCTCCCGACGAGAGATAACAGGCTGAACGAAAAATATTGGTGGCTCACCAATGAATCAAAGCATCGTAAAGAGCTAAGAAGAAGGCTGCACCCAGAATAGTGCAGTGTAATTTTTAGATTAAGAACTGTAAATATTTGTACATAATTTAGTTTTAGTTTGTATATTATTTATTTAGTTTGTAAGTACAAAAACATGAAACGAGTTATATAAGTGGTTTTGGAAGATGACTTTCCACTTGAGTCTTATTATAAAAGAAATTAGATTATTTATAAGCAACAATATTTACTTTCAAGTGACTAGAGAACAAATAAACACTAATTATTTATTTAGGAAAAACGGATAGACCCCAGCTGCTCCAATCAAGGAGACTTGCGGTCTAAACTACTGATATAAGTTATATCTAAGATTCTTAAGGCTTTTTTTTAAGTTAAGTTATGCAGCCTAAAATGTATTAACAAGAAAATGTATTTCATCTAAGCAAATAAACTTCTTTAAAAAAAAAAAAAAAAAAAACAGCCTGCAACTGCTATGAATCGAGGGTAGGCGACCCGGCCCCGATTCTGGATAGAGCTACGGGAAGTTGTTCGCGGATAGGCGACCTGGCCCGCGAATTGACCAATGCGCCAGGAAGTCAAGGGTCAAAGGTCGTTCCAGAGGGGCTATTAGTCTCCAGTTTGGAGACCGGAAGGTTAATCGACTTCATTTTGGATCATGCTGCCGAGGCCGAGGCTAGAAGGAAGACCTGCGGCAACATTAAAGGGGAGATTTCCGGAAGAATCAAAAATTGTAACCTGGGGATTGCAGAAATTGCTAGGGAGCTGCAGGCTCGCAACAGGGCGAACTGCGGCTCCGATATACGGGAGTCGCTAGAGCAGCTGCGAACCGAAGCGAGAGCCACCAATAACAGGCTCAAACAAGTTGAAGCGGAGTGCACGCACCTCAGGCGTGAGCTGAAACGAATAGATGCACTTCTCGAATAAGCGAAACTGGGGAATACTGCGAATGCCCCAACTAGAGCAGTTGCAGTTGCAGCAAACCAGGCCCGGTCTTTCGCAGAGGGGAGGCTAGTTGCTGCCAGGAAAGAGAAAGATTTGGACGGCAAGGTGACGGCGAGAATCCTCGCCGAGCTGTCCAAGTCTATGATAAATATCCAAGAAGATCTGATCGAGATAAAGGGGGGACGGGGCTCTTACGCCCAGGTCACAGCCCGGCCGCGGGTTGCTCCCCCGCCGCCGACGCCGACGCCTCTGGCCTCTGACCCGGACGGGGACAGCTTCGTAGAAGTCAGAAGGAGGGGTAAGACTGCTGCGCCCGCTGGGGGGTCGTTGCCTGCACGGGCGGATGCCGGGAGGGTTGCCCCTTCTGTCCGTCCTCGTGCGGGGGGACGAAACCCTGTGGTGGAGGATCAAACCGGAAAGAAGAAGAAGAAGAAGAACAAGAAAAGAAGAATAAGGGAGACCGCAGCGGTGTCTCTCACATGGCGGGAGTAACTATGACTCTCTTAAGTGTGCGCTTTAGTGGAATCGTCTTGTAGGCTAGACGAGACCACTACTTACCATACTGCTTGCTGAAAAGCACAGCGATCTTGGGCGTTCGTCTACACATGTAGACGTCGCCTTAAACGAACGCGGACTTCGGTCCTCAAACTACTCGGTGTGGAAATTTGATTTTCACCCCGCACATATGGACATCTTATTAGGCTTGCTGCTACGTCGATGGGGACCTCCACTCCCCTACCGACTATTAGGCGCAGTAGTAAACCTCCGCGAGGGGGTTATATCATATGGGTGAACGGCCCCGGGATGAGATATCACGGGACGGCACAGTGCCTTTATGACGAAGCTGCTGGTGGCGTTGGAGTGGCGTTACGACGACCAGGCGCCAGAGGCTAGTAAGGTGAAAGACAGGGAGGAGTCTGTAATGGCCTGGAAACCATGCCGTGCAGGGTAGTTTGTTGATCGTCGTTCGATGTATTGGTTAGTCTACCAACTAGCCTTGAGGGATCATAGTTACGGGACGTGATGCGCCACTTATAGCCTCTCACGTTCAAGTTGCACCCATTGCCTCCACGTGGCACCGCCGGAAACTTTCCCTGAGAAAGGCTAAAATGGGGCAGCGGCCCTACGGATAGCTTCGAGTCCGTAGGGTAAGAGAAAGAGGCTCGGCTCTGAGGGGACTAGCAACCCCTTCAGGGCTTAAACAAGGACTGGAAAACGCTGGAAAATCGGATGATGAAGCCTCGGACGAGAGCGAACAAGGCCCCACTCGCTCGGGACAGAATAGGGGGGCCACTATAAATGACCACGGCCACGTACCGGAGCAGTACGTAGTAGAGTTGCCCTTCCAGAAAGTTTTATGCAATATATGTCTCCACACTGGAAAGGGCAACTACATGGCACTGACGTTGAACAATTTTATATCGCACCTGAACGAGCACAAAGTTTGTCCTGTGTATAAGTGCTCCAGGTGCGACAAGAGATACACAAAGAAGCATCCAGCGCAGTGTCATATGCCCAAGTGCACTGGGCCGACTTCCCCAAATAACAACAGGCATATGTGCTCCGAATGTGGGGAGTACTTTAAAACAAAATCCGGATTGTCTCAACATCAACGACACCGGCATCCGGCTGTCAGAAATGAGGCCAGAGCAGCTGAAACCGCACAAGGTGAGCAGGCACCAAAAGCAGGAAAGATATTTACAAAAGAGGAAATCCAACTAATGCTTGAGTTGGAAGTGCGGTTTCAAGGTAGCCGGATGATAGCTCATAAAATGACCGACTTCTTTCCTACAAAAACAAACAAACAATTAAGGGACAAAAGGAATGAGTCGGCATATAAGAGGATGAGAGACGAGTATATCCTGCGCCATCCTCAAGAGCCGGAGGGCGCCAACCCCATGCCAATAGCAGAGGAGGAACGACAGGAAGAAGGGGGTTGGCTGAATCCTCCTGCGGGCCGTGAAGAGGAGAATCTCGTGGAGCAAGTCGAAGTGCACGCGACTCACGAGGATCCGCATTCTCCTACCGGTGTAGATACCACACCGGAGTCGGCATCTCCTGAAGATCAGGAATGGAGACAATGGGTTGTAGAGACTGTTCTGGCCGACAGTGTGCCCGGAAGGCCAACCCAAGCCGACAGAGCAGCCCCAGTCCAGCTGCTCAATGAATGCCTTTCAGAGATGCTACTACGTACCAGTTGAGTGCCCCAGCTGGACGTAGACAAAATATATAGTGAATTAATTAAGCATCTCTCGAAAGAAGAAACAGTAAAAGAGAAAAAGAAAAGGGAGGTGCAGAAAGAGGGCAAGCAAAGAAGAAAATCGGAGCAAAATAAGAAAAAAGATTATATATACGCACGCTCCCAAAAACTGTTTAAAGAAAATCCAGGCTTATTAGCAAAATATGTTCGGGAAAACATCGTCTGGCACGAGAAAAGTAGTGTGTGTGCCAAGCCAGACGATATCAAACGACTGTACAACAATCTATGGGGCACAAAATATCAGGGCACACTTCCCGAACTGGGCGGGTCTGAGCAGGCAATAAATATCAAGGAGGTCCTTACCCCATAACAAAAGCGGAGGTAAGGAAAAGGCTCGCCCGAATAAAGCTAGAATCAGCAGCTGGCCCGGATAATATCAAAAAGGGTCAGCTCCTTCACGGGGATACCATCGAAAACCTCCGGAAGTTCTACAACATAGTACTAATCAATAGTAGACTTCCCACCTCGTGGAGGGAGAATAGGACCACCTTAATCAGAAAAGATGGGACGGACCCACAAGAGGCGAAAAACTACCGTCCCATCACAATAAGCTCTATTCTGAGTCGATTATACTGGGGAATAATCGACCAGAAAATAAGGGCTAAAGTGGTCCAAACACCCCGGCAGAAAGGGTTCACTGCCGAGAATGGGTGTTACAACAATGTGCACATCCTAAACGAAGTCCTGCGACACGCCAAAAGAAACGATAGCCTGGTCGTAGTGCAGCTGGACGTGTCTAAAGCCTTCGACACAGTACCACACGAAATTATTGGGGCCGCACTACGAAGAAAGGGTCTTCCTGAGTACCTCATAAGCCATATAGAAGACTCTTATAAGGATGTGCACACAACTATTATCTGCGGAAAAGAAAAGGTCGACATGAAGCTCCAGCGCGGGGTCAAGCAGGGAGACCCCCTTTCCCCATTAATATTTAACGTAGTATTAGAACCATTGCTACAAGCGCTGGAAGACAAGCCGGGGTATAAAATAAACCAAGAAATAAATCTATCATCGTTGGCATTCGCAGACGATATGCTATTATTAGCTAACTCGGCAGAACAAGCCAGCGAATTACTAGACACGACGGAGACATACCTGAAAGGGCTAGGGATGTCTCTGTCGGTGGGAAAGTGCACCACCTTTCAAATTAAGAACACAAAAGACTCCTGGTGTCTAGTAAACCCCGACTTAAAACTTAAGAGTGGAGAAAGCATTCCGTACGCGGATGCGGAATGCAAACTAAAATATCTGGGTATGAGCATATCTCCTTGGGCCGGAATTGATCTTGAGGGCCTAACAAGCAATCTCTGCAGCGCACTTAATAGAGTAAAGAAACTCGCGCTAAAGCCATACCAAAAAGTCGACCTAATCTCCACATACCTAGTCCCGCACTACCTGTATCAGCTTACAACAGCAGTACCGAACATTAGTCAGATCAGAGCACTTGATCAGGAGCTACGGGTAGTGATAAAAGACATTTACCACTTGCCACAGAGCACAACAAATGGACTGATATACAGTGGCAAGAAAGACGGGGGACTGGGTTTTCCTAAGCTAGAGATAGTAGTGGTATCTGCTAGCTTAAAAGCCGGGATGAAATTCATAAACAGTTCAGACCCGGTGATGCAAGCTCTAGCACTTGGTACAGGTATGGTGAACCGTCTTAAGAACCTGGCCAAGGCTGTTCGCATCAACTGGCCTGTAGTTGATGCGAAAGAAATTGATAAGTACAAAATGAGAGAAAAGAAAAAAGAGCTTGCGTCATGGGCCTCGCTCAGTACGCAAGGCAAGTCAGTTAAGTCTCTTTCTGACGACAAAATTGCCAACGCATGGTTATTTAAGCCAACGCTCCTCAAACCATGCAGATTCATAACGGCCCTCAAGATGCGTACGAATACTACAGCAAACAAAGTAGTATTACATAGAGCGAAGGCGACGGCGGATACGACTTGTAGGAAATGCAAAAGCCAGCCGGAGACACTGGCACATATACTCGGCCAATGCCTAATAAATAAAGCCGAACGTATCCGTCGACATGACGAGATAAAAGATCTGATCATGAATGAAACAATGAAAAGAGACCCAGAGGCAACAGTAACGAAGGAGGCTACAATACAATCTCCTTCAGGCGGGAATCTCAAACCCGATCTGATAGTCAGAAATCAGAAAGGGGTCTTCGTGGTCGATATAACGGTCCGCCACGAGGACAACGATTACCTTGCACAGGGACGAAATGATAAATTAAGAAAATATAGCCCGTTGTTGCCTCTCCTGCAGCGAGAATATGGAGCGACCGCTGCAGAAGTCCTACCACTTGTGGTAGGAACACGGGGTGCCATGCCCAAGGAGACGATCATGGATCTAAGAAAGATAGGAATCCATGATCGAAAAACGCTTACGACTGTATCTTTAATAGCGTTACGTAGTTCCATAGAAATTTACCACAGATTCATGGACTACGATGGGCCCCGTTCGACCAGGAACAGTTAAGCCTGGTCGACAAAATCTCTTGGCCAATAGCCCGAATCAGGAAATATTTATTTACTTATTATTAATTTATTTATTTATTTTAATTTATTTATTTTAAAAATTGGACATATATATATATATAACTATGGGACAAGCAAATACAACTTTTAATAATAACAAAGAGGGAAGAGGAAAATTTTATCAAACACGGACACAGCTGCATATATATATTTAAACGAAAATTGGATCTTTTAACTATGGACAAAGGCAAATCCTCTGCTGGCACTACAAGACTAAACACAGCCAAACAACACAACATATATATATATATATATATACATACGCTAAAATTAGTTGCGTCTTAGCATTCGAAGTGTACGGACGTTCAGAGAGTAGATCCGCGTGTTTATAACTTTATTGTTTACATTTTACGTATAACGAATAAATTCGTTACCTGGCTGTTTAATTTTCAAATTTTTAACAAATCGGTCACCGGCTCATGGCAGTGAGCCTTTCGCAAATCCTTGACCGGGATATGCAAACATCAACCACATTTCCATCATGGCAAGAGGTTACTACTCATAGGCGTGAGCATGCTTCTTGTAGCAATAAAAGAGCAAGAATAGATGATGATAACAACAATGTTCTTCGAAGTAATGGAGTACCCGAAACCGTTAACAGATTCTCGGTCTTAACTTCAAGTGTAGTCACAGATTGTGATATGCCGCAAAACGAACAAGTGCAGAAAATACCACTACCTCCTCCAATTTACATAGATGACGTCCGTGACATTCAATCTTTAACTAAATGCCTAAATAATGTAGTTAAAAAAGATAATTACACCTATAAAATTAGTAATAATCAGGTTCGTATATTACCAGCAGATGCGGACTCCTACAGAAAAATTACTAAAACCTTAAAATCAGTAAATGCTAGCTTTCACACATTTCAATTAAAATAAGAACGTTCGTTTAGAGTTGTGTTACGTAACGTACATCACTCTGCTGATTTGAACGACCTGAAAAACGAACTAATGGAGCTGGGTCACGAAGTTGTAAACATCAGTAATATTTATCACAGAGCTACACACAACCCACTATCCATGTTCTTTATTGACCTTAAACAAAAACCTAACAACAACATGGTCTACAATATAAAAAAACTGAATAACACAATAGTCAAATTTGAATCACCACGTAAGAAAAAGGAAATTGCTCAATGCAAGAGATGTCAAAAGTATGGTCACACTCAAAAGTATTGCAATCGCAATTTTCAGTGTGTTAAATGTTCTGGTCAGCATGCTACGGCAGATTGTAAGAAACCCATAGATACTCCACCAACTTGTTTCCTCTGCGGTGCCAACCATACTGTGAACTACAAAGGGTGCCCTTCCTACCAAGAGATGTACAAAAAGACGTTTCCTACACCTAGAATAAGGAAAACTGTAAATATTCAATCTAATCTCGAAACCAACCCACCGGTAAACATTCAACGTTACGCCGACCAATCTATGTCTTACGCACAAGCCGTAAATAAAAATATACAAATATCAGATACTTCAAATCCGCAGCATTCAAATAACGTAAACAATAATAACGGCTCAAGTCTTACAGATTCTATAAGTAGACTAGAAAAACTCATCGAAAAACAAAGTGAACTAATAAATAAACAAATCGAACAATCAAACAATCTCATTTCATTATTAACGGTAATAGTAAGTAAGCTGTCGTGTACTAATAAATAATGAAGACATTACGCATTGCTCTTTGGAACGCTAATGGCCTAATGAAACGTAAATTGGAGCTGGAAGCATTTTTAAAATTATATGACATACAAATTATATTAATATCGGAGACACACTTTACGGTTAAAAATTATTTTAAAATCTTCGGTTATAAGATGTACTCCACGAATCATCCAAGTGGAAGGGCACATGGTGGTACTGCGATTCTAGTTAAATCTAACATAAGACATTACGAGCTTGCGCCATATAAACAAGATCATCTTCAGGCAACAAGTGTCATGATATATGACTGGCATTGCCCAATAGCTTTCTTAGCAGTGTACAGTCCTCCTAGACATACTATCAAAAAGAAGATTTTGATAATTTCTTCGAAAGTCTAGGCTCTAGATTCTTAGCCGGAGGTGACTTTAATGCCAAACATAACATCTGGGGTAGTAGAATTATAACACCAAGAGGTAAAGCACTCTCAAAAAGTATCGAAACTAATAGATTATGTTGCATTAGTTCAGGTGAGCCTACCTACTGGCCAACTGATGTAAATAAAATCCCTGACTTGCTTGATTTTTTTATCGCTAAAAATCTATCTCCTCGATATATACAGGGTCTGCTCTTCATTTGACCTTTCTTCCGATCACACTCCAATCATAGCAACAATAAATACAACTATTATCGACAAAAAGCCACCAATCTCCTTATACAATAGACTAACAAATTGGGATTTCTTCCGCGAAACATTCAATAATACTGTTGATACCACTTTACCATTGAAAACAACTGATGATGTGGACCATGCAGTAAACCATTTAACGCACAACATAATAAATGCAGTTCGAGCCTCTACACCTTCTCTGGAGTATATTTCTGGTCATGACTATCCTGCATATATTTTAAATAAAATTGTAGAAAAACGTAAGTTGCGTAGAAATTGGCACAATAGTAGATCTCCTGAGGACAAACGTAAACTTAATTAAGCTACCAAAGTGTTAAAAAAAATACTGCAGAACTTTAAAATGAAGGTCTTCAAAGTTACCTTCAGAACTTAACTCCTACTGCAGACTCTAACTATTCACTCTGGAAAGCAACAATGCGTTTTACTCGTCCAATTCAAGACATTCCACCTATCCGTCAGTCTCAGGGTGAATGGGCAAGAAAACCAATAGATAAAGCCAATCTCTTCGCCTCCTACCTGGCAGATGTATTCAAACCGTCTTCACCTTCAGTACCTGCAGAAGATGAAGACGTCTGGACATTTATGCACTCACCTTTCCAATTATCACCGCAAATAGGACCGTTTACCTCAATGGAAGTCAAAGCAACAATTGCATCACACGTTAATCCGAAAAAAGCACCTGGCCTCGACTTAATCAACGGAAAGATGATCAAAGAATTACCAAAAAAAGGAATAGCGTATATTACCTCACTATTCAACGCCATTTTACGCCTAGGCTACTATCCTACTTCATGGAAAGTAGCAGTGATTACACTCATTCAGAAGCCAGGTAAACCACCTCACGACGTTACGTCATACCGACCAATCAGTCTCTTATCCTCTTTATCTAAGCTATTTGAAAAAATGTTCACTAATCGCCTACTAAATGTCTTGGATGTCCCTACTCTTCCCGACCATCAGTTCGGGTTTCGGAAATACCATTCAACAATTGAACAGGTCCATAGAATAACTCGTCAACTATCGCAAGATCTTGAAAAGAAAAAATACTGCTCCGCAGTATTCCTGGACATAAGGCAAGCTTTCGACAAAGTCTGGCACACCGGACTACTTTATAAACTTAAGAAAATATTTCCATATCCTTTTTTCCTGATCCTTAAATCCTACCTTACAGATAGAAAACTCATGGTTAAATATCAAAACCAATTCACTTCAGCTTATCCAATCTTGTCCGGTGTTCCACAAGGCAGCGTACTTGGGCCCATACTGTACACAATTTACACGGCAGATCTACCTACCTCGGAAGGGATAACTACTGCTACATTTGCAGACGATACAGCTCTGCTAGCATCTGAGAGTGATCCACGAAACGCGACTGATATTCTCCAACGTCATCTGCACTTACTAGAAAAATGGTGTCAGAAATGGCGAATCAATATCAACGAAAGTAAATCAGCTCATATAACCTTCACATTGCGCAGAGGCACGTGTCCCCCTGTGGTCATTAATGGGGTAAATATTCCTGTTAGAGACTCGATCAAATATTTAGGTATTATCCTAGACAAAAGGCTGACATGGAAGCAACATATACAAACCAAAGTAAAACACCTCAAAGAACGAGTAAGAAAAATTTATTGGCTGTTTGGTAGATCGTCTAAGTTAGATTTGGAAAAAAAGCTCGCTATCTATAAAGCTATTCTAAAACCCATATGGACTTACGGAATCCAACTATGGGGAACTGCGAGTAACTCCAATATAGAGATTTTACAGAGGTTCCAATCAAAAACTCTACGAAACATCTGCAATGCCCCATGGTACGTTACAAACGAAAGAATTCATCAAGATTTAAGAATATCTACAATAAAAGAAGAAATTGTTAGCTTCAGTGAACGCTACAACTCCCGTTTAGCCAAACATCCCAACCCTTTAGCAAAAAATTTACTGGAAACAAATGAACTAGTACGAAGACTAAAAAGGTTCTACCCTTCTGACCTTAAAACAAGATTTGAATGATTTAAAACATCGTAATATTATTTGAGTCTAATGTATTATATCTACACTCACCATTGTAAATCTTATTTATTTACATTTCATGTTATTACATCACGCCAGCCTAAAGTACTTATAATTCTCGTCGAGAATTGATTGTATGTTCTGTAATGAATAAAAAAAAAAAAAAAAAAAAAAAAAAAAATACGCTAAAATTTTATTTTACAAAAAGAACGAAAGTAAGACTTCCCTCAAAAAGAAGACTAAGAACAAAGATCGTTCGCTAAATTATTATAGCTATAAGATGTGGTTAACCTGGTTCGGTGCAAGTCGTAAGGTCCTCATACAAGGAAGCAAAATCGGACACGGCGGCAGAGCCAGTGCTTAGTGGGTAGCACTGGGCGGGTACCTCTACGAGGTTTCCCTAGAAACGGTAATAAACCGGCTAAATCCCGTTACTCCAAAATGGAGACTCTGTTAAACACTAATTTTTCTGAGCCCCCGCGAGAATTCATTGGCAGGTCAGTCAGACGGGTTTCCTCCAAAGAGATGGAGCTCGGCCAAGAGTCTAGAAAGTATGAAGAAGCAAGGTTAAAGAAGCTGAAATTGTTGAGGCAGCTGTGCAAAGGGAGCGCTCGAACAAAGTAAACTCGCCGAACAGCTACAAAGCCAACTGCCTATTGTTAAGGCCAACCACAAGGCCTATAGAGTGGAAAGTCCGCGGACTAAAAGCCGCGCAGGAAATAGCCAAATGCCTCGTCATCTAATTAGTGACGCGCATTAATGGGTTAACTGTGGCTCTCTTAAGGAGGAAGTAGTTATGTTCCCTCAGTGTGGTCGACTGAGGGAACGAGCAAAGCGTCAATGCTGGATCAGAATAATGTTGATATATTTAGGCTGAGAAATTGAGTGAGGAATAGTAGCAAATCGAAAGCGGATGTTAAGTAACGATCTGGGCGCATTATTACCCAGGTCATAATCCGTAACAGTGACTTGGTTGACTTTCGAACGAGACGGAAACCCTACTGCTCCGTAGGCGCTCCGGATGCATAGTAAATATGCATTAAACAGAGGTTGTAGTGTTGTTGTCAGGAGTTGTCCCAATGGTTCCGCCTTGCGCTGACTTTTGTCGGCACCCGGTCCGATTGTGGGTACTGCATACGTGTGGATATATGGTCGGATGGGACTAAGTGGGGATTTCCCGCTCTTCCAGCGCTGGTTGCCGGGGACTTTAATGCCTGATTCCCTAGATGGGATCTGGAAGGCAGAAGCAAGGGGTGAGTTGCTCTGTATGTGGGCCAATAGGTTGAACCTAAGCCTGGGTAACCAGGTTGGCCACCCCACGTGCGTTCGGCCGCAAGGGTCGAGCGTTGTAGACCTTACGTGGGGATCTCCGGCAGCTAGTGTCCGCTTATCGGACTGGAGGGTGGATGAGGCTGAGTCCCTTTCGGACCATTTGTATGTTATATTTAAGTATATTTTAAATAAAATTGTAAAAAAACGTAAGTTGCGTAGAAATTGGCACAATAGTAGATCTCCTGAGGACAAACGTAAACTTAATAAAGCTACCAAAGTGTTAAAAAAAATACTGCAGAACTTTAAAAATGAAGGTCTTCAAAGTTACCTTTAGAACTTAACTCCTACTGCAGACTCTAACTATTCACTTTGGAAAGCAACAAGGCGTTTTATTCGCCCAATTCAAGACATTCTACCTATCCGTCAGTCCCAGGGTGAATGGGCAAGAAAACCAATAGATAAAGTCAATCTCTTCGCCTCCTACCTGGCAGATGTATTCAAACCATCTTCACCTTCAGTACCTGCAGAAGATGAAGACGTCTGGACATTTATGCACTCACCTTTCCAATTATCTCCATAAATAAAACCGTTTACCTCAATGGAAGTCAAAACAACAATTGCATCACACATTAATCCGAAAAAAGCACCTGGCCTCGACTTAATCAACGGAAAGATGATCAAAGAATTACCAAAAAAAGGAATAGCGTATATTACCTCACTATTCAACGCCATTTTACGCCTAGGCTACTATCCTACTTCATGGAAAGTAGCAGTGATTACACTCATTCACAAGCCAGGTAAACCACCTCACGACGTTACGTCATACCGACCAATCAGTCTCTTATCCTCTTTATCTAAGCTATTTGAAAAAATGTTCACTAATCGCCTACTAAATGTCTTGGATGTCCATACTCTTCCCGACCATCAGTTCGGGTTTCGGAAATACCATTCAACAATTGAACAGGTCCATAGAATAACTCGTCAACTATCGCAAGATCTTAAAAAGAAAAAATACTGTCCGTATTCCTGGACATAAGGCAAGCTTTCGACAAAGTCTGGCACACCGGACTACTTTATAAACTTAAGAAAATATTTCCATATCCTTTTTTCCTGATCCTTAAATCCTACCTTACAGATAGAAAATTCATGGTTAAATATCAAAACCAATTCACTTCAGCTTATCCAATCTTGTCCAGTGTTCCACAAGGCAGCGTACTTGGGCCCATACTGTACACAATTTACACGGCAGATCTACCTACCTCAGAAGGGATAACTACTGCTACATTTGCAGACGATACAGCTCTGCTAGCATCTGAGAGTGATCCACGAAACGCGACTGATATTCTCCAACGTCATCTGCACTTACTAGAAAAATGGTGTCAGAAGTGGCGAATCAATATCAACGAAAGTAAATCAGCTCATATAACCTTCACATTGCGCTGAGGCACGTGTCCCCCTGTGGTCATCAATGGGGTAAATATTCCTGTTAGAGACTCGATCAAATATTTAGGCATTATCCTAGACAAAAGGCTGACATGGAAGCAACATATACAAACCAAAGTAAAACACCTCAAAGAACGAGTAAGAAAAATTTATTGGCTGTTTGGTAGATCGTCTAAGTTAGATTTGGAAAAAAAGCTCGCTATCTATAAAGCTATTCTAAAACCCATATGGACTTACGGAATCCAACTATGGGGAACTGCGAGTAACTCCAATATAGAGATTTTACAGAGGTTCCAATCAAAAACTCTACGAAACATCTGCAATGCCCCATAGTACGTTACAAACGAAAGAATTCATCAAGATTTAAGAATATCTACAATAAAAGAAGAAATTGTTAGCTTCAGTGAACGCTACAACTCCCGTTTAGCCAAACATCCCAACCTTTTAGCAAAAAATTTACTGGAAACAAATGAACTAATACGAAGACTAAAAAGGTTCTACCCTTCTGACCTTAAAACAAGATTTGAATGATTTAAAACATCGTGTTCGAAAATTGCGCCTCTCAAATTAGATGACAGCACCTCTCGGATAGCATGATTAAGACGCCGTCTGTTATCATCGAGAAGAAGACATATCGATTGTTCTTATTGATCAAGGGATCACGCCACTTAACGTGTAAATAGATCATTGGTCCCTTGTGGCGTCATCCTCTGCGTGTTATTCTCCTATTGGTTTTGTTGTTCTCTTCCTAGCGTGGAACGCGCTAATTGGTGTATCGTCTTTTTCTCTCTTCCGCTCTGTTCCTCTACTCGAACCGAAAAGTGGCGTGGTCCAGTTAGAATCGTTTAATAAGTTAATCTGTGCGGACGTACATTTCGAAATCAGAAAGAATTGTGCATCATCTCCTAGACTACATCTCGCTTTCTTCTCATCTCTCACCGTTCCATCTCTCATCGTTCCATCTCATCTAACTCTTTTTCTTTTTTCTCATCGAGGCCAGCCTTGTGTTAGGTCTTTCTCACTGATCATCTCTTTACACTATCTTTCATTAACGACATATCAGGTAATCTATTAACTTCTGACCTCTCATTCTTGTATTACTCGTTTCATTAATTTCTATCCATTCTCATATTAAATTTATTATTACATTTCTAACGACTTCTCGTACTACGTACTTCCAGCACACGTGGCGTGATATCTGGTACACGTGGCGTAGTCTATACATTCATCATCATCATCATCATCAGCCTATACTGTCCACTGCTGGACAAAAGCCTCTCTCATATTGAGAAGTTTTTAGCCTTAATCTTCCTCGCTGGCTAAAGACGTGTTGGAAGATGGTGTAAGGATGGTGTGTTAGGGAAATTTATAGGTTTAGACAAGGATACTGGATGGGACAATGGATTCCCCCGTATGGTCTTGGGAGATAATCCAAGGCTTGCGTAGGCAGGGTCGCATCCCTGAAGTAGGTCTATCCTCCACCGGGATCGTGTAGGAGTACCTACCCGCTACCTTAGTCTATACATTACTATTTATTAAATCATATTATAATTTTGTTATCTCTATTTCTTTTGTTCACAAATTTTTAATAAATCTCGTTACATACAAACTCTACCAGAAATTAACATAATACAGTCCACTTGCCTATCTCGTCCGTCTCTTATCCTTTTTCTTAGTACTCTCCGATCTTCTCTTCGCGCATCTCTCTCTAAACTAGTAATTTCTCGAACACATCGCAATATTATTTGAGTCTAATGTATTATATCTACACTCACCATTGTATATCTTATTTATTTACATTTCATGTTATTACATCACGCCAGCCTAAAGTACTTATAATTCTCGTCGAGAATTGATTGTATGTTCTGTAATGAATAAAAAAGAAGAAAAAAAAAAAAAATATTTAAGTATAGGCACGAGGCTACAGGCTTCCTAAGCCTTCGCTCCAGGGACAGAATCTTCCCTAGGTGGGATACGAGGGCTGTAGACGAGGATAGGCTCGCCGCAGCCCTCGTCTTCGGGGACTGGACACGGGACAATGATGCCAGTGGGGAGGATTTAGCTGAGTGGACGAATAATATCCTCTTAAGTGCGTGTGACATATCCATGCCAAGTGCGAGAACTACTGTGAACTGGAGACGTGCGGTGCCGTAGTGGTCGCGGGAAATTGCGGCCCTACGGGGGGCGGCTACGGCGGCAAGGAGGCGCTACCTGAGGGCCAGGTGTGGTGGTGATCCGGCCAGGATTAGGGCGAGTTTAGAGGACAGGAGAGAAACGAGGAGTCTGGTCCGTGTCATCAGAAGGGCCAAGGCTTCGGCCTGGAGGGACTTCCTCACTACCATAGAGGAAGATCCCTGGGAGAGACCTTATAAGCTTCTAATGAACAAGCTGAGAGCTCGCGGTGTCCCCCCCCCCACTTGCTGAGGCACTGGATCCTTCTCTCTTGGTGAGGATTGTGGCGGCGTTGTTTCCGGGGGGCGGTCGACCAGTTGCCTTAAATGTCAACGCGGGAGACCCGGACGGGATCGTCGTCACAGTCGAGGAAGTGCGCAAGGCAGCCCTAAGGATTGGTCTCAGGAGGGCACCGGGTCCTGATGGGATTCCTGGCCTGGTAGTCAAAAAGGCAGCCATCCACTGTGGTCGAGGCCTGGCGAGGTGTTTCACCATACTTTTGAGAAGGGGAGTCTTCCCACGGGAGTGGAAGAGGGCCAAGATGGTACTTCTCCAAAAAAGGTATGACTGCGACGACACGCTCAGCTCGTACAGGCCAATAAGCCTGCTGCACGAGGTGGGGAAGCTCTTCGTGAGAGTTGTTGTCTCCAGGGTAAGCGAGTTCTTAGAACTAAGAAGTGTTCTTTCTCCGCGTCTACATGGCTTCAGGGTGGGTTACTCTACCCTCGGAGCTATCGGAGAGGTGAAGGACTATATACAGTAGTGCGCGAGTGGTGGACGGGTTGGCGTCCTAGTATCTTTGGACGTCGCTAACGCGTTCAACTCGCTACCCTGGGAGATTGTGATAGAGGCAATGGAGGGAAGTGGCTTCTCCACTTACTTGATAAACATTGTTAAAGACTATTTTCGCGACCGGCTTCTGTCCTTCATCGGAAGGCAGGGCAACGTTTATAATATAAGAGTGACGTGTGGGGTCCCACAGGGCTCCGTCCTGGGTCCCACACTTTGGAACATCGCCTACGATCGGGTCCTCCGGGTCCCGCTGCCGGGGGGATCTCGTGTGGTTTGCTACGCGGACGACACGGCCCTCCTTTCAGCGGGGCGGGACCTATCTAGTGCGGTGTTAGCGTGTGAAAGGGACCTCGAGGTCCTTGTGAATGAAATCGAGAGTTTGGGCCTTAAAGTGGCGCCGCAGAAGACGGAGGCAATGACCTTCCCTGCCTCTGCCTTCCGCAGACGCAGGATTGCTCCCCCCCCTGTGATTAGACTTAGGGGGGTTTGTATTGCAGTGAAGCCCAGTGTTAAATACCTGGGCATTGTATTAGACTCAAACATGACGTTTAGGCCCCACTTCGAGGCCTTAATCCCGAAAGTGCAGGGGATCTTTCGGTCTATTGGGAGGATACTTCCGAACCTCCACGGGCCGAGGGAGAAGAAGCGACGACTCTACAGCAGCGTGATCCACTCCGTGCTCCTCTATGGTGCTCCGGTGTGGTGGCGCGCTGTTGCGGAAGATCAAAGGGTCAGGCGGGCTGTTCGGGCCTTGCAGAGAAGGGTAGCAATCAGGGTGTGTTGCGCCTATAGAACGGTATCCTTCCATGCGGCAATGATGGTCGCGGGGATCATTCCCCTCGACCATCTGGCACCGCAGCTGGCGGATGTTTACGCGGCGGTCCGGGAAGCGGAGGATCCCGTTTCCCCTAGCACGAGGGCCGTGCTGGGTGCCATTGCAAAGAGATAGACATTTCAGGCATGGAAGGAAGAAGAATTGGGTCTCGTGGGTACAATCGGAGCGACGGGGGTGCGCGTGAGGGCAGCCATCGCTTCCAGGTTGGAGGTTTCCAAAGAAAACGGCCTTCCAACCCACTCAGCTGATGACTGGCCATGGCTGCTTTCCCGCGTACCTACATGGTATTAGGAGGACAGACTCCCCGCGGTGCTACCACTGCGGCGCGGATAGGGATGACGCGGAACACACCTTCATCGAGTGCCCGGCGTGGACGGATACTAGGGCTTCTTTGGTCAGGGAGTTGGGGGGGGGGTGCAGCTCACCCTCCCCGGGATAGTCAGGTTGTCCCTGGATACCCCGGGGGCGTGGGCTGCATTCCAGTCCTTTTCAGGACTAGTAATGAAGGCCAAGGAAGACGCTGAAAGAGAGAGAGAATTGCAATTTCTCACTAGGAGAAGAGTGAATGCGAGGACGCAAAGGAGATTAGCTCCTAGGCGGCCCCCCCGGGCGAGGCTCCGGGCAGCTTTGGCGGCGCCTGGCCTGGTCTAGTGCGTCGCTTCCCCCTAAGAAGACGAATGTGCATGCGGATGCATGGGATGTGTGAACTCGGCCAGTGCATCTTGGGATGGATGGACGAGTGTATATATATATACATGTAACGAAATATTACTATTTATATTTCGTCACCTTTACTATTTAAATTTCCCGTCGTCCTACAGTTAAGACGCGCAGGCGTATTAGGCTTAGAAGATTCGGGAACGTTAACAAAGAGACCGAAAGTATAGAAACGGTTAGGAGTTCGCTAAGCAGAGACGGTTAGAATTCAAATTGCGTAGCTAGAAATAAGACAATAAAATAAGAGTGAATATTAGCTGTAAATGTTGTTTCTCTTATTTGCAGGTAATGCAACTAGTGTACATAGTGTAGTTTTAAGTGTAATTTGTATTTTTACAATGTAACGCAATGCAGATAATGTAGGTTAGTGTGAATAATATTAATAAAATAATCGAGAGAATCTCTTATTTGCAGAAACTCAAGGCAGTTATATTTTCAAGACATTATCCCTATAAGAACCATATAGAATATACCTTATAAAACAACATTTTTATTGCTAATTAAGAAAAAAGATACAATTAGCTGAGATTGACAGTTTAAAATTTACATTTGTTCTGAAAGCACATCCCAACGATCCAAAGTCAAACGTGATATCTCTGACGAAAATAACAACACAGGACAATAAAGGTTATGCTATGCCTGAGCAATATCAGCTGATGGAGCACCATAAGAAGCTGGCATCAACAACAGCATATAAACAAATACAAAATTCGTTAAATAAAAGAGGACAAACTCGAAATATGAATATCAAATTACCAACGGATATATATAGGTTATAAATGGACGAAGAGGGAAATATGGTATTCAAAGACTACGTATTGGAAGAGATATTGACGGAAACACCGGCTACGCCACAACTAAACCTGCCGGGAGAAATGTTTACAAAGATCTGGGAGGAATTGGTAAAACAACAAGGGAACAAAGATTCGGAAAAACAAAATATAAAAAAATTATCAGAAAAGTTTGTATTAGAAAAATTTTCAGGTAAAAGTTTTAATGTAACTGAATGGATGGATACATTTGAATGCGAATGTACTCGATTAGGTATTAAAAACGATATAGATAAAATTGAGATGTTTAGATTGTTTCTAGAAGACGGATGTATGGACTGGTATAATTCAATGCTTATAAAGCTAACGATAGAGTCAAAGTGGTCGCAATGGAAGGAAAAATTTTGCGGAGTTTACGCGGACAAAGGGTGGCTTCCAGCCACTAATGCGATGTCATATAAATATTTATCCGGTTCACTGTTGGATTATGCGGTGCGAAAGCATGGTCTTTTATTACAAATTGATAAGAAAATGACAGAAACTACTTTAATTAGTCTTATTGTGGTAGGATTACCGAATCCCATAAGGAATAGAATAGATAGAGAGAAAATAACAACGGTCGAAACCCTACTTAACGAGATTAGAGGCCTAGAATATATGACAAAAAATGTAGCGAGGAGGACTACTGTTAATTATGAAAAAATACCTAAAGATGGACCTAATAATCGCAAACCATGTACGATCTGCGAACAGAGAAATAAAAGCAATCGCTTCCATCCAGAATCGTTATGCTGGTACAAAGATAAAGAAAACGAACAGAGTAAGAAAGAGCGAATCAAACACGTAAATAACTCCGAATTAGAACTGGAATTGAATAATGTCAATCAAAAAAACTAATATTACCACCATTAATCAAGATAAATATTTTGTTAAACGACACTATCAAGGTTATAGGTATTTATGATTCCGGCTCGAATGTCTCCTTGATAAATTCAAAACTATTAAACATACCAAAGAAAAGATTTAGTAATACAAAAAATGTAGGTTTAACAACGATTAATGGTGTGAAAAAGATAGATGGTATGGTCACCTTAAAAATAAAAATTTTTGAAATTGAAGAGGAAATGGATGTTTTAGTAGTGGATAAAGAAAATTTTAAATATGATTTTTTAATTGGATTAGACTGTATAAAAAAATTCCTACTAACTCAGAATGAGAGGTTGGAAATAACTCAAAAAAAAATTCAGTCTATCCCTAAGGATAAAATCAAAAACAAAATAAATCCACAAAGCTCAAAGGACAATCCAAAAAGAGAAAAAGAAAATATTAATGAATATCAAATAAATTACAATGAACATATAGATACAAGTTAATTTCAGATATCAACCAATCATTTAGAAATTAAACAACAAATTGAAATTGATAAGTTGATTGATAAACATAAAACAGTTTTTGCTAGAGATAAATATGATGTAGGAACGGTTAGAGATTATGAAGCTCATATAGACCTGATAATTAATAAATATTGTTACAAAAGACCATACAGATGTTCCATAGAAGATAAAAAAGAGATAGAACAACAAATTGCAAAATTATTAGAGAAAAACTTGATTGAGGAATCGTATAGTCCGTTTGCGACTCCAGTGACTTTGGCATTTAAAAAAGATGAGGAAAAAAGAGCAAGGTTATGCATAGATTTTCGGGAACTAAACAAAATCGTTATCCCTCAACCGCAACCGTTTCCGCTAATTGAGGATCTTATAGTTAAGACCAGAAATTGCACACTATTTTCGACACTCGACATAAACTCGGCTTTCTGGTCGATTCCTTTGAAGATTGCAGATAGGCAGAAAACAGCTTTTGTAACCCAAGAGGGACATTACCAATGGACGTGCTTACCATTTGGTTTGAAAACAGCACCAGCAATTTTCCAAAGAATTTTAAGTAACATAATAAGAAAACAAACTTGCTGATTTTGTGTAAATTACATTGATGACATCTTGGTTTTCTCTAAAGATTTTACAGAGCACATAGATCATTTGTCACGATTATTACAAGCAATTATGGATGAGGGCTTTAAATTAAAGTTTTCCAAATGTATTTTTGCAGCAGATTCCGTCAAATATTTGGGCCATATAATAAAAAACAACTCAATCAGTCCACTGAAAAATAATTTGGTATCCATAAAAAATTTTCCTACACCTAAAACAAAAAAGAATGTGCGTCAAATTTTAGGAAAAATTAATTTCTACGGAAAATACGTGCCGAATATCGCTAAAATAATAATATATTATTAATTATTTTTTAATATAGTATAATTATTAATGATAATTTATATTATTACTTTATCTGATATGATGTATCTTCCTTCTTAGGTGTACTCTCATAAATATCATAAGTAGGTTTATAAATGCTTATATCATCCATGAATGTTACACGATGTTGTCTACTTTTTGTAATAAACATGTCTTTGAAGCTATCGATGGAATCATCATTTTCTCTATCTTTTTCATCGTTAATTACGGTATACTCGGACCATAAGCCCTTAGAAAATATGAACATTAAAACTAGGACAGATGAAGAATTAGGAGATATGATGTATGAATTATCGCAATATGATTTTAAAATTAAGTACAGTCCAGGGAAACACAATTTAGAGGCAGATTGTTTAAGCCGAAACCCGGTATTAGAATCTCATGAAAATGAAGATGAAATTTTGAAAACTGTTAACTTTATAAAAATGGAAGAGATCGAATGCGATCAAAAGAACAACACTGATATACAAAATGCTAAAGATACACTGATTTTCAAAGACAAAATTTATTATAAAAAAATAGGAAAAAAAGAAAAAATTATTCTTTCAGAAAGCTTCAGTAAAGAATTTATAAATAAAATACACTCGCTCTACTGTCATATAGGAATAAAACAAATGAGAGCAAAAATCAAACCATTTATGTAGCAAAGAATCTGGATCAAAATATAAAAAGAATTTGTGAAAATTGTGAAATCTGCATAAAGAACAAATCGAGAGAGGATATAAAATTGGATTGATGTCACATTTGGGTCCGGCTACTTATCCGTATGAGATAGTTTCTATAGACACGATTGGAGGATTCGGGGGCTCCCGTTCAACAAAGAAATATTTACATTGCTGGTAGACCATTTCACGAGATATGCTCATATTCTGACATCAAAAACTCAAAATGCAAACGATTTCATACGATTAATACAAAATATAACAGCAGACAACAAAATAGGTATGATCTTGTCAGACCAATATCCGGGCATTAATTCGGAAGAATTTAAAAACTTCTTAAACAGGAAAAACATTATATTAACATTCACGGCAGTGAACGCACCCTTTTCGAATGGATTAAATGAGAGGTTAAATCAAACCATAATAAACAAAATTAGATGTAAGATAAATGAGAAAAGAGGAAAAACTGCTTGGACTACAATAGCACATGAATGTGTAGCAAAATATAATAAAACCGAACACACAGTGACAGGATTCTCCCCATAATACTTACTAGAAGGCACAAATACAGCAATAATTCCTGAAGAACTAAAATACACAAAAACGCATGAGGATCTACTCAGAGATAGGAAAATTGCCCTAAAAAACACGATAAAATCGCATGAACATAATAAAAAGGTATTTGATAAGAACAGAAGACATCACGAATTTAATATAGGAGATTTAGTATATGTAGAAAATAATCATAGGTTAAACAGAAAAGAATTAGATGAATTAAAAATAGGACCGTACAAAATTATAGAAAAGATTTCAAATACTATTTATAAAATACAGACGGACCGAAAAAAATCAGAGTCATTGTTTCACATCACGAAACTAGTACCATTTATGTGTGATGATCAAGAAAGCTAGTATATTGTCTTTCGTTTTTTCTTCCCCGGGGAGGGGTGATGTAACGAAATATTACTATTTATATTTCGTCACCTTTACTATTTAAATTTCCCGTCGTCCTACAGTTAAGACGCGCAGGCGTATTAGGCTTAGAAGATTCGGGAACGTTAACAAAGAGACCGAAAGTATAGAAACGGTTAGGAGTTCGCTAAGCAGAGACGGTTAGAATTCAAATTGCGTAGTAGAAATAAGACAATAAAATAAGAGTGAATATTAGCTGTAAATGTTGTTTCTCTTATTTGCAGAAACTCAAGGCAGTTATATTTCCAAGACATTATCCCTATAAGAACCATATAGAATATACCTTATATATATATATAGAGGTATACAAAACATGCAAGACGTGTGAGGATATGGGCAAAGGTATAGAATACCACCCAGAAGAGAGATGCTGGTTTAAACCAGAGAGAAGAGATAAACCAAAAACTATACCAAATAATTCAGTAATAGAGGTGGATCTAAATATGGAAAAAAAAACGAATAATCACACCATTGATCAAATTTAAGATGACAGTTGAAAATAAGATAGACATAATGGGAAAACATACGATCCAGGTTTTCAGGTCTCTTTAATAAACTCGAAATGGATAAAGATAAGGGACAATAGTAGAGATGTAAACAAAATATTTTTAAAGTCTGTCAATGGTGTGAATCCTACAAATGGATTAATAAAAGTAAAAATAAAGATACTTAATATAGAAAGTGAAGTAGATGTGTACATATTTGAGAGAGAGGATTTTGAAGATTTTATAATAGGATTAGATATAATCCCCGTCTTCAAATTGAGATTAGACGAGAATTTAAGAATTTCACAGAAAATAGAAAAAAAGATAGAAAAACCAGAGATAATATTAATCGAAACGAAAGGTCAGATTACAAATTATTCAATTAATTTCAACGAACATGTGGAAGCGGATGAGTTCCAAGCAAGAATAGAACACTTAGATAGAGATAAACAAAATAAGATAGAAAGTGTATTCTTCTTGAGAGGAATTTGGAAGAGTCGCAGAAAGCAGAAAAGCTAATTGAACGTTCTTCAAAAGAATTGAAGCTGGTTAGTAAGGCAAACGTTGGTGTATAGTCAAAAAACACGAAAGTCCCCCCTCAGCTTGTTTCTCGAGTGCGTGGATTAAGGGAGGGCGAGGGGATGGGGGGGGATCGAGCCGGTACAAGAAGTTAGCGAGCTACGGTTAGGGGTCGAGCAAAGGTCTTACTTCCGGAAATAAATAGCAGCTAAGGATCAGAGGCGATACAAGAAGTAACTGACGAGGTCAGTCTACCAGCAGGTCGTTTAAGAAGATTCATATCGGTTTGGGAAGGCCTATGCAATGACCAAGTAGTAACTGAGTAGATCAAAGGGTACAAGATACCATTTAATCGAAAGGTTACTCAACCTGTTCTAACTAAGGAACCATGTTAGTCGGCATTTGAACTACAGTTAATCGCTAAGCAAATTAGTAAGCTTTTAGAGAAAGGTGCTATTAGGAAGTGCCAAGATTAACCCGGTCAGTTCATATCGAAAATTTTCCTCATTCCCAAGCCGGTTAGATCTTGCCGTCTGATTTTAAATTTAAAAAATCTCAATGAGTTTATTTTGACGGAACATTTTAAATTAGAGGATATAAGGAAGGTTAGGGACCTAATGAAACAAGGCTGCTATATGGCAACACTGTATTTAAAAGATGCTTACCACTTGGTGTCAATAGATGTCGAGTATAGAAAATATTTGAGATTTATATTTATTGGTGAACTTTATGAATTCACGTGTTATCCTTTCGGGCTTAGTACGGCACATTACGCTCTGGCGACAGCAGCTGCAAAGCCCTCAACCGCATGAAGGTCAGAACGAATCGTCAATAATCACGATCGCACACCGACGTGCCCACTCACACATTTCAGTCATCTCACGTTGCTGGCAACAGCAACAGCCACAGTCTTCTCATCGACCTCGTCACATCAGGTACGCGTGCTCATTGATCCTGGGTCAGAGATTTCGTTCATCTCTGAAAGTCTCACCAGACAATTAAATCTTTAACGGCGACACTCAACGCTTGACGTCTACGGAGTTGGAGGAAGAAGGACGTCTCAAACCAGAGGAATGATCACCTTCGACCTTCACTCCAGATATAGACCACTCTCAGTAAAAATCTCGGCTCATATTCTGAAGACGGTCAACCGCATCCTGCCATCTGGCGAGATCTCTCACGAACTTGAATGGCCTCACCTGAAGAGCTTAAACCTCTCTGACCCAGAGTTTCTCACCCCTAGAGCAGTAGACGTGATCATCGAAGCAGACTTCTACGGACAGCTCATCAGGCCTAACATCATCAGGCATTCAGCCAGGGCCCCCATTGCTCAACTGTCCATCTTCGGGTGGCTAGTCATCGGCCCAATTCATGCACCGGTCACGCTGGCAATGAAGGCACATCAAGGCATCTCACAAGCAACGAACTCCTGCCTGCAAAACCTATTAACCAAGTTTTGGGTTCAAGAGGAGGCTCCGAGAACAACTGACGCTCAACTCACGCCAGAAAAACTGGAGTGTGAACACCATTTCCAGACTACCCTCACAAGGGACCTGACAGGGCATTACGTCGTCAGAATACCTCTCAACTCGTCCCCGAAACTCTTGGGCGACTCTCAGCATACGGCTCACAAATGTCTTCAAGGAACTCTAACACGGCTTAGCAGAGACCGTCAGTATCAGCAACAGTACACTCAGTTCATGCGAGAGTACGAGGAGGCTGGTCACATGACCAAGTTCGACGACAGCTCAGCGAGCAGAAGGCCACACTACTATCTGCCGCATTATGGCGTTCTCAAGCCAGACAGTTCAACCACAAAGCTCTGAGTGGTCTTCAACGGCTCAAGCGCAAGCTCTACGGGCCACTCTCTCAATGACCTCATGCACGCTGGTCCGAATTTAAAGCTCAACATATTCGATCTGCTCATCTGGATGCGCCGTCGCAAGTACCTGTTCGCCATGGACATCACAAAGATGAATCGGCAAATTAAGATTCACCCAGATGATTAGGTTCTCCAACGGATATTGTGAGTAGACGAGCAGCTCAAGGAATCTCCCTTCCAACTCACGACAGTTACGTATGGAACCAAGGCAGCACCGTTCTTAGCAGTAAGGACGCTGCTTCAACTTGCGGAAGACGAAGGCTCAAATTACTCGCTCGCGGTGGAACCAATCACTCACGAGCGATACGTCAACGACATTTTCGGAGGAGCAGACACATTGGAAGAGCTGACTGAAACCGCTCTTCAACTCATACGGCTGTGCCAGGCGGGCAGCTTCCCACTGGCAAAGTAGCATTCCACCTCTAAACAGCTATTAGCAGAGCTCCCTTCTGAACGTGTCAAGGACTCAGGCATCTCATTCGACGATTGCGACACCAAAATTCTTGGGACACGATGGTCATCTCAACAAGACACGTTCAACTTCTCAACCATTTCAGAAACTTACTCCAACAGATTCTCGAAGCGCCTCATCTTATCAGAAGTAGCACAAATCTTTGATTTATTGGGATTTGCCGCACCAGTTGTTATCAAAGCTAAGATGTTCCTCCAATCACTTTGGCTATACTCTCTCAACTGGGATGACGCACTCCCAGAACCACTCATAACTCAATAGCTCAGCATCAGACAGGAGCTCACTAGTCTGGCCAGACTCTCCATTCCGCGGTGGTTCAACACGTTCGTGACTCGTCGGTTGAACTGCACGGTTTCGCTGATGCATCGCAATTCGCAATGGGAGCCGTTGTGTATCTGACCGTCAACTCACGGTCCACTGGCGCCAACATTTCACTCATCTGCTCGAAAACGAAAGTTGCTCCACTCAAACGACTAACCATCCCGCAGTTAGAGCTCACAGCAGCGCTGCATGTTTACGCTACTCTAAACATGAGCATAACAAATATTCATTTGTGGACAGATTCTCAAGTAACACTCACATGGATCAAGGCTCATCCCTCAAGGTGGAAGAATTACGTCCGCAACCGTGTAACCAAAATACAAGAACTCACCGAGAGTGCTCATTGGAGGCATGTACCAGACACTTCGAACCCCGCTGACCGTGCGTCGCATGGGATAACCACAAATCAGCTCGAAGAACACCCTCTATGGTGGACGGGACCATCATGGATAACTAAACAAACGGCCTCATGGCCTGCTCAAACTGGCGATGCTCCGGATGACATATGTGCTCAAGAAGCTCGTGCAAGCGTTACACATCACGCAGTACGATCCCCTCCAGAATATCATTGGGACATCATCTACAAGTACTCAACTCTCCACATGCTGCTCAGGGTCAGCTCTCTTTTTAGTAGAGCAATCAAGAGACACTCGAGGAGGATCGACTCAACCTTAGCAGTCCTCGTCTCAGCTGCCAGCCTGGAAGACTCGCGACTCTTTTGGGTCAAGGTAACACTAGAAGCATTCTTCCAAAAAGAACTCGCTCTGCTCAATCGACAATCTCACTTGCCAAGCTCACACCCACTCAGCCGACTCACCGCCTTCATTGACAATGAAGGTGTGCTCAGGGTGAGCGGTCGTCTCAAGAAATCAGAACTCTCTTACGAAACGAAACATCCTGCAATCCTCCCTCAGACCTCAAGACTCTCAGAACTCATCATCGCTCACGTTCACAAGCAGGCGATGCATGGAGAAACTCAGTCAACTCTGGCGTTTATCAGGCAACTCTATTGGATCATCGAAGGTAGAGCCCCAGTCAAGTCCCATGTTCTCAGGAGTGTGATGTGTGCTCGCCATAGAGGGATCCGTGCCCAGCAAATGATGGGCCAACTACCTCTGGCGCGAGTCACACAATTACGCCCCTTCTAAAACATGTGCATCGACTACGCTGGGCAACTCACGCTCAAAACCTGGAAAGGCCGCTGGTAAAAAACCTATAAAGGTTAGATCTGCGTATTCGTCTGTCTCACAACAACGGCTACTCACCTTGAAGTGGTCTCCGAATACACAGCCGAGGAATACATGACGACATACAAGCGGTTCACCTCAAGACGCGGGATCCCGTCAGGGTTGCGTCAGGGTTGCGTCAGGGTTTCGTCGAGGTCCCCCCCGTGGGTAGGGGGTAGTAGAATACTCCCACAGTATTCCCTGCTTGTCGTAAGAGGCGACTAAAAGGGAGGGTATGAATGGTGTGTGCATGTTCTCTGTGTGGCTATTCCTTTCTTTAACTCTTTCTATCCCCTCTTTTCTTCTCTTTTCTTCTCTCTTACTTCCTTCTTTTCCTTTCCTTTCCGCTGGCTTGTGCCATTGAAATAATAAATAATAATGATGAGCACAAGGTCAGCGAATACACTGTGTGGTACGGATGTCCACACACCGGCGGTGTCAGGTGGTGCTAGAGCAGGCCACCCTCCATCGTCATCATGCGACTGCTATGGATCGAGGGTAGGCGACCCGGCCCCGATCCTGGATAGAGCTTCGGGAAGCTGTTCGCGGATAGGCGACCTGGCCCGCGAATTGACAAATGCGTCAGGAAGAGGGGTGTGCTCCGTTGGGGGGCAGAGGTGCACGTTTAAGTGCACTGAGGAAGCTGACACCGACATGGTACCTGTCGGGTCTTTAAGGAAGAGGGCGAGACCGATCGCCTACTCCTCGTCATCGGAGGAGGAGGTCGTCGATCTAACGAACCTAGATGGAGCTATTATGAAGGGGCCATCAATTTCCAGCCTGGAAACGGGGAGGTTGATCGACCTCATTATAGATAACGCAGCCGAGGCCGAGGTAAAGAGAAAGGTCTGCGGCAATATAAAGGGTGAAATATCGGGAAAATTAAAAAGCTGCCATTTGGGAATCGTTGAGATTGCTAGGGAGCTGCAGGCTCGCAATAGGGCGAACTGCGGCTCTGATCTTCACGAAACGTTAGAACAATTACGCTCTGAAGCTAGGGCCACAAATATTCGACTAAAGCAAGTAGAGGAGGAGTGTGTGCGCCTTAAACGCGAACTGCGACGCAAGGATACGCTCCTTGAAAAGATCTCAAATAAGGAATGCCCTGGTAATCCTCCAACCAGGGCTGCTACAACTACAACTGCAGTCAAGCAGTCTCTCGCGGAAGAGAGATTAATTGCCGCAAGGAAGGACGAAAGTGTGGATGGAGGGTCTACAACGAAAATTCTAACGGAACTTGCAAAATCCATCATCTCAATACAGCAAGAACTGAAGGAGATGAAGGAGGGACGGGGCTCATATGCCCAGGTCGCAGCCCGGTCGAGTGTTGCTCCCCCGCCGGTGATGCCGATGCCACTGGCCCCTGTCCCGGACGGGGACGGGTTTATTGAAGTCAAAAGAAGAACTAGGTCTACTGCGGCTGCTGGGGGATCCTTCCCTGTGCGGGCGGGGGTCGGAAGGGTTGTTCCTTCTGCTCGTCCTCGCGTGGGGGGGGGCTCTGCTGCGGGAGAACAAGCAAATAAAAAGAAAAAGAAGGAGAAAAATAAGAAGAAGACTTCCAGGAGAATCAGGGAAACTGCAGCTGTTTCCCTGACCTGTGAGGGAGGGGCTTTCTATCTAGAGGCCCTACAGAAGGTGGAAAACTGCGTTAAGCTAGAAGATATTGGTGTTAAGGGCTTATCGTACAGGAGGGGTTTGACAGGTGCCTTTATATGGGAAGTCCGTGGAAAAGATGCCAATATAAAGGCAGACAAAGTGGCGCAGGTTATGAGGGAGGTCCTCCCTGAGGCCAAAATTTCAAGGCCTCAGAGGACTAGCCCCATCAAGTTAGTGGGGGTTTACCCGACTACCACCCTGACGGCGATCAGGTGTTGGTTGCTGGAGGGCAGGACTGGTATTGACCCCAACCTTATCACAATGGGGGAAATTCACCTGGGCAGGGGCAGCCGCTACGAGGCCACCGTTGTGGCCCCGACGGCTCTTTCTCAGGCGGCGGTGGTAAAAGGGAATATTTTAGTGGGGTGGGGGAAAGTGCGGGTGTTCCCCGTGAGACCCAGGCCCCTAAGGTGCCACAGGTGCCTGGCAAGGGGTCACGTGGCGGCCTCTTGCCCGGCACCTAGTGCCAGAATGAACGTGTGCTTCCGGTGCGGGGAGCCGGGGCATGTTGCGAGAACTTGTGAAGACAAGCCCAAGTGCCCGGTCTGTGTAGAGGCGGGGCGCTCTCAGACCTCGCACAGGGCGGGATCATGGGAGTGCCCACTAGTGCCACCCATCAGGGGGAAAGATACTATTCTGGAGGTAGCTGGTCGACGGGTCGCGCCGGTGCGTGATGTCGACGCTCCGGGTAGTGCGGGCGTCGGGGTCAGATCTGGTGTAAATAGTGTAAATAGTGTAAATAGTGTAAATAATGACAATAGCATGGAGGTTGAGCAGGCGAATCCTGCCCCTCCATGTAGTTTGGATGTTATATTAAACTAAAATACAATGACTAGCGTTGTCCAGGTAAATCTCAACCATGCGCGTCGGGCTCAGGATTTACTGGGCCAGCGAATGAGAGAGGTTGAAGCGGGCATCGCTATAGTGTCGGAGCCGTGGTGGGTCCCTCCTGGGGATGAGAAATGGCTCTCATCCCGCCCCTCGCCGCGATTGTTGCGAGCAAAGGCGGAGGAACCTGTAGCCTGGTGCGTCGGGGTTTGTTTTTTGTAGCCGTCAAATGGGGGGACTCGCTGGTAGTTTAAGTCTACTTTCCTCCCAGCGAGAATATAAATAGTTTTGGTAGACTCCTTGATGAGCTCGAAGAGCTCTTAGGCACATTTCCCGCTCTTCCAGCTCTGGTTGCCGAGGACTTCAACGCCCGGTTCCCTAAATGGGATCCGGAAGGCAGAAGCAACCTAAGGGGTGAGTTGCTCTGTATGTGGGCCAATAGGTTGAACCTAAGCCTGGGTAACCAGGTTGGCCACCCCACGTGCGTTCGGCCGCAAGGGTCGAGCGTTGTAGACCTTACGTGGGGATCTCCGACAGCTAGCGTCCGCTTATCGGATTGGAGAGTGGATGAGGCTGAGTCCCTTTCGGACCATTTGTATATTATATTTAAGTATAGGCACGAGGCTGCAGGCGTCCGAAGCCTTCGCTTCAGGGATAGAATCTTCCCTAGGTGGGATGCGAGGGCTGTGGACGAGGATAGACTCGCCGCAGCCCTCGTATCTGGGGAATGGACACGAGACAATGGTGCAAGTGTGGAGGTTTCTATCAAGTGGTTGAATGACACACTTGTGAGTGCGTGTGGGATTTCAATGCCGAAATTAAAAACTTCTGCGAACTGGAGTCGGTCGGTGCCGTGGTGGTCGCCGGAGATTGCGGCGTTGAGAAAGTTCAGGGGATCCTTCGGTCCATTGGGAGGATCCTTCCGAACCTCCACGGGCCGAGGGAGAAGAAGCGACGCCTCTATAACAGCGTGATCCACTCCGTGCTCCTTTATGGTGCTCCGGTGTGGTGGCGCGCTGTTGTGGAAGACCAGAGGATCAGGCGGGCTGTTCGGGCCTTGCAAAGAAGGGTAGCAATCAGGGTGTGCTGCGCGTATAGGACAGTATCCTTTCATGCGGCAATGATCGGCTCAGCTTCTCAGCGAATACTACCTCAGTGACCAACCTGCTCTAACGATCCGCAGATATTCCTCGAGCCCCTTCGGGAGAAAATGCGACTTCGGTCAGCACCAGCTTCGCATCACTCCAAGGCTAGGGCGTTTGTGCATAAGATTCTGCATACTTGAACCCACGTGTACGTCAGGGTCGGAGGTTCTTCAGGACCGCTTTGTCAACCCTACGAGGGCCCGTTCGAGTTGTTGGAAAGAATGTCAGACAGCGTTTTCTGCATCAACGTTAATGGGAAGTCTTTTTTTTTTTCTTTTTTTTTTATTAAAAATAATATAAGGTACAAGGCGTTGGTGTAAACCAATGTAGCCAACGTTTACATATTAGAGGTGTACAATATACATTATCAATAAGTCTGAACATACAGTAAAGTTAAATAGCGTCATCTGTGGGTAAACTAGATAACTAGGTTATCACAGTATGGTCACTTTTAAAAAATTTTAAAACTACTAATGAGATTAAATTTAACATTTTTATGCTAATATAAATTATTAAACTACCTAAGTAGCATTATCACAATATTATATTGGCATGGTTTATCACATTTTCAGTTTAGTCTTAATTTATGACTTAGCTATGAAATTCAAAATTAAGCATAGTATTCAATTCAGTTTGTAACAGACATAAAAAAGTAATGAAAATTATATAAAAACACTCTTTCTATACCAATGTACTTAAACATATAAACATTGACGGCTTATTAACAAATCATTATATAAATCTTTTAATAGACTCTAGAAATTTACTTAAACAGTTCAAAATTCCCTGGCTCAAGTTTCCCAAAAGAAATTCTGCGCTGTAAGGGGCATGGCCTAACAGCACGGTTAGTACTTTGATAAATTCGACTCTTTGATCATCATACAAGGAACACTGAAATAAAATGTGGTTCGGGGATTCTTCTACACCACCGCAGTCACAAGATGGAGATTGTACAATACCATATTTAAATAAGCAAGCATTCAACGAGTGATGACCACTCCGAAGCCTGTTGATGGAAGTAACTGAACGTCTATTTAAGCTAAATTTACTAAACCATGGTTTGGACGTTTTGACGTAGAAGTTATTTCTATAGTAGTTACCTTTATCAATGTTCGAAAAAATGAACCATTCGTGGAATTCAGACCACATCCTGTCCTTCCATAGTTTTTTAAAATCGCTTGCAGGGAGAAGAAGGGAGGTATCTCTACCGGTGAAAATAGCCCTCTTAGCAACTCTATCAGCAGCCTCGTTACCGATGATACCACAATGTGCAGGGATCCAAAAAAGCTTAACCCTTTTGTCTTCTAACTCTAACTTTCTTAGGAGGTCTCTGATCAAAAAGACCAGATAGGATTTTTTACCCACCATTTTATCAGACACCAGAGCTTGAAGTACACTCTTGGAGTCTGAAAAGATTACAAAATATTTGGACGGAGATTCCTCGATAACCTTGAGGGCGTGGTAAATAGCCATTGCCTCTAAGGAGAAAATTGAAGCCTGTCTGGGAGCTCTAAATTCTAGTTCCACTTCTTCCAAAGGCAAGACGACAGAGAATCCCCCAAATGGAGCCCTATCATCTTTAGAACCGTCAGTGAATATACAAGTCCAACATGTCAGAAACACGTCAAAGATGTCTCTAAAAAGCTCCTGACACCTTTTAGATCCACTAATTTCCTCTCCTTCGTCGAATGATACCTGTGGGTGGTGCAAAATTGATTCGAATCCATACCTATAGCATAGAGGACCGTTGGAAGACATAATCTTCTTCTTCTTCTTCTTCCTTTAGTTTAGGCAAATTGCCTGTTTCGTAACGACGTTTTTCTGCCTATTGCACTGTTAAATTGTCGCACCATCGTTTTCGTGGGCGTCCCGTGCTTCTGCGGCCTACCGGTGACTTATCCCGTGTAATTCTGACAATTCTTCCGTTGTCCATTCTGTTAATATGTTCGTTCCATTCTTTTTTTCTTTTTAGTATCCATTCGTTAATGTTTTCCATTTTGCATGTTCTTCTTATATCTTCACTTCTCTCTCGATCCAGTAGTGTTTTTCCAGCTATTCTGCGAAGAACTCTCATTTCGGTTGTCTCTAGTAACTGTTTCGTTTTCGCCGTGTCTGGTCGAGTTTCTGCGGTATGTGACATAATAGGTCTTACCATTGCTTTGTAGATTCTTGCTTTGGTCTCTATGTCAATGTTTTTGTTTCGCCATATTGTGTCATTCAAACAACCCGCTATTCTGGATGCCTTCATTGTCTGTTCTATTACCTCTGCTTCAACATCACCATATCCTGAGATTTCTATTCCTAGGTACTTAAATCTCATTTCCTGCTGAATAACCTTCCCTTCAATTTCCAGTTTGCATCTTAACGGCGTTTTTGATGTTGTCATGCATTTAGTTTTCTGGGCCGATATTTTCATGTTGAATGATTTAGCTATGCAGTTAAATCGGTGTAATAGACGTTGTAGATCATCCTCATTTTCGGCCACTAATACAGCGTCATCTGCATAGCATAGGATGGTTATTTCTTCACTGCCCATTTTATATCCTTTTAGCAGTCTTACGTTTCTTATTATTTCGTCCATAATGATGTTAAAAAGCAGGGGACTTAGGGAATCCCCTTGTCGGATACCACGACCTGCATCAATCGGTTCAGTCAAGGCGCCATTTATCTTTGCTTGGATCTTATTGTTTCTATAGATGTCCTCTATGGTCTTGATAAGATTGTTCGGAATTTGCCGGTTATAGAGGAGGTGTATAACATCCTTTAACTGCACTCGGTCGAATGCCTTTTCCAAATCAATGAAACACATATATGCTGGTCTGTTGTATTCAATTGATTTTTCTGTTATCTGTCTTATGATGAAAACCGCGTCTGTGCACGATCTGCCTGATCTGAATCCCTGCTGTTCGTCTTCTAGATTCGTTAAGCTGTTAATTTTATTCGTTATAATCTTTGTCGTTAGTTTTAATGAAGTGTTTAAAAGATTGATTCCCCTGTAGTTTGTAGGCAACTTTTTGTCTCCTTTTTTAAACATAACTATAGTTGTAGTAGTTCGCCATTCGTCAGGTATTTTGTGTTGGCATAGTATTTTTTGGATTAGGAATGTTATTTGTTGTGTGAGACGTTGACCACCATATTTTATTAGCTCGTTTTGGATGCCATCTTGCCCTGGGCTCTTCCTATTCTTTAGTCTTCGAATAGCTGTTTCTACATCACTGGACTCAATTTGTATGTCGCTTCTGGTTATTATTTCTGGCGTATTTAGTTCCGTTTGAGGTTCTTCTGATTTATAGAGCTCTGTTAGATAGTTAATCCAATTTTCTTTTGTGATCTGGTTTGTTTCTATCATTTCATTGACCTCCTTTCTTTGATTTCTAATAAATCTCCAGATTTGTTTTTGGAGTCCATAGAAGTCACTCTCCATTCTTTTAGAAAAAATCTCCCAATAATTTTGCTTTGTTTGCCTTACTAATGTCGCTGTTTGATTCCGGATTCGTCTATACGTTTCGTATGACTCAGGTGTTCTTAATGTCCTATAATTAAGGTATGCTATTTTCTTTTTTTTGCATATTTCCTTAATCTCTGGGCGGAACCAAGGAGTTTTGATCATTCTAGCCCGGTTTTTTACAGTTCGTGTTCCCAGGGCTTCATATGCAGCTTCTAAAATGTTGGTTCTTAGTTTCTTCCAGGCTATGTTTATGTTATCTTCTTCATTTATTGGGCTTTTTTCGATTTTTTCTTTCAACCTGTTCTCGTATAGTTGTTTGGTTGATAAGTTCCATAGTGACTCGATGTTTATTTTCAATTCTTGAGTTACTCGTGCAAGATTTCTTTGGGGTTTGAACTTCATTCTTATCTTTTCTAATAGTAGGCTATGATCGCTTCCTACATTCGCGGAATTTAACGTCCTGATATCTAATATTTGGTTTGGTTGGACGTATCTGTTGGTAACAATGTAATCAATTGTAGACCTGAAGCCTCTGGTGTTGCTGTATGTAAATTTATATTGTTCCTTATGATTGTAAAATGTATTATTAATCCTTAGCTCGTTAAATGTGCATAGCTGTGTCATTAGTTCTCCATTGTCATTTAACACGTTTTCGTTGAACCTTTGTTTTATTCCAGGTATTATTTCGTTTCCGATGCGGGCGTTAAAATCTCCAAGGATTATCATTTGTTGGTTACTTGGTAATGATCCGACTAAATTTTGTAGTTGGTCGTAGAAGGCTTCTCTTTCTTCCTTCGATTTATTATCTTCGGGTGCATAAATTGACACTATATTTAACTTTTGGTCTTCCGCTTTCATTTTTACAACCAAGATTCGTGAAGATACGTATCTACATTCTTGTATGTTATTTTGATACTTCTTAGACACTGCGATGGCTACCCCTTCTTTTGCCCTGATTTGTTGTTCTACACCACTATAGATCACTAAGTAGTCTTCGTACTGTATTTGTCCTTTGCCTTTCTTTTTGGTCTCTTGTAAGGCGCAAATATCGATGTTATTATCTTTCAGTTCTTTCAGGGTTTCTTGATCTTTATTATTGAATGACTTGATGTTCCATGTAGCCAGACGCATTATATGTTCTTTCTTCCATTTCGTTGTCCATTTCCTTGCATGTGTCGTCATCTGTATATCCGTCCTTCTCCGAGGCAAAGTGTCAGTTCTATGAGCCGTAGTCTTTTTTTTTACGTTGGGTAGGGAGCTAACCTGATCCAACAACCTTCCTCCTTTTCCCGGGCTTAGGACCGGCAACATGATCGCTGATCTGCGATCATGCAGGCGGAAGACATAATCAAATGCCTGAATTTGTCAATTTCGCGGAAGCTAGCGACGAGGTTGACCCGGCTATCTCTGTTAATTAAAGTAGGAGTATCTTCCAGGTCTGCCACCTCTTGTAAAACGCGTAGTACTTTGTGATCGATTCTGGATGCTGCTCTGGTCAAGAAATTTGAGGCCAAATATCTAAATCTGATATCGAGCGGAGGCTCTTTCGCCTCTGCTAGAATTACATTGCACGGTGTGGACGAGGCGTAGCCTAAGGCAGCTCTTAGACTTCTAAATTGGATTCTGTCAAGTTTATTTTTCTCTGCCTTAGTAAGATTAAAAAGAATAAGGCCACCATACTCCAACCTAGATCTAATTAAAGCTCTATATATTCTTAATAACAATAGAGGGTCAGCGCCCCACCAAGTCCGTCTCAGACAGTTGATTGTTTTGAGTGCATTACGACATTTCTTGTCAATTTTCTCAATGTGAGTCTTCCAGCACATGCGAGTATGGAGATCAACACCGAGAAACCGGACCATTTCAGAGTTAAAAATCGAGCACCCCCTAACGGTAATATTCCACCTCGGTGAATTAAACTTTCTACCATTTCTTTTGTCAAAAATACAGAATTGGGTTTTCTTAACAGAAAGATCAAGTCCCAGGCTGTCAAGGTAGATACACACATCCACCATTGCTTCTTTCACTCGCTCAATAGCCGCGTCGGTATTCTGATGACTCGAGTAAAGACATGCATCGTCAGCATATTGTAAAATATTACAGCCATAAACTCTGCTCACAACTTGCTCTAATTCTAGCACGTAAATTGCATATAATATAGGGCTTAAAACACTACCCTGAGGTAAGCCTCTGAAGGCTGTATAAGTTTCGTCAATTTCCCCGAATTGAAACCGTAGGCTTCTTTCGGAGACTAGGTTATAAATGAAGGCCAGAGTGTTCGCTGGAAAACCCAATCTTTTAAGTTTGAACAACAAAACGTCTAGTAAAACATTGTCGTAAGCAGCTTTAATATCTAAAAACAAAGCTGCCGTAGCCTCCCCTGATTTGAAAGACTTCAGAACATCAGCACATAACAATGTCAAATTATCAGCGCAAGACCTGCCCTTGCGAAAACCGTTCTGAGAGCCAGGTAGAATGTTATGGTGTTCAAGCCACCAACTAATACGATTGTTCAATAATTTTTCCATGACTTTAGCCAAGCACGGAGCGAGGGAAATAGGACGAAACTTATTCTTCTCGTTCTTAGGAATAAAGAAGACAGCGTATCTACTCCATTGATGTGGGAATTCTTGGGACGTGAATATCTGATTAAGCAACTCAAGAAGCAACAGCTTAGCCTCATCAGGAAGTTGAACGATCATCCTATAGTCAATTCCGTCAAGCCCTGGACTTGATGAGAGCCTCACATCCGACAAAGCAAAACCAAGTTCTTCTTTTGTAAAAATGGAGTCTAGGAAGGGATCCGCGATATCAGAGACAAGACAAGGTCTGCTATTTGGGACCCATGAAGGGCAGAGCTCATCAATCATGTCCTTGACAGCTTTAATTTTATCTCGGTCATATTCATTAGCGTTTTCCTTGTAATTCCACCTGTTTTGGAAGCCTTTGATGGTGTTCCAGAGATATTTAGGGTTAGTATTCCTAGATAAGCTCTCACAAAACTGTTTAAAACTCTCCTTCTTAATACGTCTTAAACCAACCAAGGCCTCAGCCTGAGCCTTTTTGTAAGCGATGAAGTTAGTACTCGATCTGTTAAATTTAAACTTTAACAATGCAGCCTTACGTAGCCTCACCAGTCTATCACATTCTTCATTCCACCAGGTAGACGGAGGAGCACTAGTTTTAGGTTTGAAGTACTGGGGTCTAACCCCGTGTCTTCTAGCTTTTAAAGGGCAAGCGTCTTGAACACAGCACTCCAAGGACGACGTAAATGAGGAGTATTTAGTCTGGATGTGTTGAGTATGGTACCTTTATACTATAATGTATACACACATATATATATATATATATATATGAGTGTGTGTCGAGAGCCTATGGTGGGGAGCTACAATTGTAGCCAGCATGCGTGTGTACGTTCAGTTGGTAGAGAGCAAGCGGCTAGTCGTAACACTTAGAATGTAAGAAATTAATCTAGGATTAGAATAAAGAGTTATTTTTAGAGTTTATTAACCCACAACTATTTTATTTAATCCACCTAACATCAACATGGTAGCAGAGCGTGGTTACGATATAAAAGTAAGTGTTTAATTAACATATAGCTAAAGAGGTTAGTTAAAAATTAAAGATAATAAAAGGAAGAATAAATGGCTGATCAAGCAAGAATTGATGATATTCGTATTCCAATATTTGATGGAGTTAATTATAGTGCATGGAAATTTAGACTTTTGACTTTATTAGAGTATAAAGAATGTGATAAGCCTGCAATAAGGAAAAGGTTGGATACAGAAAATGAAGCTAGTTGGAAAAAGTTAGATCTAAAAGCGAAAACGATATTAATTAGTTCTGTATCCGATAAACAATTAGAATATCTGAGTGAGTGTACGACGACGTTTGAAATGATAAATAAATTAGAAACTTTATACACAAGTAAATCAACTGCACTGCAAATAATCAATCGGAATAAATTAGATAAAATAAAATTGGAAAACTATCACACAGTAGATGAATTTTTCATTGAATTTGAAAAAGCCTGTAATGAGTTTAAACAGGCTGGCGGAAAATTATTAGAAGAAGAGAAAATGAGATATATTATAAAAGCACTTCCATCTAGTTATGCACATATTGGAGATTTTATTGATTTGGTGCCAGAAGATCAAAAGACTGTTGATTTAATAAAATCTAAGATTCGAGAAAAGAAGATAAATGCCAATGATAGTGAAAATAAAATAAATACGAGTACATTTAATGTTAAAACTAAAGGTCAATGTTTTAACTGTGGCAAAACAGGACATCATATAAAAGATTGCTGGCATAACAAACAAAGACAATATCAGAAGTCATCGAGAGGACAAATGGGGTCTCACAGAGGCAACACGTACAGAGGTCGAGGAAGAGGTCATGAACAACAACAGAAATCATCGCACGAATCCTGGGCAACACAGGTAGTTCAAGGAAATGTAAACCAGTGTAGTGAGAGTGAAAACAAGAATGAGAACATTATAGAATGGTTACTTGATAGTGGTTGCACAGATCATATCGTAAATGATCAGAAATATCTATGTGATATAACAGATTTGAGAAACCCAATAGAAGTTATCCTCCCAAATGATAAAAAGTTAAAAGCTACTAAGATAGGAAGCGTAAATACGGTGTTCAAAACGTATAACTATGAAACAAATGTTGAATTAAAAAATGTATTTTTTGTAGAAGGGATAAAAAGAAATTTATTAAGCATATCGAAAATAACCAAAAAGAATAAAGTAGTAGCATCTGGTAAATATGCAAAAATTTATAATAATTATCATAAATTAACAGCAGTAGCAGAAAAGACTGATGGTTTGTATCATATGACTAGCTTTATACGTAAGAATAATAAGGATAATGTTTACCTAAATTCTGTTAAAATAACAAGTAAAGAAAAATGGCATAGAGCACTTGGCCATATAAATTTTAGGTATTTAAATAAACTAGTAAAGGATAAAATGCTCGATGGGTTACCAGATAAGATAGAAAAAGGTTTTATGCAATGTATAAATTGTAAGCAAAGCAAAATGGCTAATGTACCATTTGAAAATAAGCGGACTAGGTCAAAAGAAATATTAGAGGTAATTCACACAGACTTAAATGGGCCTCATAGGACTCCTGGTTACAAAGGAGAAAGATATTTTGTAAGTTTCATTGATGATTATAGTAGATGTACTAAGATATATTGTATTAAAAGTAAAGATGAGACAGCTGATTGTCTAATTGAATTTGTAAACTTAGTAGAAAACCAATTCGGTAAAGGTATACAAAAATTAAGGTGTGATAATGGTAAAGAGTACTTAAATAAGAGAATTTATGATTTCGTAAAAAGTAAGGGTATTGAGATATTAAATTGTCCCCCATATGTTCATGAACTCAATGGAGTAGCAGAAAGGTACAATAGGTCAGCAATGGACATGGGCAGATGCTTAGCAAGAGAAGCAAAAGTTAATATTAAGTATTGGCCTGAAATAATGAAAACGGTAGCGTATTTGAAAAATCGTACGATAGCCAATACGCTGGAAAATAAAACTCCTTATGAGATTTTCTTTGGTACAAAACCAAATATTAAACATTTAAAAATATACGGAAGTAAGGTTTTTGTAAGGGTCCCAGAAGTTTTAAGAAAAGGAAAATGGGATGATAAATCAAGATTAGGGATTTTGGTTGGGTACAATCATGATAGTTACAGAGTTCTAGTCGATAATAAAGTTATAGATGCAAGACATGTTGAAGTAATTGAAAATGAGAATGATTTGATTTATGGTGAAAATGGAACCAAAGACAGAAACGAAAAGAATGAAAATGAAAAATTTAATTTTGTAAATTTAGAAAATGGTACTCCTATTTCTGTGCAAACCAAGGAGGAACTTAGAGATAGTGATGAAGATAAGAATAATGAAGTAGAAAACACTAATGAGAAAATTGGAAGTAATGAGTGGAAAAATGAAAGCAATAGAGACCCAGAGAGTGTATCACAGAGAACAAGAAATAAGGTAAAAAGATTTGGAGATCCTACAACGTATTGCATCTCTGTAAACTATATGGATATAAATGTACCTCAATCATTTGAGGAAGCATTAAATTGCGAGGAACATGAGAAATGGGAAGTAGCGATGAAAGACGAAATTAAGAATATAAATGAAAACAAAACCTGGGTTTTAGTAAATAGGAAAAATAGTAAGAATATTATTGATACCAAATGGGTATATACTAAAAAGGTGAATGGTAGATTTAGGGCAAGATTGGTTGCCAGAGGGTTTAAACAGAAAAATGCAATTGATGATATTTATGCTCCTGTAGCGAGCAATCAGGCTATAAAGTTTTTGTTATCTTTCTGTTGCTTTAATGGATTGACAATTGAAGTAGTAGACGTAGATTCAGCCTTCTTGTATGGAGATGTAATCTCAGAGGTATATATTGAACAGCCTAAAGGTTTTAGTGATGGCACAGATAGAGTTATGAAATTAGTAAAGTCAATGTATGGTCTAAGTGAGAGTCCACGAGATTGGTATAGATGTTTTAATAAGTATGTAGAAAGCTTAGGATTTAGGACAAATGGTATAGAATTATGTTTATATGTACACGGTACAGGAGATAATAAAGTCTACTTAATGAATTATGTTGATGATATAATAATATGTTGTAAAAATAAAAATAAAATTAAAGTTATTAAAAGATTATTAGGGGAAAAATTTAAAATTAAAGACATGGGAGAAATTAAAGAATACTTAGGTATAGAGATAGACTATAATATAGAGAAGAATGAAATGAAATTAAGTCAAAGTAAATATATAGAAAAGCTAGCAGATAAATATGATGTAGTAAATAGTAAGTGTTATAATACCCCAATGGAAACAAGATTAAATGTAGAAAAACCGGATTGTTGCAATGAAAATATTATGTATAAAAACCTACTAGGGGCCTTGTTGTATATTAGTTCGGGCACAAGGCCAGATATAAGTTATAGTGTAAACTACCTTAGCCGATTTCAGAATTGTTATACGAGTACACATTTTAGATATGCTTTGAGAATCTTGAAATATTTATATGGTACCAAAGATTTAAAGTTATGTTACAATAAAAATGAGAACTATGAGACTGTTGATTGTTATGTAGACGCTGATTGGGCAGGTGATAGTTCAGATAGAAAGTCAACAACAGGATATGCGATTAGATTATATGGAAACTTGATCTATTGGAAATCGCGAAAACAGAAGTGCATTACCAAAGCGTCAACATATGCCGAATATGTAGCATTATCGGAATTGGTAACTGAAGTAAAATATATAAAGGAACTAATAAAAGTATTTGAAATTGAAATGGAAAAACCGATTAAAATATACGAAGATAATTCAGGGGTAATAAATATTGCAAAGTACGGTAATTTTACGAAAAACTCAAAACACATTGAAATTCACTATCACTATGTACATGAGAGTGTAGAACAAAAGATTATCGAGGTAATCAAAGTAGAATCCGAAAAAAATCTAGCAGATATGTTTACAAAAGCGTTATGTAAGATAAGTTTGAAAAATTTAGAAGAATGTTAAATTTAAAATAAAGTTGTATTTGAAATGATAATAAATGATAGTGGGGTATAGTATAAAGGTAAGGAAGCATGTTGAGTTTGGTACCTTTATACTATAATGTATACACACATATAGATATATATATATATATATGAGTTTGTGTCGAGAGCCTATGGTAGGGAGCTACAATTGAAGCCAGCATGCGTGTGTACGTTCAGTTGGAAGAGAGCAAGCGGCTAGTCGTAACACTTAGAATGTAAGAAATTAATCTAGGATTAGAATAAAGAGTTATTTTTAGAGTTTATTAACCCACAACTATTTTATTTAATCCACCTAACATCAACAGGATGTCATAGTCCGATGCTAGCAAATCCATCAAATCTGGGACCTTTTCATATATTCTGTCTCTATAAACTGACCAATCTATGGAAGAATTATACAACCTATTCGACTTTCTCCTTTCGAACCCGGCCTGAAGACGGCCACTACACTTGATAAAAATGGGGATATGATCACTACCCCAATAGTCCACCCCTGTTTTCCAATCAAAGAGCCACGCCGAAGAACTATCAACGAATGTCACGTCTACGTTGGATTCCCTACCCGAGGAAGAGCTTAGATAGGTAGGACTTCCATCGTTAAGACACACAACATCCCTGAATTCCATAGCCTCTACGAGAGACTTCCCCTCAGAACATTCCGTCCAATCTCCCCACAAAGAATGGTGAGCATTAAAGTCACCACCAATTAAATAGCTGTCCGAAAACTGATCAAGAAATTGTGCCCAGTCACCTGCATCAACAAACGATGTTGTGCTTGGGGGTCTATAACAAGAAGCAACCGTAAAGGGCTTACCATTCAAAAGAAGTCTAATAGCACAAATCTCAATCTTACCCCCGCAGCCATACAGATCCCGAACCACATCATATCTCAATGAGTTTTTTACCAAGATCGCCACACCTCCTCCGTTACCCCGTGACCTGTCGCTCCTTACAACGTCGAATCCTTTGACATACAGAGTATCTTTTTTCTTGAGCCAGGTCTCTGAGATTAAAAAAATATCAATATCTTTGGAATTATGTACAAGTTCGTTAAGTTTGGGCTTAATGCTACGTGCGTTCCATTGAACAATATTTAACAAAAAACCTTGCTTACTGCCCTTGTATTGCAGGTCCATGATTTTTAAGATGAAGTTCCACCGCTTTCCTCAGATGTTTAATCAGCAGCTCCACATCCGATGACATCATGAAAGCCCTTAACAGCTCTTCCAGCGCCTCACCAATCCTCGCCGGTCCATTAGCCTGTGCTATGTTAGCCTCTCCACCAGGAAGGTCAGGAGGTGGTTTGGAGCTCGGTCGACCCCAGGTAGGGGTGTTCATCGTCATCTTCTTATGCAACGAGTCCTTCATCGGCAATTGAGGGAAGTCGTCCTGATTACCTCTGAATCGGGATCTTATTTGTTGGATATGATCCTCTTTATTTGAGTTAGTCACCAGTTTCCTTGCTTCACTGAACGACAAATTATCTCTAGCCATTATCCTTTTAATTTCCAGTTCGACATTCCTGTTTGGACATTTATTATCTAGTGTGTGATGATTTCCACCGCAGTTCACACATTTCTTGGCATTTAGACACTGTTCGCGGCCCGGGCATTCTTTTTGGCTGCACGACAAACACACTTCTGAATTCTGACACTTATCTTTAATGTGACCATACCTGCCGCATTTGAAACAGATTCTAATCGGGGCGATGTAGACGTTAACAAGTAAGGGGACACCCCAGATTTTTATGTGTCGAGGCAAAACGGATGATTTGAAAGTGATACAAATTGTGGGCGAGTCTATCCACTTGCGATTGTCTGGCATCGGCCTGTCAATTTTCTTTCTCAACCGATAGATATCGGAGATAGTTACATTTGGGTTCTCCTCCTGAATACATCTCCGAATCTCCTCCAAGCTCACGTCGATTGGAATGTCTCGAACAACACCTTTCTTGAAGCGTAAGTGAGTTGGTACAAAAGCTTCTAAACCATTTTTCTCCAAGTTGATATTGGAAAGGCAGGCGTTGGCCGTCTCTCTGGCATTGAACGTCAGACGCCAAGTATATCTGGAGCTCTCGACAATGTTGTCAAAACGTACATTGCTGTTTGCTAGCTTGCGAGCGATTTCGATGACTTTGATAGGTTTAGTTTTGTCTTGAGCATTACTTGATCTCACATATACAGCGAAAGGACCTCTTTCTTGTCTACCATACCTGAACCTATCCGCAATCTTGTTATTTATCTCCACCGTGTTATCAACCTTGTCCCGATCATTATCTTGGGCTCCTTTTTGTTCAAAAGATCCTTGTTGTTGGTTTTCGGACATCTCCACGTCATTCGGGGGATTGTTCCCATCAGTGTCAAAGACAGAAGCATCATTATTGGTGTCAGACTTGTGTCTTTTGTTGTCAGGTTCGAACTGCCCGCCGGCGTCTCTATCGCGAGACCGTCCCGACGACATTTTCCCCCCTGTGTATTGTGCAAAGCTGCAATTAATTACTCCAGATCTTCTCCCTTTAATAAACTCTTTCATAAGATAGTCTAAATTAACGAGATCTGTGCGTGGGAGGCTTACGCCTCCCTGACTTTCTCCCACGTGGCTTACCGCCAAGTTGAGGTTAGAATAAGTCGACGGTATAAAGTTATACTTTTACCCAGAGTTAAGAGATAACGATCTTACCTGGATAACCAGGGAACTAATTAGATAAAAAATCTAACGCTGATTAATATTGCTTTTTTTAATAAAAAAAAATTATTGCACAATAATAACATATCACTTTCGCTCACCTCCCATCTTCACCACGTGGGTCATTCCGAAGACCATTTTTTCCCTAATGGGAAGTCATCGACGAATTCGACGGAGCGACTCAAATCGGCTTTCTTCGAAACCACTGAGCGAACGGACATCGCCCCGACATTGGAGGACAACAACGAAAACCACAATCTCCGACCTCGAACCAACCTAAAACGTACTTATCCAGGAAGAGAATACATTTCACGACTTCGGTTGGCCGTAGACGCTCGGGGGGAATACTATGCGGCCTGCTGTCGATAAGCAGAAATCTACTTTATCTTATGCGACTAGTGCCGCCACTCTCACCCCTCATTCCATGGTCAGGCTACTTTAGCGCTGGCACTCTATAATGGCTAACAACGTTTCTATGAGTACGTTAATGTTTTCGTAGTTACAAAAACTTTCTTCAGTTATTGTAAATAAAGAAGTTAATAAAGAAGTTAAACGCACTTGATCAACAACACTTTTCGTTATCCGTTCAAAAGTTCTGTAATAGTTCATAAATAAATAAATGTTACATTAAAATAGTAGTGACGGACAGAGATTGAACCAATAGAATTTAAGTTCCTGATTCCTTTCGCTACACTGTAACTTTGAAGTAACAATAGCCTATAAGAGACATTTCTCTATATTTATAATAAAGCTTGTATGTTAGTATATTTATAGTAGAAAAGATTAAACATTCCTGAAACAAGAAGTTCAAACTTCACTGGTGGTCGCAAAACATCGCGGTTTTTTGGACCACGACCACTGCAACAAGGAGGCGCTTCTTGAAAGCTTGGCGCAGCGGCGACCAAGAAAGAATAGAACTCTACATTGAGGACCGGCGTGAAACCAATAGGGCCTTGAATAGGGCCATCAAAAAGGCCAAAGCTTTAGCTTAGCGGGAATTTCTAGCCATTATAAAAAAGAACCCATAAAGCAGACCTTACCGCCTAGTTATGAGAAAACTCAAATCGTACTCTATTATGGTCACTGAATCTTTGGAACCAGCTCTTGTCGACCGAATGGTAGCGAGCCTCTTTTCCCAGGTAGAACAAACTATAGCGCAGGATACTCGTCTAGTGCAGATAGACAGTGCTGTATTGACGCCTCAGGAGGTGATGAGAGCAGTTAAGAAGATCTCTCGCAGGAAGGTTCCAGGACTAGACGGGGTACTAGGTGTGGTTGACCGGATAGCGGCTGTACACTTCAGTTAGGGACTGGCTGAGTGTTATACGAAGTGTCTAAAAACCAGTATCTTTTTATCAACTTGGAAAAAAGCTAAGCTAGTTTTTATTAAAAGGAGACATCATGTACAACCGGACCTTCCTCGATCTTAAAGGCCCATATGCTTACTAGATAAGGTGGGGAAGTTATGGGAAAAAGTTATGCCCAAGTGCAGACTCAAGTTAACGACGATACATTTTTGGTCAACTCTGCTGTACTCTTTAAACGTATTGCGATTCTATTTTATGGTGAAGAGGCACAGACAAGAAAAGCGTTCGAGTACGAACTTACACTGTATCCCTCATCTCTATTTAACGAGTTTGGTTTAATGAGGAAAACAACAAAGTTCGAATTATACAAAATATTTAGGCTGTATTTTTTACAAGACAAAACTTCGATCCGCAACATGACCTTTGTTATTAATGGCAGATTCTTCCTGCACAACATCTGCTGGAAGCATATAAAGTATCCTTTAAAATAATTTGTGAATTATACCACTCCAATCTTATCCGAAAATACAGAGAAAATCCTTCGGTCGCCTTTGATGGATACACCGAGGAATATGTAGGAATAAAATCATACGAAAGATACCGCCGACGACAACGGAACATGGCACCGGATGTCGAGTTGAAAGAGAGCACTATAATAACTTTAAATCGAAGAAGGTTTCTTTCCAATATAAAGAACAAAATGGGACTGGTGCAAATGCTGTCGGACTATTTAAGTATGAAAGGTCTTAACGTAAAAAATGCAGAAGAAGATGCAGAAGTGCTAATTGTAAAGACAGCGATAGAGATGAAGCATAGTACGGGCCGCGAAATTGCAGTTGTTGGTACTGACACCGACATGCTGGTCTTATTAATAGGCTTATCTGATTTCAGTCCTTTAGTTTTTACTATTAAGCCCCATAATAAGGATCTGTCCTGAATAATAAGGACCTATTAATATGGTGCAGAGCTACCTCAGCAACTGGCACCTCTTACACGAGACCAACGAGGACCAGAAAAGTCGGCACTTAACCGCCAGAGTTCCACTGGGCTCGGTGCTATGACCGACTCTGTGGAGTGTAATGTACAAAGGTCTCCTGCGCCTGAAAGTACCCGAAGGAGCCTCGTTAGTGATCTTTCCGGACGATGCGGCGGTTGTAGCCATTGTAAGGACGGCGGAATTACTCGAGCTAACCCTGGCCGAGGGAGTTATCACCGTGTTGCACCAGTTGGACGGCATGAGTCTAGAAGTCGCGGGCGCCAATAGTGAGACGGTGCTCCTTACCCGCCAGCGAACGCTACAAGCGCCAATCAACCGAACACGTTGCGTGAACATAGAGGTCCGGAGAAGTATACGCTACCATGGCATAATGGTGGACGAAAGGCTTAACTTCGGGGAACATATCCGGAAGACGGCGGATAAGACATTGGCGACTCGAGGACGCTTTCGCGGTTGATACCAAACATGGAAGGAGCGGGATACAACAAGAGACGTCTGCTAATGAGAGTAATGCACTTGGTACTACTGTACGTCGCCCCGGTATGGGACGCGGCCTTCGCAGTGGCGAGGAACCTGCAGGTTGTGGCCCAGTGTGATGGCGCACCACTGTGTGGTTCAAACGGGCTGTCCGTGGAAGGTGGCGGTCCAGATGTGCTTTGCCTATAAGACGGCCTCATTCCATGCGGTGACGATGACCGCGGGATTTATTCTCCTCGATTATTTGGCACCCCATCTAGAGAAGACGTACGTGGCGATTAGGGACTCAGAGGGACCCGTACCCCGGGTCTGCTGAGAGCTTGAGGTAATTGCCAGAAGGAGACACCATCGAATGAACAAAATTATGATAACATAAAAAAATTCATATTTTGGTTTGACGAACAACGTCCTTTTGAACCTCGATCTGTCTTGTATTCATTGTCGACGGGGATTGTCCGTATGGTCATCTAGCATTCGAGAAAAATAACAAAAGTATGAAATCTATGGTGAAAAAAAGTGCAGCCAAAGTTTCAATGTCAGCGATAACAAGCAAACTTAGAAATCTGAAAGCGGCCCAAGTGCAGACTCAAGTTAACGACGATACATTTTTGGTCGACTCGGCCTTACTCTTTAAACGTATTGCGATTCTATTTCATGGTGACGAGGAACAAACCAGAAAAGCGTTCGAGTACGAACTTACACCGTATCAGTCATCTTTATTCGACGAGTTTGATTTAATGAGGAAAACATCAAAGTCCGAATTATGCAAAATATTTAAGCTGTATGTTTTACAAGACCAAACTTCGATCCGTAATATGACCTTTGTTATTAATAGCAAATTCCTCCTGAACAACATCATCTGCTGGCCGCAAGGAGAATCCTTAAAAATAATTTGCGAATTATACCACTCGAATCTTATCCGAAACTACAGAGAAAATCCTTCGTCGTCGGTCTTGTCGTCTTTGATGGACACACCGTCTCATTCCCCACATAAAAGCTTAAATAAACCGCCAAAAATGGAGACGTGAAATAATACTTGACGCAGGTATTCTCAAGATACGGATGCTTTCGGGCGTACCTACATCTCTTCTGACACAATGACGTAAATAAAAACTAACATATTCTGAATACTGGTCTAACGATAAACTTTTGAGGAGCAGCATTTTTGGAGAGGTCATGAGTAGGGATCAGTTCTTATATTTGTAAAGAGAATATATTCTCTTTAAACTTGGCTCGGTGAGTATGATCCGCGTGCCAATATATAATATACAATATATAATATATAAGACAAAGGAAATCATCAACGTACTGAGTTCATAAAAGTTCGTTATACGAAGAGAAGCATTAAGAATCGTTAGTAACCATACGGGTGACCTCCGGATAGCGGTTGAGAAATAACTTCAATTGTCGTTTCTTTTATTTAACAGGTAAAATATATTTTTAAGAATTGTAAATAGTAATAGTAATTAAAAAATAAACTCTTATTTAACAGGAGAAACCGTTTGAGTTATTTTCCTAAGGGAAACAAAACAAAAACCGCCAATATAGATTTTAAAAATATTTGTCTTATATATTTATTAAAAATTTTACATTTTAACACGAACATTGTGCCTGCAGATGTTGATAAATTATATAAAATAAGAGAAATTTGTGATAAGCTATGACTACGTTTTCAGAAGGCATTTTATCCTTTTCGAAATCTATGTATTGACGAAAGCTTACTCCTGCATAAAGGAAGGTTATCGTTTAAGCAATACGTACCCTCTAAATGAAACAGATTTAGAATGTAATCATTTGTTTTATGAGATACCCAATCTGGATTTATGCAAGATTTCATTATTTATAATAGCTCATTAATTACTAAAACTGTGTAAATAAATAATATTGGGAAGTCAGGAAACATAGTAACAGAATTACTAAAACCTTATTTAGGCAAAGGCCATACGTTATACGTAGTCAATTGGTAAACAAGCCCCGCACTTTTTATTCTTTTGCAAAATAATCTAACTAACGCTTGTGGTAGGGGTAAATAAAAGACGAAAAGGCATGCCAGTTATCAAAAATAAATTACAAACTTGTGAAATGAGTTTTCACTCCTCGAAGAATTTATATGCGATGGGATGGTGTAATAAAAGAGAAATACACATGCTATCTTCTTTCCATAGCGAAGAATTTGTTGAAACGAAACGTCATTACCGGTCTCGAGAAGTGATTATGAGACCAAAAGTGTGTTGTTGATTATAATAAATTAATGGGGACTATGGAAAAAACAGATATGTTATCAGCACCATTCACTCACAACGCAAAGCGTTGAAATAGTACACAAAATATTTTCTCCATTTAATTGACATATACGTTTGGAACTCTTATAGCTTATATAAGTTAAAAACGAGAAAACAAATATCAATGGCAAGCTTTCACCTAGAGTTAATTCGTCAACTTTTAGGTATTATCAATATGACAATAAGAAAACTATTGCGAATAAATCAGGACAAACGAATCCACTTCGCCTCACTGAAAGACACTTCCCGTCGCTATATACAAATGAAAATCCAAAACGGAAGAATCAGCTGCGAATATGCGTAGTCTTTTCAAGAAATGACAAGAGAAAGAGATCGCGATTCCAGTGCCAAATTTGTAAGTTGGCCTGTGTTGTAACACCATGTTTTAAAAAATATCATACAACCATTCAAGGGTTTGTTGTAGCTGCATGCACACTGTGGGATCGGTCTGGCGGAGTAGTCACGGAATGCTTTAGGATGCTTGCGTCCTTTGATGTTGACATGATCCAGCCAGGAACTGACGCGTTAGCTTCGGTACTTAAGGTGTTGCAGACACGGTATTATATTCCGAGGCTTCTCCTGTTTAAGAAACTCCAAATGTTGTTAAATCTCCTGCGTCTAAAGGAGAAGTCCATTGTTGATTTACGGTCACTTCTTAACAAGATGCAGTGTATTTAGATCATTGAAGAATGCAGGCCGGCCGGTAGAAAAAGGATAGTGTGCTTTATTCCCGCTGGGCACTGGCTGGGCTAGAGATAGACACAGGTAATGTGTAGAATGCTGAACACACCTCGAGGGAGAGGTTGTACAGAACTTGGGAATTAGATTTCAGTAACGAGAAGGGTCCCTGTATCTCGTTTCATGCCCATGTTGCAGATTTGGTTGAAATTCCTCGAAAGCAGGGCGCGGATTTGTGCGTTACAGGTGGACAAATGAGTCATTCGAGCAACGTTTCGCTTTCA
>QUOH01000050.1:0-11845 GCA_010416925.1 Polistes metricus
AGTTTTCGAGTTATTAAGTTTTTGTGTACAAAGTACTTATTTTTTTCTAGGAACCCTATATTTTAAATAACTTAAGTTTTTAATCAGGTTTTTTGTAGAGCATTAAAATAGCTTTAAATGACATGTTATAAAATTTGAGATTTTTAGTTTTCGAGATATTAGTTTTTGTTTACAGAGTACTTATTTTTTTATAGACACCCTATGTATTTCAAAAAACTTTTGCTAAACCTAATATTGTTTGGCATTAATGAGCTTTAACTTGTCTATTTTGAAACAATTTAAAATTTTTAGTTTCCGAGATATATTTTGTTTTTGTGTAAATAGTTCTCCTTCTTTTTTAGACACCCTATATTTGAATAACTTTTGCTTAAACATCATGTTGTTATGCATTAATAGAGCTTTAAAATGACCTTGTTATAACATATTAAAATTTGTTAGTTTTCGAGTTAATAATGTTTTTGTGTACAAAGTAATCCTTTTTTTTTAGGACACTATATGTATTTAAATTCTTTTGCTTGATATCATGTTGTTGGGCATTGAAACAGCTTTAAAATGGCTATTTTAAAACATTTTAAAATAAGTTGGTCTTTGAGAAATTCTTATTTATGTGTTCAGCTACTTTCTTTTTTTAGAAAACCTATTAGTTTCAAATACTAAAGTTAGCATAATATTTTAGAGCATATAAAGAGCGTAAAAATGTACATATTAAAACATTTTAAAATATGCTATTTTACGAGTAATGAAGTTTATGTGTACAGATTCCTTATTTTTTTTTAAAACACCCTGTATATTTTAATAATAAAGTTTCAAATCTGGTTGTAGAGCATTAAAATAGCTATAAATGACCATGTTATAAATTTGAGAATTTTTTAGTTTTCGAGATATTCTAGTTTTTGTGTACAGAGTACTTATTTTTTATAGACACCCTATATTTCAAAAACTTTTGCTAAACCTAATATTGTTTGGCATTAAATGAGCTTTAACTTGTCTATTTTGAAACATTTTAAAATTTTTAGTTTCCGAGATATAAATGTTTTGTGTAAATAGTTCTCCTTCTTTTTTAGACACCCTATATATTTGAATAACTTTTGCTTAACATCATGTTGTTATGCATTAATAGAGCTTTAAAATGACCTTGTTATAACATATTAAAATTTGTTAGTTTTCGAGTTAATAAGTTTTTGTGTACAAAGTAATCCTTTTTTTTTAGACACCATATGTATTTTAAATTCTTTTGCTTAATATCATGTTGTTGGGCATTAAACAGCTTTAAAATGGCTATTTTAAAACATTTAAAATAAGTTGGTCTTTGAGAAATTCTTATTTATGTGTTCAGCTACTTCTTTTTTTAGAAAACCTATTAGTTTCAAATACTAAAGTTTAGCATAATATTTTAGAGCATATAAAGAGCGTAAAAATGTACATTTAAAAACATTTTAAATATGCTATTTTACGAGTAATTGAAGTTTATGTGTACAGATTCCTTATTTTTTTTAAAAACACCCTGTATATTTAAATAATAAAGTTTCAAATCTGGTTGTAGAGCATTAAAATAGCTTTAAAATGACCATGTTATAAAATTTGAGAATTTTTTAGTTTTCGAGATATTCTAGTTTTTGTGTACAGAGTACTTATTTTTTATAGACACCCTATGTATTTCAAAAACTTTTGCTCAACCTAATGTGTTTGGCATTAAATGAGCTTTAACTTGTCTATTTTGAACATTTTAAAATTCGTTAGTTTCCGAGATATAAATGTTTTTGTGTAAATAGTTTCCTTTTTTTAGACACCCTATATATTTGAATACTTTTGCTTAACATCATGTTGTTATGCATTAATAGAGCTTTAAAATGACCTTGTTATAACATATTAAAATTTGTTAGTTTTCGAGTTAATAATGTTTTTGTGTACAAAGTAATCTTTTTTTTTAGACACCATATGTATTTTAAATTCTTTGCTTATATCATGTTGTTGGGCATTGAAACGCTTTAAAATGGCTATTTTAAACATTTTAAAATAAGTTGGTCTTTGAGAAATTCTTATTTATGTGTTCAGCTACTTTCTTTTTTTTTAGAAAACCTATTAGTTTCAAATACTAAAGTTTAGCATAATATTTAGAGCATATAAAGAGCGTAAAAATGTACATATTAAAACATTTTAAAATATGCTATTTTACGAGTAATTGAAGTTTATGTGTACAGATTCCTTATTTTTTTTAAAACACCCTGTATATTTTAAATAATAAAGTTTCAAATCTGGTTGTAGAGCATTAAATAGCTTAAAATGACCATGTTATATAATTTGAGAATTTGTTAGTTTTCGAGATATTCTAGTTTTTGTGTACAGAGTACTTATTTTTTATAGACACCCTATGTATTTCAAAAACTTTTGCTAAACTAATGTTGTTTGGCATTAAATGAGCTTTAACATTGTCTATTTGAAACATTTTAAAATTTTAGTTTCTTGAGATATAATGTTTTAGTGTACAGAGTACCCCTTTTTTTGGACACCCTATATATTTAATAACTTTTGCTTAACATCATGTTGTTATGCATTAATAGAGCTTTAAAATGACCTTTTATAAACATATAAAAATTTTTATTTTCGAGTTATTAATGTTTTTGTGTACAGAAGTACTCCTTTTTTTTAGACCCCTTATATATTTAAAATTAAGTTTTAAATCAGGTTGTAGAGCATTAAAATAGCTTTAAAATGACCATGTTATAAAATTTGTGATTTATTAGTTTTCGAGATATTCAAACTTTTGTTTACAGAGTTCTTATTTTTTTATAGACACCCTATGTATTTCAAAAACTTTTGCTAAACCTAAATGTTTGGCATTAAATGAGCTTTAACTTGTCTATTTTGAAACATTTAAAATTTTTTTAGTTTCCGAGATATAAATGTTTTTGTGTAAATAGTTCTCCTTCTTTTTTAGACACCCTATATATTTGAATAACTTTTGCTTAACATCATGTTGTTATGCATTAATAGAGCTTTAAAATGACCTTGTTATAACATATTAAAAATTTGTTAGTTTTCGAGTTAATAATGTTTTTGTGTACAAAGTAATCCTTTTTTTTTAGACACCATATGTATTTTAAATTCTTTTGCTTGATATCATGTTGTTGGGCATTGAAACAGCTTTAAAATGGCTATTTTAAAACATTTTAAAATAAGTTGGTCTTTGAGAAATTCTTATTTATGTGTTCAGCTACTTTCTTTTTTTTTAGAAAACCTATTAGTTTCAAATACTAAAGTTTAGCATAATATTTTAGAGCATATAAAGAGCGTAAAAATGTACATATTAAAACATTTTAAAATATGCTATTTTACGAGTAATTGAAGTTTATGTGTACAGATTCCTTATTTTTTTTTAAAACACCCTGTATATTTTAAATAATAAAGTTTCAAATCTGGTTGTAGAGCATTAAAATAGCTTTAAAATGACCATGTTATATAATTTGAGAATTTTTTAGTTTTCGAGATATTCTAGTTTTTGTGTACAGAGTACTTATTTTTTTATAGACACCCTATGTATTTCAAAAACTTTTGCTAAACCTAATGTTGTTTGGCATTAAATGAGCTTTAACTTGTCTATTTTGAAAACATTTTAAAATTTTTAGTTTCCGAGATATAAATGTTTTTGTGTAAATAGTTCTCCTTCTTTTTAGACACCCTATATATTTGAATAACTTTTGCTTAACATCATGTTGTTATGCATTAATAGAGCTTTAAAATGACCTTGTTATAACATATTAAAATTTGTTAGTTTTCGAGTTAATAATGTTTTGTGTACAAAGTAATCCTTTTTTTTAGACACCATATGTATTTTAAATTCTTTTGCTTGATATCATGTTGTTGGGCATTGAAACAGCTTTAAAATGGCTATTTTAAAACATTTTAAAATAAGTGGTCTTTGAGAAATTCTTATTTATGTGTTCAGCTACTTTCTTTTTTTTTAGAAAACCTATTAGTTTCAAATACTAAAGTTTAGCATAATATTTTAGAGCATATAAAGAGCGTAAAAATGTACATATTAAAACATTTTAAAATATGCTATTTTACGAGTAATTGAAGTTTATGTGTACAGATTCCTTATTTTTTTTTAAAACACCCTGTATATTTTAAATAATAAAGTTTCAAATCTGGTTGTAGAGCATTAAAATAGCTTTAAAATGACCATGTTATAAAATTTGAGAATTTTTAGTTTTCGAGATATTCTAGTTTTTGTGTACAGAGTACTTATTTTTTTATAGACACCCTATGTATTTCAAAAACTTTTGCTAAACATAATATTGTTTGGCATTAAATGAGCTTTAACTTGTCTATTTTGAAACATTTTAAAATTCGTTAGTTTCCGAGATATAAATGTTTTTGTGTAAATAGTTCTCCTTCTTTTTTAGACACCCTATATATTTGAATAACTTTTGCTTAACATCATGTTGTTATGCATTAATAGAGCTTTAAAATGACCTTGTTATAACATATTAAAATTTGTTAGTTTTCGAGTTAATAATGTTTTTGTGTACAAAGTAATCCTTTTTTTTAGACACCATATGTATTTTAAATTCTTTTGCTTGATATCATGTTGTTGGGCATTGAAACAGCTTTAAAATGGCTATTTTAAAACATTTTAAAATAAGTTGGTCTTTGAGAAATTCTTATTTATGTGTTCAGCTACTTTCTTTTTTTTAGAAAACCTATTAGTTTCAAATACTAAAGTTTAGCATAATATTTTAGAGCATATAAAGAGCGTAAAAATGTACATATTAAAACATTTTAAAATATGCTATTTTACGAGTAATTGAAGTTTATGTGTACAGATTCCTTATTTTTTTTTAAAAACCCTGTATATTTTAAATAATAAAGTTTCAAATGGTTGTAGAGCATTAAAATAGCTATAAAATGACCATGTTATATAATTTGAGAATTTTTTAGTTTTCGAGATATTCTAGTTTTTGTGTACAGAGTACTTATTTTTTTATAGACACCCTATGTATTTCAAAAACTTTTGCTAAACATAATGTTGTTTGGCATTAAATGAGCTTTAACTTGTCTATTTTGAAACATTTTAAAATTTTTTAGTTTCCGAGATATAAATGTTTTTGTGTAAATAGTTCTCCTTCTTTTTTAGACACCCTATATATTTGAATAACTTTTGCTTAACATCATGTTGTTATGCATTAATAGAGCTTTAAAATGACCTTGTTATAACATATTAAAATTTGTTAGTTTTCGAGTTAATAATGTTTTTGTGTACAAAGTAATCCTTTTTTTTAGACACCATATGTATTTTAAATTCTTTTGCTTAATATCATGTTGTTGGGCATTGAAACAGCTTTAAAATGGCTATTTTAAAACATTTTAAAATAAGTTGGTCTTTGAGAAATTCTTATTTATGTGTTCAGCTACTTTCTTTTTTTTTAGAAAACCTATTAGTTTCAAATACTAAAGTTTAGCATAATATTTTAGAGCATATAAAGAGCGTAAAAATGTACATATTAAAACATTTTAAAATATGCTATTTTACGAGTAATTGAAGTTTATGTGTACAGATTCCTTTTTTTTTTTAAAACACCCTGTATATTTTAAATAATAAAGTTTCAAATCTGGTTGTAGAGCATTAAAATAGCTTTAAAATGACCATGTTATAAAATTTGAGAATTTGTTAGTTTTCGAGATATTCTAGTTTTTGTGTACAGAGTACTTATTTTTTTATAGACACCCTATGTATTTCAAAAACTTTTGCTAAACATAATGTTTTGGCATTAAATGAGCTTTAACTTGTCTATTTTGAAACATTTTAAAATTCGTTAGTTTCTGAGATATAAATGTTTTAGTGTACAGAGTACCCCTTTTTTTTGGACACCCTATATATTTCAATAACTTTTGCTTAACATCATGTTGTTATGCATTAATAGAGCTTTAAAATGACTTGTTATAACATATAAGAATTTGTTAGTTTTCGAGTTATTAATGTTTTTGTGTACAAAGTACTCCTTTTTTTCTAGACCCCCTATATATTTTAAAAACTTAAGTTTTAAATCAGGTTGTAGAGCATTAAAATAGCTTTAAAATGACAATGTTATAAAATTTGTGATTTTATTAGTTTTCGTGATATTCAAACTTTTGTTTACAGAGTTCTTATTTTTTTATAGACACCCTATGTATTTCAAAAACTTTTGCTAAACCTAATATTGTTTGGCATTAAATGAGCTTTAACTTGTCTTTTTTGAAACAATTTAAAATTCGTTAGTTTCCGAGATATAAATGTTTTTGTGTAAATAGTTCTCCTTCTTTTTTAGACACCCTATATATTTGAATAACTTTTGCTTAACATCATGTTGTTATGCATTAATAGAGCTTTAAAATGACCTTGTTATAACATATTAAAATTTGTTAGTTTTCGAGTTAATAATGTTTTTGTGTACAAAGTAATCCTTTTTTTTTAGACACCATATGTATTTTAAATTCTTTTGCTTGATATCATGTTGTTGGGCATTGAAACAGCTTTAAAATGGCTATTTTAAAACATTTTAAAATAAGTTGGTCTTTGAGAAATTCTTATTTATGTGTTCAGCTACTTTCTTTTTTTTAGAAAACCTATTAGTTTCAAATACTAAAGTTTAGCATAATATTTTAGAGCATATAAAGAGCGTAAAAATGTACATATTAAAACATTTTAAAATATGCTATTTTACGAGTAATTGAAGTTTATGTGTACAGATTCCTTATTTTTTTTTAAAACACCCTGTATATTTTAAATAATAAAGTTTCAAATCTGGTTGTAGAGCATTAAAATAGCTTTAAAATGACCATGTTATAAAATTTGAGAATTTTTAGTTTTCGAGATATTCAAGTTTTTGTGTACAGAGTACTTATTTTTTTATAGACACCCTATGTATTTCAAAAACTTTTGCTAAACCTAATGTTGTTTGGCATTAAATGAGCTTTAACTTGTCTCTTTTGAAACATTTTAAAATTCGTTAGTTTCCGAGATATAAATGTTTTTGTGTAAATAGTTCTCCTTCTTTTTTAGACACCCTATATATTTGAATAACTTTTGCTTAACATCATGTTGTTATGCATTAATAGAGCTTTAAAATGACCTTGTTAAACATATTAAAATTTGTTAGTTTTCGAGTTATAATGTTTTTGTGTACAAAGTAATCCTTTTTTTTTAGACACCATATGTATTTTAAATTCTTTTGCTTAATATCATGTTGTTGGGCATTGAAACAGCTTTAAAATGGCTATTTTAAAACATTTTAAAATAAGTTGGTCTTTGAGAAATTCTTATTTATGTGTTCAGCTACTTTCTTTTTTTTTAGAAAACCTATTAGTTTCAAATACTAAAGTTTAGCATAATATTTTAGAGCATATAAAGAGCGTAAAAATGTACATATTAAAACATTTTAAAATATGCTATTTTACGAGTAATTGAAGTTTATGTGTACAGATTCCTTATTTTTTTTAAAACACCCTGTATATTTTAAATAATAAAGTTTCAAATCTGGTTGTAGAGCATTAAAATAGCTTTAAAATGACCATGTTATAAAATTTGAGAATTTGTTAGTTTTCGAGATATTCTAGTTTTTGTGTACAGAGTACTTATTTTTTTATAGACACCCTATGTATTTCAAAAACTTTTGCTAAACATAATGTTGTTTGGCATTAAATGAGCTTTAACTTGTCTATTTTGAAACATTTTAAAATTCGTTAGTTTCTGAGATATAAATGTTTTAGTGTACAGAGTACCCTTTTTTTTCGGACACCCTATATATTTCAATAACTTTTGCTTAACATCATGTTGTTATGCATTAATAGAGCTTTAAAATGACCTTGTTATAACATATAAGAATTTGTTAGTTTTCGAGTTATTAATGTTTTTGTGTACAAAGTACTTTTTTTTTAGACCCCCTATATATTTTAAAACTTAAGTTTTAAATCAGGTTGTAGAGCATTAAAATAGCTTTAAAATGACAATGTTATAAAATTTGTGATTTTATTAGTTTTCGTGATATTCAAACTTTTGTTTACAGAGTTCTTATTTTTTATAGACACCCTATGTATTTCAAAAACTTTTGCTAAACCTAATATTGTTTGGCATTAAATGAGCTTTAACTTGTCTTTTTTGAAACAATTTAAAATTCGTTAGTTTCCGAGATATAAATGTTTTTGTGTAAATAGTTCTCCTTCTTTTTTAGACACCCTATATATTTGAATAACTTTTGCTTAACATCATGTTGTTATGCATTAATAGAGCTTTAAAATGACCTTGTTATAACATATTAAAATTTGTTAGTTTTCGAGTTAATAATGTTTTTGTGTACAAAGTAATCCTTTTTTTTAGACACCATATGTATTTTAAATTCTTTTGCTTGATATCATGTTGTTGGGCATTGAAACAGCTTTAAAATGGCTATTTTAAAACATTTTAAAATAAGTTGGTCTTTGAGAAATTCTTATTTATGTGTTCAGCTACTTTCTTTTTTTTTAGAAAACCTATTAGTTTCAAATACTAAAGTTTAGCATAATATTTTAGAGCATATAAAGAGCGTAAAAATGTACATATTAAAACATTTTAAAATATGCTATTTTACGAGTAATTGAAGTTTATGTGTACAGATTCCTTTTTTTTTTAAAACACCCTGTATATTTTAAATAATAAAGTTTCAAATCTGGTTGTAGAGCATTAAAATAGCTTAAAATGACCATGTTATATAATTTGAGAATTTTTTAGTTTTCGAGATATTCTAGTTTTGTTTACAGAGTACTTATTTTTTTATAGACACCCTATGTATTTCAAAAACTTTTGCTAAACTAATATTGTTTGGCATTAAATGAGCTTTAACTTGTCTATTTTGAAACATTTTAAAATTTTTTAGTTTCCGAGATATAAATGTTTTTGTGTAAATAGTTCTCCTTCTTTTTTAGACACCCTATATATTTGAATAACTTTTGCTTAACATCATGTTGTTATGCATTAATAGAGCTTTAAAATGACCTTGTTATAACATATTAAAATTTGTTAGTTTTCGAGTTAATAATGTTTTTGTGTACAAAGTAATCCTTTTTTTTTAGACACCATATGTATTTTAAATTCTTTTGCTTGATATCATGTTGTTGGGCATTGAAACAGCTTTAAAATGGCTATTTTAAAACATTTTAAAATAAGTTGGTCTTTGAGAAATTCTTATTTATGTGTTCAGCTACTTTCTTTTTTTTTAGAAAACCTATTAGTTTCAAATACTAAAGTTTAGCATAATATTTTAGAGCATATAAAGAGCGTAAAAATGTACATATTAAAACATTTTAAAATATGCTATTTTACGAGTAATTGAAGTTTATGTGTACAGATTCCTTATTTTTTTTTAAAACACCCTGTATATTTTAAATAATAAAGTTTCAAATCTGGTTGTAGAGCATTAAAATAGCTTTAAAATGACCATGTTATAAAATTTGAGAATTTGTTAGTTTTCGAGATATTCTAGTTTTTGTGTACAGAGTACTTATTTTTTTATAGACACCCTATGTATTTCAAAAACTTTTGCTAAACATAATGTTGTTTGGCATTAAATGAGCTTTAACTTGTCTATTTTGAAACATTTTAAAATTTTTTAGTTTCCGAGATATAAATGTTTTTGTGTAAATAGTTCTCCTTCTTTTTAGACACCCTATATATTTGAATAACTTTTGCTTAACATCATGTTGTTATGCATTAATAGAGCTTTAAAATGACCTTGTTATAACATATTAAAATTTGTTAGTTTTCGAGTTAATAATGTTTTTGTGTACAAAGTAATCCTTTTTTTTTAGACACCATATGTATTTTAAATTCTTTTGCTTGATATCATGTTGTTGGGCATTGAAACAGCTTTAAAATGGCTATTTTAAAACATTTTAAAATAAGTTGGTCTTTGAGAAATTCTTATTTATGTGTTCAGCTACTTTCTTTTTTTTTAGAAAACCTATTAGTTTCAAATACTAAAGTTTAGCATAATATTTTAGAGCATATAAAGAGCGTAAAAATGTACATATTAAAACATTTTAAAATATGCTATTTTACGAGTAATTGAAGTTTATGTGTACAGATTCCTTATTTTTTTTAAAACACCCTGTATATTTTAAATAATAAAGTTTCAAATCTGGTTGTAGAGCATTAAAATAGCTTTAAAATGACCATGTTTATAATTTGAGAATTTGTTAGTTTTCGAGATATTCTAGTTTTTGTGTACAGAGTACTTATTTTTTTATAGACACCCTATGTATTTCAAAAACTTTTGCTAAACATAATATTGTTTGGCATTAAATGAGCTTTAACTTGTCTATTTTGAAACATTTTAAAATTTTTTAGTTTCGAGATATAAATGTTTTTGTGTAAATAGTTCTCCTTCTTTTTTAGACACCCTATATATTTGAATAACTTTTGCTTAACATCATGTTGTTATGCATTATAGAGCTTTAAAATGACCTTGTTATAACATATTAAAATTTGTTAGTTTTCGAGTTAATAATGTTTTTGTGTACAAAGTAATCCTTTTTTTTAGACACCATATGTATTTTAAATTCTTTGCTTGATATCATGTTGTTGGGCATTGAAACAGCTTTAAAATGGCTATTTTAAACATTTTAAAATAAGTTGGTCTTTGAGAAATTCTTATTTATGTGTTCAGCTACTTTCTTTTTTTTTAGAAAACCTATTAGTTTCAAATACTAAAGTTTAGCATAATATTTTAGAGCATATAAAGAGCGTAAAATGTACATATTAAAACATTTTAAAATATGCTATTTTACGAGTAATTGAAGTTTATGTGTACAGATTCCTTTTTTTTTAAAACACCCTGTATATTTTAAATAATAAAGTTTCAAATCTGGTTGTAGAGCATTAAAATAGCTTTAAAATGACCATGTTATAATTTGAGAATTTTTTAGTTTTCGAGATTTAGTTTTGTGTACAGAGTACTTATTTTTTTATAGACACCCTATGTATTTCAAAACTTTTGCTAAACATAATGTTGTTTGGCATTAAATGAGCTTTAACTTGTCTATTTTGAAACATTTTAAAATTTTTAGTTTCGAGATATAAATGTTTTGTGTAAATAGTTCTCCTTCTTTTTTAGACACCCTATATATTTGAATAACTTTTGCTTAACATCATGTTGTTATGCATTAATAGAGCTTTAAAATGACCTTGTTATAACATATTAAAATTTGTTAGTTTTCGAGTTAATAATGTTTTTGTGTACAAAGTAATCCTTTTTTTTAGACACCATATGTATTTTAAATTCTTTTGCTTAATATCATGTTGTTGGGCATTGAAACAGCTTTAAAATGGCTATTTTAAAACATTTTAAAATAAGTTGGTCTTTGAGAATATTCTTATTTATGTGTTCAGCTACTTTCTTTTTTTTAGAAAACCTATTAGTTTCAATACTAAAGTTTAGCATAATATTTTAGAGCATATAAAGAGCGTAAAAATGTACATATTAAAACATTTTAAATATGCTATTTTACGAGTAATTGAAGTTTATGTGTACAGATCCTTTTTTTTTTTTAAAACACCCTGTATATTTTAAATAATAAAGTTTTCAAATCTGGTGTAGAGCATTAAAATAGCTATAAAATGACCATGTATAAAATTTGAGAATTTGTAGTTTTCGAGATATTCTAGTTTTTGTGTACAGAGTACTTATTTTTTTATAGACACCCTATGTATTTCAAAACTTTTGCTAAACATACTATTGTTTGGCATAAATGAGCTTTAACTGTCTATTTGAAACATTTTAAAATTGTTAGTTTCCGAGATATAAATTTTTTAGTGTACAGAGTACCTTTTTTT
>QUOH01000050.1:21408-39176 GCA_010416925.1 Polistes metricus
TACTCTGTAAACAAAAGCTTGAATATCTCGAAAACTAAAAAATTCTCAAATTTAATAACATGGTCATTTTAAAGCTATTTTAATGCTCTACAACCATTTGAAACTTTATTATTTAAAATATACAGAGTGTTCAAAAAAAAGAAGGAATCTGTACACGAAAACTTCAATTACTCGTAAATTACATATTTTAAAATGTTTTAATATGTACATTTTTAGGCTCTTTATATGCTCAAAATCTTATACTAAACTTTTAGTATTTGAAACTGATAGGTGTACTAAAAAAAAAGAAAGTAGCTGAACACATAAATAAGAATTTCTCAAAGACCAACTTATTTTAAAATGTTTTAAAATAGCTATTTTAAAGCTTTTTCATGCCTAACAACATGATGTTAAGCAAAGTATTAAAATACATAGGGTGTTTAAAAGAGAAAGTAGTACTTTGTACACAAAACATTAATGACTCGAAAACTAAACAATTTTAATATGATATAAAATGTCATTTTAAGCTCTATCAATGCATAACAACAGAGGTTAAGCAAAAGTTATTAAAATATATAGGGTGTATAAAAAGAAGGAGTACTCTGTTACACTAAAACTTTATCTCGGAAACTAACAAATTTTAAAATGTTTCAAAATAGTCAAGTTAAAGCTCATTTAATGCCAAACAACATAGTTAGCAAAAGTTTTTGATATACATAGGGTGTCTATAAAAAAATAAATTACTCTGTAAACATAAGCTGAATATCTCGAAAAACTAACAATTCTTAAATTTTATAAAATGGTCATTTAAAGCAATTTTAAGGCTCTACAACCTGATATAAAACTTAAGTATTTAAAATATATTGGGTTTTTAAAAAAAGAAGGATCTATACACGAAAACTTAATTACTCAAAAAAAAAACAAATTTTAATATGTTATAACAATGTCATTTTAAAGCTCTATCAATGCATAACAAAATGATGTTAAGCAAAAGTAATGGAAATATATAGGGTGTCTAAAGAAAAGGAGTACTCTGTACACAAAAACAGTTACATCTCGGAAACTGACGAATTTTAAAATGGTTCGAAATAGACAAGTCAAAGCTCATTAAGCCAAACAACATGATGTTAGCAAAAGTTTTAGAAATACATAGGGTGTCTATAAAAATAAGTACTCTGTCTACAAAAACTAGAATATCTCGAAAACTAACAAATCTCAAATCATATAACATGTCATTTTAAAGCTATTTAATGCTCTACAACCAGATTTGAAACTTTATTATTTAAAATATACAGGGTGTTCAAAAAAAGAAGGAATCTGTACACATAAACTCAATTACTCGTAAACTAGCATATTTTAAAAGTTTTAATATGTACATTATTAGGCTCTTTATATGCTCTAAATATTATGCTAAACTTTAATATTTGAAACTAATAGGTTTTCTAAAAAAAAAGAAAAGAGCTGAACACAGAAAAAAGAATTTCTCAAAGACCAACTTATTTAAAATTCTTTAAAATAGCTATTTTAAAGCTGTTTCAATGCTAACAACATGATGTTAAGCAAAAGTAATAAAAATACATAGGATGTTTAAAAGAGAATGAAGTACTTTGTATACAAAACATTAATAACTCGAAAACTAACAAATTTTAATATGATAAAAAAAGTCATTTTAAAGCTCTATTAATGCATAACAACAGGATGTTAAGCAAAAGTATTAAATATATAGGGTGTATAAAAATGAAGGAGTACTCTGTACACTAAACATTTACATCTCGAAACTAACAAATTTTAAAATTGTTCAAAATAGTAAGTCAAAGCTCATTTAATGCCAAACAACATTATGGTTAGCAAAAGTTTTTGAAATACATAGGTGTCTATAAAAAAATAAGAACTCTGTACACAAAAACTAGAATATCTCGAAAACTAACAAATTCTCAAATTATATAACATGGTCATTAAAATCTATTTAATGCTCTACAACCAGATTTGAAACTTTATTATTTAAAATATACAGGGTGTTCCAAAAAAAAGAAGAATCTGTACACATAAACTTCAGTTACTCGTAAACTAGCATATGTTAAAATGTTTTAATATGTACATTTTTAGGCTCTTTATATGCTCTAAAATATTATGCTAAACGTTAGTATTTGAAACTAAAAGGTTTTCTAAAAAAAAGAAAATAGATGAACACAAAATAAGAATTTCTCAAAGACCAACTTATTTTAAAACTTTTTAAAATAGCTATTTTAAAGCTGTTCAATGCCTAACAACATGATGTAAGCAAAAGTAATAAAAATACAAAGGATGTTTAAAAGAGAAAGAAGTACTTTGTACACAAAAACATTAATAACTCGAAAACTAACAAATTTTAATATGATATAAAAAAGTCATTTTAAATCTTTTTTAATGCATAACAACAGGATGTTAAGCAAAAGTTATTAAAATATATAGGGTGTCTAAAAAAGAAGGAGTACTCTGTACACTAAAACATTTATATCTCGGAAACTAACAAATTTTAAAATGTTTCAAAATAGTCAAGTTAAAGCTCATTTAATGCCAAACAACATAAGGTTTAGCAAAAGTTTTTGAAATACATAGGGTGTTCTATAAAAAAATAATTACTCTGTAACAAAAGCTTGAATATCTCGAAAAAACAAATTCTCAAATTTTATAACATAGTCATTTTAAAGCTATTTTAATGCTCTACAACCAGATTTGAAACTTATTATTTAAAATATACAGAGTGTTCCAAAAAAAAGAAGGAATCTGTACACGAAAACTTCAATTACTCGTAAATTAGCATATTTTAAAATGTTTTAATATGTACATTTTTAGGCTCTTTATATGCTCTAAAATCTTATGCTAAACTTTAGTATTTGAAACTTATAGGTTTACTAAAAAAAAAGAAAGTAGCTGAACACATAAATAATAATTTCTCAAAGTCCAACTTATTTTAAAATGTTTTAAAATAGCTATTTTAAAGCTTTTTCAATGCCTAACAACATGATGTTAAGCAAAAGTAATTAAAATACATAGGATGTTTAAAAGAGAAAGTAGTACTTTGTACACAAAAACATTAATGACTCGAAAACTAACAAATTTTAATATGATATAAAAAAGTCATTTTAAAGCTCTATCAATGCATAACAACAGGAGGTTAAGCAAAAGTTATTAAAATATAGGGTGTATAAAAATGAAGGAGTACTCTGTACACTAAAAATTTATATCTCGAAAACTAACAAATTTTAAAATGTTTCAAAATAGTCAAGTTAAAGCTCATTTAATGCCAAACAACATAAGGTTTAGCGAAAGTTTTTGAAATACATAGGGTGTCTATAAAAAAATAATTACTCTGTAAACATAAGCTTGAATATCTCGAAAACTAACAAATTCTTAAATTTTATAAAATGGTCATTTAAAGCAATTTTAATGCTCTAAAACCTGCTATAAAACTTAAGTATTTAAAATATATTGAGTTTTTAAAAAAAAAGAAGGAATCTATACACGAAAACTTTAATTACTCAAAAAAAACAAATTTTAATATGTTATAACAATGTCATTTTAAAGCTCTATCAATGCATAACAAAATGATGTTAAGCAAAAGTAAAGGAAATATATAGGGTGTCTAAAGAAAAAGGAGTACTCTGTAAACAAAAGCTTGAATATCTCGAAAACTAACAAATTCTCAAATTTTATAACATGGTCATTTTAAAGCTATTTTAATGCTCTACGACCAGATTTGAAACTTTATTATTTAAAATATACAGAGTGTTCCAAAAAAAAGAAGGAATCTTTACACGAAAACTTCAATTACTCGTAAATTAGCATATTTTAAAATGTTTTAATATGTACATTTTTAGGCTCTTTATATGCTCTAAAATATTATGCTAAACTTTAGTATTTGAAACTAAAAGGTTTTCTAAAAAAAAAGAAAATAGCTGAACACAGAAAAAAGAATTTCTCAAAGACCAACTTATTTTAAAATTCTTTAAAATAGCTATTTTAAAGCTGTTTCAATGCTTAACAACATGATGTTAAGCAAAAGTAATAAAAATACATAGGATGTTTAAAAGAGAAAGAAGTACTTTGTACACAAAAACATTAATAACTCGAAAACTAACAAATTTTAATATGATATAAAAAAGTCATTTTAAAGCTCTATCAATGCATAACAACAGGAGGTTAAGCAAAAGTTATTAAAATATATAGGGTGTATAAAAATGAAGGAGTACTCTGTACACTAAAACATTTATATCTCGGAAACTAACAAATTTTAAAATGTTTCAAAATAGTCAAGTTAAAGCTCATTTAATGCCAAACAACATAAGGTTTAGCGAAAGTTTTTGAAATACATAGGGTGTCTATAAAAAAATAATTACTCTGTAAACAAAAGCTTGAATATCTCGAAAACTAACAAATTCTCAAATTTTATAACATAGTCATTTTAAAGCTATTTTAATGCTCTACAACCAGATTTGAAACTTTATTATTTAAAATATACAGAGTGTTCCAAAAAAAAGAAGGAATCTGTACACGAAAACTTCAATTACTCGTAAATTAGCATATTTTAAAATGTTTTAATATGTACATTTTTAGGCTCTTTATATGCTCTAAAATCTTATGCTAAACTTTAGTATTTGAAACTTATAGGTTTACTAAAAAAAAAGAAAGTAGCTGAACACATAAATAATAATTTCTCAAAGACCAACTTATTTTAAAATGTTTTAAAATAGCTATTTTAAAGCTTTTTCAATGCCTAACAACATGATGTTAAGCAAAAGTAATTAAAATACATAGGATGTTTAAAAGAGAAAGTAGTACTTTGTACACAAAAACATTAATGACTCGAAAACTAACAAATTTTAATATAATATAAAAAAGTCATTTTAAAGCTCTATCAATGCATAACAACAGGAGGTTAAGCAAAAGTTATTAAAATATATAGGGTGTATAAAAAGAAGGAGTACTCTGTACACTAAAACATTTATATCTCGGAAACTAACAAATTTTAAAATGTTTCAAAATAGTCAAGTTAAAGCTCATTTAATGCCAAACAACATAAGGTTTAGCGAAAGTTTTTGAAATACATAGGGTGTCTATCAAAAAATAATTACTCTGTAAACAAAAGCTTGAATATCTCGAAAACTAACAAATTCTTAAATTTTATAAAATGGTCATTTTAAAGCTATTTTAATGCTCTACAACCTGATATAAAACTTAAGTATTTAAAATATATTGGGTTTTTAAAAAAAAGAAGGAATCTATACACGAAAACTTTAATTACTCAAAAAAAAACAAATTTTAATATGTTATAACAATGTCATTTTAAAGCTCTATCAATGCATAACAAAATGATGTTAAGCAAAAGTAATGGAAATATATAGGGTGTCTAAAGAAAAAGGAGTACTCTGTACACAAAAACATTTACATCTCAGAAACTAACGAATTTTAAATTGTTTCAAAATAGACAAGTCAAAGCTCATTTAATGCCAAAAAACATTATGTTTAGCAAAAGTTTTTGAAATACATAGGGTGTCTATAAAAAAATAAGTACTCTGTACACAAAAACTAGAATATCTCGAAACTAACAAATTCTCAAATTATATAACATGGTCATTTAAAAGCTATTTTAATGCTCTACAACCAGATTTGAAACTTTATTATTTAAAATATACAGGGTGTTCTAAAAAAAAGAAGGAATCTGTACACGAAAACTTTAATTACTCGAAAATAAACAAATTTTAAAATGATTTAATATGTTCATCTTTAAGCTCTTTATATGCTCTAAAATCTTATGCTAAACTTTAGTATTTGAAACTTTTAGGTTTTCTAAAAAAAAAGAAAGTAGCTGAACACATAAATAAGAATTTCTCAAAGACCAACTTATTTTAAAATGTTTAAAAATAGCTATTGTAAAGCTTTTTCAATGCCTAACAACATGATATCAAGCAAAAGAATTTAAAATACATAGGGTGTCTAAAAAAAAGTAGTACTTCGTACACAAAAAAATTAATAACTTGGAGAACTAACAAATTTTAATATGTTATAACAATGTAATTTTAAAGCTCTATCAATGCAAAACAAAATGATGTTAGGCAAAAGTAATGGAAATATATAGGGTGTCTAAAAAAAAGGAGTACTCTGTTCACAAAAACATTTAAATCTCGGAAATTAACGATTTTTAAATTGTTTCAAAATAGACAAGTCAAAGCTCATTTAATGCCAAACAACATTATGTTTAGCAAAAGTTTTTGAAATACATAGGGTGTCTATAAGAAAATAAGAACTCTGTACACAAAAACTAGAATATCGAAAACTAACAAATTCTCAAATCATATAACATGGTCATTTTAAAGCTATTTTAATGCTCTACAACCTGATATAAAACTTAAGTATTTAAAAAATATTGGGTTTTTAAAAAAAAGGAGGAATCTATACACGAAAACTTTAATTACTCAAAAAAAAACAAATTTTAATATGTTATAACAATGTCATTTTAAAGCTCTATCAATGCATAACAAAATGATGTTAAGCAAAAGTAATGGAAATATATAGGGTGTCTAAAGAAAAAGGAGTACTCTGTACACAAAAACATTTACATCTCGGAAACTACCGAATTTTAAATTGTTTCAAAATAGACAAGTCAAAGCTCATTTAATGCCAAAAACATTATGTTTAGCAAAGTTTTTGAAATACATAGGGTGTGTATAAAAAAAAGAGTACTCTGTACACAAAAACTAGAATATCTCGAAAACTAACAAATTCTCAAATTATATAACATGGTCATTTAAAATCTATTTTAATGCTCTACAACCAGATTTGAAACTTTATTATTTAAAATATACAGGGTGTTCCAAAAAAAAGAAGGAATCTGTACACGAAAACTTTAATTAATCTAAAATAAACAAATTTTAAAATGATTTAATATGTTTATCTTTAAGCTCTTTATATGCTCTTAAATCTTATGCTAAACTTTAGTATTTGAAACTTATAGGTTTTTAAAAAAAAAGAAAGTAGCTGAACACATAAATAAGAATTTCTCAAAGACCAACTTATTTTAAAATTTTTAAAATAGCTATTTTAAAGCTGTTTCAATGCCTAACAACATGATGTTAAGCAAAAGTAATTAAAATACATAGGATGATTAAAAGAGAAAGAAGTACTTTGTACACAAAAAAATTAATAACTCGAAACTAACAAATTTTAATATGTTATAACAATGTCATTTTAAAGCTCTATCAATGCATAACAAAATGATGTTAAGCAAAAGTAATGGAAATATATAGGGTGTCTAAAGAAAAAGGAGTACTCTGTTCACAAAACATTTACATCTCGGAAACTACCGAATTTTAATTGTTTCAAATAGACAAGTCAAAGCTCATTTAATGCCAAAAACATTATGTTTAGCAAAAGTTTTTGAAATACATAGGGTGTTATAAAAAAAGAGTACTCTGTACACAAAAACTAGAATATCTCGAAAACTAACAAATTCTCAAATTATATAACATGGTCATTTAAAATCTATTTTAATGCTCTACAACAGATTTGAAACTTTATTATTTAAAATATACAGGGTGTTCCAAAAAAAAGAAGGAATCTGTACACGAAAACTTTAATTACTCTAAAATAAACAAATTTTAAAATGATTTAATATGTTTATCTTTAAGCTCTTTATATGCTCTAAAATCTTATGCTAAACTTTAGTATTTGAAACTTATAGGTTTTTTAAAAAAAAGAAAGTAGCTGAACACATAAATAAGAATTTCTCAAAGACCAACTTATTTTAAAATTTTTTAAAATAGCTATTTTAAAGCTGTTTCAATGCCTAACAACATGATGTTAAGCAAAAGTATTAAAATACATAGGTGTCTAAAAAAAGAAGTACTTCGTACACAACAAAATTAATAACTCGGAGACTAACAAATTTTAATATGTTATAACAATGTAATTTAAGCTCTATCAATGCATAACAAAATGATGTTAAGCAAAAGTAATGGAAATATATAGGGTGTCTAAAGAAAAAGGAGTACTCTGTTCACAAAAAAATTTACATCTCGGAAATTAACGAATCTTAAATTGTTTCCAAATAGACAAGTCAAAGCTCATTTAATGCCAAACAACATTATGTTTAGCAAAAGTTTTTGAAATACATAGGGTGTCTATAAAAAATAAGTACTCTGTACACAAAACTAGAATATCTCGAAAACTAACAAATTCTCAAATTATATAACATGGTCATTTAAAATCTATTTTAATGCTCTACAACCAGATTTGAAACTTTATTATTTAAAATATACAGGGTGTTCCAAAAAAAGAAGGAATCTGTACACATAAACTTCAGTTACTCGTAAACTAGCATATGTTAAAATGTTTTAATATGTACATTTTTAGGCTCTTTATATGCTCTAAAATATTATGCTAAACTTTAGTATTTGAAACTAAAAGGTTTTCTAAAAAAAAAGAAAATAGCTGAACACAGAAATAAGAATTTCTCAAAGACCAACTTATTTTAAAATTTTTTAAAATAGCTATTTTAAAGCTGTTTCAATGCCTAACAACATGATGTTAAGCAAAAGTAATAAAAATACATAGGATGTTTGAAAGAGAAAGAAGTACTTTTTACACAAAACATTAATAACTCGAAAACTAACAAATTTTAATATGATATAAAAAAGTCATTTTAAAGCTCTTTTAATGCATAACAACAGGATGTTAAGCAAAAGTTATTAAAATATATAGGGTGTCTAAAAAAGAAGGAGTACTCTGTACACTAAAACATTTATATCTCGGAAACTAACAAATTTTAAAATGTTTCAAAATAGTCAAGTTAAAGCTCATTTAATGCCAAACAACATAAGGTTTAGCAAAGTTTTTGAGATACATAGGGTGTCTATAAAAAAATAATTACTCTGTAAACAAAAGCTTGAATATCTCGAAAACTAACAAATTCTCAAATTTTATAACATGGTCATTTTAAAGCTATTTTAATGCTCTACAACCAGATTTGAAACTTTATTATTTAAAATATACAGAGTGTTCCAAAAAAAGAAGGAATCTGTACACGAAAACTTCAATTACTCGTAAATTAGCATATTTTAAATGTTTTAATATGTACATTTTTAGGCTCTTTATATGCTCTAAAATCTTATGCTAAACTTTAGTATTTGAAACTTATAGGTTTACTAAAAAAAAAGAAAGTAGCTGAACACATAAATAAGATTTCTCAAAGACCAACTTATTTTAAAATGTTTTAAAATAGTTATTTTAAAGCTTTTTCAATGCCTAACAACATGATGTTAAGCAAAAGTAATTAAAATACATAGGATGTTTAAAAGAGAAAGTAGTACTTTGTACACAAAAACATTAATGACTCGAAAACTAACAAATTTTAATATGATATAAAAAAGTCATTTTAAAGCTCTATCAATGCATAACAACAGGAGGTTAAGCAAAGTTATTAAAATATATAGGGTGTATAAAAATGAAGGAGTACTCTGTACACTAAAACATTTATATCTCGGAAACTAACAAATTTTAAAATGTTTCAAAATAGTCAAGTTAAAGCTCATTTAATGCCAAACAACATAAGGTTTAGCGAAAGTTTTTGAAATACATAGGGTGTCTATAAAAAAATAATTACTCTGTAAACATAAGCTTGAATATCTCGAAAACTAACAAATTCTTAAATTTTATAAAATGGTCATTTTAAAGCTATTTAATGCTCTACAACCTGCTATAAACTTAAGTATTTAAAATATATTGGGTTTTTAAAAAAAAAGAAGGAATCTATACACGAAAACTTTAATTACTCAAAAAAAACAAATTTTAATATGTTATAACAATGTCATTTTAAAGCTCTATCAATGCATAACAAAATGATGTTAAGCAAAAGTAATGGAAATATATAGGGTGTCTAAAGAAAAGGAGTACTCTGTACACAAAAACATTTACATCTCAGAAACTAACGAATTTTAAATTGTTTCAAAATAGACAAGTCAAAGCTCATTTAATGCCAAAAAACATTATGTTTAGCAAAAGTTTTTGAAATACATAGGGTGTCTATAAAAAAATAAGTACTCTGTACACAAAAAATAGAATATCTCGAAACTAACAAATTCTCAAATTATATAACGTGGTCATTTAAAGCTATTTAATGCTCTACAACCAGATTTGAAACTTTATTATTTAAAATATACAGGGTGTTCTAAAAAAAAGAAGGAATCTGTACACGAAACTTTAATTACTCGTAAAATAACAAATTTTAAAATGATTTAATATGTTCATCTTTAAGCTCTTTATATGCTCTAAAATCTTATGCTAAACTTTAGTATTTGAAACTTAGGGTTTTCTAAAAAAAAAGAAAGTAGCTGAACACATAAATAAGAATTTCTCAAAGACCAACTTATTTTAAATGTTTTAAAAATAGCTATTTAAAGCTTTTTCAATGCCTAACAACATGATATCAAGCAAAAGTAATTTAAAATACATAGGGTGTCTAAAAAAAAGTAGTACTTCGTACACAAAAAAATTAATAACTCGGAACTAACAAATTTTAATATGTTATAAAAATGTCATTTAAAGCTCTATCAATGCATAACAAAATGATGTTAGCAAAAGTAATGGAAATATATAGGGTGTCTAAAGAAAAAGGAGTACTCTGTACACATAAAACATTTACATCTCGGAAACTAACAATTTTAAATTGTTTCAAAATAGACAATTCAAAGCTCATTTAATGCCAAACAACATTATGTTTAGCAAAAGTTTTGAAATACATAGGGTGTCTATAAAAAAATAAGAACTCTGTAAACAAAAGCTTGAATATCTCGAAAACTAACAAATTCTCAAATTTTATAACATGGTCATTTTAAAGCTATTTTAATGCTCTACAACCAGATTTAAACTTTATTATTTAAATATACTGGGTGTTCAAAAAAAAAGAAGGAATCTGTACACATGAACTTCAATTACTCGTAAACTAGCATATTTAAAATGTTTTATTATGTACATTTTTAGGCTCTTTATATGCTCTAAAATATTATGCTAAACTTTAGTATTTGAAACTAATAGGTTTTCTAAAAAAAAAGAAAATAGCTGAACACAGAAATAAGAATTTCTCAAAGACCAACTTATTTTAAAATGTTTTAAAATAGCTATTTTAAAGCTTTTTCAATGCCTAACAACATGATGTTAAGCAAAAGTAATTAAAATACATAGGATGTTTAAAAAGAGAAAGAGTACTTTGTACACAAAAACATTAATAACTCGAAAACTAACAAATTTAATATGATATAAAAAAGTCATTTTAAAGCTCTATTAATGCATAACAACAGGATGTTAAGCAAAAGTTATTAAATATATAGGGTGTATAAAAAGAAGGAGTACTCTGTACACTAAAACATTTATATCTCGGAAACTAACAAATTTTAAAATGTTTCAAAATAGTCAAGTCAAAGCTCATTTAATGCCAAACAACATAAGGTTTAGCGAAAGTTTTTGAAATACATAGGGTGTCTATAAAAAAATAATTACTCTGTAAAAAAACTAGAATATCTCGAAAACTAACAAATTCTCAAATTATATAAAATGGTCATTTAAAGCTATTTTAATGCTCTACAACCAGATTTGAAACTTATTATTTAAATATACAGGGTGTTCAAAAAAAGAAGGAATCTGTACACATAAACTTCAATTACTCGTAAACTAGCATATGTTAAAATGTTTTTAATATGTACATTTTTAGCTCTTTATATGCTCTAAATCTTATGCTAAACTTTAGTATTTGAAACTAATAGGTTTCTAAAAAAAAGAAAATAGTGAACACATAAATAAGAATTTCTCAAAGACCAACTTATTTTAAAACTTTTAAAATAGCTATTTTAAAGCTGTTTCAATGCCTAACAACATGATGTTAAGCAAAATAATTAAAATACAAAGGGTGTTAAAAAAAAGAAGTACTTTGTACACAAAAACATTAATAACTCGAAAACTAACAAATTTAATATGATATTTATAAAAATGTCATTTTAAAGCTTTTTAATGCATAACAACAGGATGTTAAGCAAAAGTTATTAAAATATAGGGTGTCTAAAAAAGAAGGAGTACTCTGTACACTAAAACATTTATATCTCGGAAACTAACAAATTTTAAAATGTTTCAAAATAGTCAAGTAAAGCTCATTTAATGCCAAACAACAGAAGGTTAGCAAAAGTTTTTGAAATACATAGGGTGTCTATAAAAAATAATTACTCTGTAAACAAAAGCTTGAATATCTCGAAAACTAACAAATTCTCAAATTTATAACATGGTCATTTTAAAGCTATTTTAATGCTCTACAACCAGATTTGAAACTTTATTATTTAAAATATACAGAGTGTTCCAAAAAAAAGAAGGAATCTGTACACGAAAAACTTCAATTACTCGTAAATTAGCATATTTTAAAATGTTTTAAATTTCATTTTTAGGCTCTTTATATGCTCTAAAATCTTATGCTAAACTTTAGTATTTGAAACTTATAGGTTTACTAAAAAAAAAGAAAGTAGCTGAACACATAAAAATAATTTCTCAAAGACCAACTTATTTTAAATTTTTTAAAATAGCTATTTTAAAGCTTTTTCAATGCCTAACAACATGAGTTAAGCAAAGTAATTAAAATACATAGGATGTTAAAGAGAAAGTAGTACTTTGTACACAAAAACATTAATGACTCGAAAACTAACAAATTTTAATATGATATAAAAAAGTCATTTTAAGCTCTATCAATGCATAACAACAGGAGGTTAAGCAAAAGTTATTAAATATATAGGGTGTATAAAAAAGAAGGAGTACTCTGTACACTAAAACATTTATATCTCGGAAACTAACAAATTTTAAAATGTTTCAAAATAGTCAAGTTAAAGCTCATTTAATGCCAAACAACATAAGGTTTAGCGAAAGTTTTTGAAATACATAGGGTGTCTATAAAAAATAATTACTCTGTAACAAAAGCTTGAATATCTCGAAAACTAACAAATTCTTAAATTTTATAAATGGTCATTTTAAAGCTATTTTAATGCTCTACAACCTGCTATAAAACTTAAGTATTTAAAATATATTGGTTTTTAAAAAAAAAGGAGGATCTATAACGACAAACTTTAATTACTCAAAAAAAAACAAATTTAATATGTTATAACAATGTCATTTTAAAGCTCTATCAATGCATAACAAAATGATGTTAAGCAAAAGTAATGGAAATATATAGGGTGTCTAAAGAAAAAGGAGTACTCTGTACACAAAAACATTTACATCTCGGAAACTAACGAATTTTAAATGTTTCAAAATAGACAAGTCAAAGCTCATTTAATGCCAAAAAACATTATGTTAGCAAAAGTTTTTGAAATACATAGGGTGTCTATAAAAAATAAGTACTCTGTACACAAAAACTAGAATATCTCGAAAACTAACAAATTCTCAATTATATATAACATGGTCATTTAAAAGCTATTTTAATGCTCTACAACCAGATTTGAAACTTTATTATTTAAACTATACAGGGTGTTCTAAAAAAAAGAGGAATCTGTACACGAAACTTTATTACTCGAAAATAACAAATTTTAAAATGATTTAATATGTCATCTTTAAAGCTCTTTATATGCTCTAAAATCTTATGCTAAACTTAGTATTTGAAACTTATAGGTTTTCTAAAAAAAAGAAATAGCTGAACACATAATAAGAATTTCTCAAAGACCAACTTATTTTAAAATGTTTAAAATAGCTATTTAAAGCTTTTTCAATGCCTAACAACATGCTGTAAGCAAAAGAATTAAAATACATAGGGTGTTTAAAAAAAAGAAGTACTTGTACACAAAAACATTAATAACTCGAAACTAACAAATTTAATATGTTATAAAATGTCAATTTAAAGCTCTATTAATGCATAACCAACAGATTTAAGCAAAAGTTATTAAAATATATAGGGTGTCTAAAAAAAAGGAGTACTCTGTACACAAAAACATTTAATTCGGAAATAACAATTTTTAAAAGTTTCAAAATAGTCAAGTAAAGCTCATTTAATGCCAAACAACATTATGTTTAGCAAAGTTTTTGAAATACATAGGGTGTCTATAAAAAAATAAGTACTCTGTACACAAAAACTAGAATATCTCGAAAACTAACAAATTCTCAAATTTTATAACATGGTCATTTAAAGCTATTTAATGCTCTACAACTGATATCAAACTTAAGTATTTAAAATATTGGGGTGTTTAAAAAAAGGAGGAATCTATCACGAAAACTTTATAACAAAAAAAAACAAATTTTAATATGTAAACAATGTCATTTAAAGCTCTATCAATGGCATAACAAAATGATGTTAAGCAAAAGTAATGGAAATATATAGGGTGTCTAAAGAAAAAGGAGTACTCTGTACACAAAAACACTTTACATCTCGGAAAACTACCGAATTTTAATTGTTTCAAACATAGACAAGTCAAAGCTCATTTAATGCCAAAAAAACATTATGTTTAGCAAAAGTTTTGAAATACATAGGGTGTCTATAAAAAAAATAAGTACTCTGTACACAAAAACTAGAAATCTCGAAAACTAACAAATTCTCAAATATAAAATGGTCATTTAAAAGCTATTTTAATGCTCTACAACCAGATTTGAAACTTTATTATTTAAAATATACAGGGTGTTCAAAAAAAGAAGGAATCTGTACACGAAAACTTTAATTACTCTTACAAAAACAATTTAAAAATGATAATATGTTCATCTTTTAAGCTCTTTATATGCTCTTAAATTTATGCTAAACTTTAGTATTTGAAACTTATAGGTTTTTAAAAAAAAAGAAAGTAGCTGAAACATAAATAAGAATTTCTCAAAGACCAACTTATTTAAAATTTTTAAAATAGCTATTTTAAGCTGTTTCAATGCCTAACAACATGATGTTAAGCAAAGTAATTAAAATACATAGGATGTTTAAAAGAGAAAGAAGTTACTTTGTACACAAAAAATTAATAACTCGAAAACTAACAATTTTAATATGTTATAACAATGTCATTTTAAAGCTCTATCAATGCATAACAAAATGATGTTAAGCAAAAGTAATGGAAATATATAGGGTGTCTAAAAAAAAGGAGTACTCTGTACACAAAAACATTTACATCTCGGAAACTAACGAATTTAAATTGTTTCAAAATAGACAAGTCAAAGCTCATTTAATGCCAAAAAACATATGTTTAGCAAAAGTTTTTGAAATACATAGTGTGTATAAAAAAAAGATACTCTGTACACAAAAACTAGAATATCTCGAAAACTAACAAATTCTCAAATTATATAACATGGTCATTTAAAAGCTATTTTAATGCTCTACAAACCAGATTTGAAACTTATTATTTAAAATATACAGGGTGTTCAAAAAAAGAAGGAATCTGTACACGAAAACTTTAATTACTCTAAAATAGCAATTTAAAATGTTTAATATGTCATTTTAGCTCTTTATATGCTCTAAAATCTTATGCTAAACTTTAGTATTTGAAAACTTATAGGTTTTCTAAAAAAAAGAAAGTAGCTGAACACATAAATAAGAATTTCTCAAAGACCAACTTATTTTAAATTTTAAAATAGCTATTTTAAAGCTGTTTTCAATGCCTAACAACATGATGTTAAGCAAAAGTAATTAAAATACATAGGGTGTCTAAAAAAAAGAATACTTCGTACACAAAAAATTAATAACTCGGAAACTAACAAATTTTAATATTTATAACATGTCATTTAAAGCTCTATCAATGCATAACAAAATGATGTTAAGCAAAAGTAATGGAAATATATAGGGTGTCTAAAGAAAAGGAGTACTCTGTACACAAAAACATTTACATCATCTCGGAAACTAACGAATTTTAAATTGTTTCAAATAGACAAGTCAAAGCTCATTTAATGCCAACAACATATTGGTTAGCAAAAGTTTTTGAAATACATAGGGTGTCTATAAAAAAATAAGTAACTCTGTACACAAAACTAGAATATCTCGAAAACTAACAAATTCTCAAATTATATAACATGGTCATTTAAAAGCTATTTTAATGCTCTACAACCATTTGAAACTTTAGTATTTAAAATACAGGGTGTTCCAAAAAAAAGAAGGAATCTGTACACAAAACTTCAATTACTCGTAAACTAGCATATTTTAAAATGTTTTAATATGTACATTTTTAGGCTCTTTATATGCTCTAAAATATTATGCTAAACTTTAGTATTTGAAACTAAAAGGGTTTTCTAAAAAAAAAGAAAATAGCTGAAAACAGAAATAAGAATTTCTCAAAGACAACTTATTTTAAAATTTTTTTAAAATAGCTATTTTAAAGCTGTTTCAATGCCTAACAACATGATGTCAAGCAAAGTATTTAAAATACAAGGATGTCTAAAAAAAAGGAGTACTTTGTACACAAAAACTTAATAACTCGAAACTAACAACAATTTAATATGTTATAACAATGTCATTTTAAAGCTCTATCAATGCATAACAACATGATGTTAAGCAAAAGTTAAAATATATAGGGTGTCTAAAAAAAAGGAGTACTCTGTACACAAAAACATTTACATCTCGGAAACTAACAATTTTAAATGTTTCAAAATATCAAGTCAAAGCTCATTTAATGCCAAACAACATATGGTTTAAAAGTTTTTGAAATACATAGGGTGTCTATAAAAAATAAGTACTCTGTAAACAAAAGCTTGAATATCTCGAAAACTAACAAATTCTCAAATTATATAACATGGTCATTTTAAAGCTATTTTAATGCTCTACAACCAGATTTGAAACTTTATTATTTAAAATATACAGGGTGTTCAAAAAAAAGAAGGAATCTGTACACGAAAACTTCAATTACTCGTAAATAAGCATATTTTAAAAATGTTTAAATATGTACATTTTAGGCTCTTTATATGCTCTAAAAATTATGCTAAACTTTAGTATTTGAAACTATAGTTTTCTAAAAAAAAGAAAGTAGCTGAACACATAATAAGAATTTCTCAAAGACCAACTTATTTTTAAAATGTTTTAAAATAGCTATTTTAAAGCTTTTTCAATGCCTAACAACATGATATAAGCAAAAGAATTAAAATACATAGGGTGTCTAAAAAAAGGAGTACTTGTACAAAAAAATTAATAACTCGAAACTAACAAATTTTAATATGTTATAAAAATGTCATTTTTAAAGCTCTATCAATGCATAACAAAAGATGTTAAGCAAAAGTTAATGAAAATATATAGGGTTAAAAAAGAAGGAGTACTCTGTACACTAAAACATTTATATCTCGGAAATTAACAAATTTTAAATTGTTTCAAAATAGACAAGTTAAAGCTCATTTAATGCCAAACAACATTAGGTTTAGCAAAAGTTTTTGAAATACATAGGGTGTCTATAAAAATAAGTACTCTGTACACAAAACTGAAATATCTCGAAAACTAACAAATTCTCAAATTATAAACATGGTCATTTTAAAGCTATTTTAATGCTCTACAACCAGATTTGAAACTTTATTATTTAAAATATACAGGGTGTTTCAAAAAAAAGAAGGAATCTGTACACAAAACTTCAATTACTCGTAAACTCATATTTTAAAATGTTTTAATAGTTACATTTTAGGCTCTTATATGCTCTAAAATATTATGCTAAACTTTAGTATTGAAATAATAGGTTTCTAAAAAAAAGAAAGTAGCTGAACACAAAAAGAATTTCTCTCAAAGCCAACTTATTTTAAAATGTTTTAAAATAGACATTTTAAAGCTTTTTCAATGCCTAACAACA
>QUOH01000050.1:42177-157020 GCA_010416925.1 Polistes metricus
TTTTTTTTCGGAAACCCTATATATTTCAATACTTTTGCTTAACATCATGTTGTTATGCATAATAAAGCTTTAAAATGACATTGTTATAAAATATTAAAATTTGTTAGTTGTTGAGTTATTAATGTTTTTTGTGTACGAAGTACCCTCCCCCCTTTTTTTTAGACACCCCTATTATTTGTAGTTAAATTCTTTTGCTTGATATCATGTTTGTTGGGCATTAAACAGCTTTAAATGGCTATTTTAAACATTTTAAAATAAGTTGGGTCTTTGGAGAAATTCTTATTTATGGGTTCAGGAATTTCTTTTTTTTTTAAAAAACCTATTAGTTTCAAATATAAAGTTTAACATAATATTTTTTAGAGCATATAAAGAGCCTAAAAATGTACATATTAAAACATTTTAAAATTTGCTAGTTAAACGATAATTGAAGTTTATGTGTACAGATTCCCCTCTTTTTTTAAAACACCCTGTATATTTTCAATATTTAAGTTTCAAATCTAGTTGTAAGCATTAAAATAGCTTTAAAATGACCATGTTATAAAATTCGAGAATATGTTAGTTTTAGAGATATTCAGTTTTTGTGTACGGAGTACTTTTTTTTATAGACACCCTATGTATTTCAAAAACTTTTGCTAAACATAATGTTGTTTGGCATTAAATGAGCTTAACTTGTCTATTTTGAAACATTTTAAAATTTGTTAGTTTCCGAGATATAAATGTTTTTGTGTACAGAGTACTCCTTTTTTTCGGACACCCTATATATTTCAATAACTTTTGCTTAACATCATGTTGTTATGCATTAATAAAGCTTTAAAATGACATTGTTATAACATATTAAAATTTGTTAGTTTTCAAGTTATTAATGTTTTGTGTACAAAGTACTCCTTTCTTTTTAGACACCCTATGTATTTTTTTAAAATTCTTTTGCTTGATATCATGTTGTTGGGCATTGAAACAGCTGTAAATGGCTATTTTAAACATTTTAAAATAAGTTGGTCTTTGAGAATTCTTATTTTATGTGTTCAGCTACTTTCTTTTTTTTAGAAAACCTATTAGTTTCAAATACTAAAGTTTAGCATAATATTTTAGAGCATATAAGAGCCTAAAAATGTACATATTAAAACATTTTAAAATATGCTAGTTTACGAGTAATTGAAGTTTATGGTGTACAGATTCCTTCTTTTTTTAAAAACACTGTATATTTTCAATATTTAAGTTTCAAATCTAGTTGTAGAGCATTAAAATAGCTTTAAAATGACCATGTTAAAAATTCGAGAATATGTTAGTTTTAGAGATATTTCAGTTTTTGTGTACGAGTACTTATTTTTTATAGACACCCTATGTATTTCCAAAAACTTTTGCTAAACATAATGTTGTTTGGCATTAAATGAGCTTTACTTGTCTATTTTGAACATTTTAAAATTTGTTAGTTTCCGAGATATAAATGTTTTGGTGTACAGAGTACTCCTTTTTTTTTCGGACACCCTATATATTTCAATAACTTTTGCTTAACATCATGTTGTTATGCATTAATAAAGCTTTAAAATGACATTGTTATAACATATTAAAATTTGTTAGTTTTCAAGTTATTAATGTTTTTTGTGTACAAAGTACTCCTTTTTTTTTAGAACACCCTATGTAGTTTAAATTCTTTTGCTTGATATCATGTTTTGTTGGGCATTGAAACAGCTGTAAAATGGCTATTTTAAAACATTTTAAAATAAGTTGTCTTTGAGAAATTCTTATTTATTTATGTGTTCAGCTACTTTCTTTTTTTTTAGAAAACCTATTAGTTTCAAATACTAAAGTTTAGCATAATATTTTAGAGCATATAAAGAGCCTAAAAATGTACATATTAAACATTTTAAAAATATGCTAGTTTACGAGTAATTGAAGTTTATGTGTACAGATTCCTTCTTTTTTTAAAAACACCCTGTATATTTTCAATATTTAAGTTTCAAATCTAGTTGTAGAGCATTAAAATAGCTTTAAAATGACCATGTTATAAAATTCGAGAATATGTTAGTTTTAGAGATATTTTAGTTTTTGTGTACGGAGTACTTATTTTTTTATAGACACCCTATGTATTTCAAAACTTTTGCTAAACATAATGTTGTTTGGCATTAAATGAGCTTTACTTGTCTATTTTGAAACATTTTAAAATTTGTTAGTTTCCGAGATATAAATGTTTTTGTGTACAGAGTACTCCTTTTTTTTTTTCGGACCCCTATATAAGTTCAATAACTTTTGCTTAACATCATGTTGTTATGCATTAATAAAGCTTTAAAATGACATTGTTATAACATATTAAAATTTGTTAGTTTTCAAGTTATTAATGTTTTTTGTGTACAAAGTACTCCTTTCTTTTAGACACCCTATGTATTTTAAATTCTTTTGCTTGATATCATGTTGTTGGGCATTGAAACAGCTGTAAAATGGCTATTTTTAAACATTTTAAAATAAGTTGGTCTTTTGAGAAATTCTTATTATGTGTTTCAGCTACTTTCTTTTTTTTAGAAAACCTATTAGTTTCAAATACTAAAGTTTAGCATAATATTTTAGAGCATATAAAGAGCCTAAAAATGTACATATTAAAACATTTTAAATATGCTAGTTTACGAGTAATTGAAGTTTTGTGTACAGATTCCTTCTTTTTTTAAAAACACCCTGTATATTTTCAATATTTAAGTTTCAAATCTAGTTGTAGAGCATTAAAATAGCTTTAAAAATGACCATGTTATAAAATCGAGAATATGTTAGTTTTAGAGATATTCAGTTTTTGTGTACGGAGTACTTATTTTTTTTATAGACACCCTATGTATTTCAAAAACTTTTGCTAAACATAATGTTGTTTGGCATTAAATGAGCTTAACTTGTCTATTTTGAAACATTTTAAATTTGTTTTTTTTCCGAGATATAAATGTTTTTTGTACAGAGTACTCCTTTTTTTTCGGACACCCTATATATTTCAATAACTTTTGCTTAACATCATGTTGTTATGCATTAATAAAGCTTTAAAATGACATTGTTATAACATATTAAAATTTGTTAGTTTTCAAGTTATTAATGTTTTTGTGTACAAGTACTCCTTTTTTTAGACACCCTATGTATTTTAAATTCTTTTGCTTGATATCATGTTGTTGGGCATTGAAACAGCTGTAAAATGGCTATTTTAAAACATTTAAAATAAGTTGGTCTTTGAGAAATTCTTATTTATGTGTTCAGCTACTTTCTTTTTTTTTAGAAACCTATTAGTTTCAAATACTAAAGTTTAGCATAATATTTTAGAGCATATAAAGAGCCTAAAAATGTACATATTAAAACATTTTAAAATATGCTAGTTTACGAGTAATTGAAGTTTATGTGTACAGATTCCTTCTTTTTTTTAAAACACCCTGTAATATTTTCAATATTTAAGTTTCAAATCTAGTTGTAGAGCATTAAATAGCTTTAAAATGACCATGTTATAAAATTCGAGAATATGTTAGTTTTAGAGATATTTTAGTTTTTGTGTACGGAGTACTTATTTTTTTATAGACACCCTATGTATTTCAAAAACTTTTGCTAAACATAATGTTGTTTGGCATTAAATGAGCTTAACTTGTCTATTTTGAAACATTTTAAAATTTGTTAGTTTCCGAGATATAAATGTTTTTGTGTACAGAGTACTCCTTTTTTTTTCGGACACCCTATATTTCAATAACTTTTGCTTAACATCATGTTGTTATGCATTAATAAAGCTTTAAAATGACATTGTTATAAACAATTAAAATTTGTTAGTTTTTGAGTTATTAATGTTTTTTGTGTACAAGTACTCCTTTTTTTTAGACACCCTATTTATTTTAAATTCTTTTGCTTGATATCATGTTGTTGGGCATTAAAACAGCTGTAAAATGGCTATTTTAAAACATTTTAAAATAAGTTGGTCTTTGAGAAATTCTTATTTATGTGTTCAGCTACTTTCTTTTTTTTTAGAAAACTATTAGTTTCAAATACTAAAGTTTAGCATAATATTTTAGAGCATATAAGAGCCTAAAATGTACATATTAAAACATTTTAAATATGCTAGTTTACGAGTAATTGAAGTTTATGTGTACAGATTCCTTCTTTTTTTAAACACCCTGTATATTTTCAATATTTAAGTTTCAAATCTAGTTGTAGAGCATTAAAATAGCTTTAAAATGACCATGTTATAAAATTCGAGAATATGTTAGTTTTAGAGATATTTCAGTTTTTGTGTACGGAGTACTTATTTTTTTATAGACACCCTATGTATTTCAAAAACTTTTGCTAAACATAATGTTGTTTGGCATTAAATGAGCTTAACTTGTCTATTTTGAAACATTTTAAAATTTGTTAGTTTCCGAGAGATAAATGTTTTTGTGTACAGAGTACTCCTTTTTTTTCGGACACCCTATATATTTCAATAACTTTTGCTTAACATCATGTTGTTATGCATTAATAAGCTTTAAAATGACATTGTTATAACATATTAAAATTTGTTAGTTTTCAAGTTTTAATGTTTTTGTGTACAAGTACTCCTTTTTTTAGACACCCTATGTATTTTAAATTCTTTTGCTTGATATCAGGTTGTTGGGCATTGAAACAGCTGTAAAATGGCTATTTTTAAACATTTTAAAATAAGTTGGTCTTTGAGAATTCTTATTTATGTGTTCAGCTACTTTCTTTTTTTTTAGAAACCTATTAGTTTCAAATACTAAAGTTTAGCATAATATTTTAGAGCATATAAAGAGCCTAAAAATGTACATATAAAACATTTTAAAATATGCTAGTTTACGAGTAATTGAAGTTTATGTGTACAGATTCCTTCTTTTTTTTAAAACACCCTGTATATTTTCAATATTAAAGTTTCAAATCTAGTTGTAGAGCATTAAAATAGCTTTAAAATGACCATGTTATAAAATTCGAGAATATGTTAGTTTTAGAGATATTTTAGTTTTTGTGTACGAGTACTTATTTTTTTATAGACACCCTATGTATTTCAAAACTTTTGCTAAACATAATGTTGTTTGGCATTAAATGAGCTTAACTTGTCTATTTTGAAACATTTTAAAATTGTTAGTTTCCGAGATATAAATGTTTTTGTGTACAGAGTACTCCTTTTTTTCGGACACCCTATATATTCAATAACTTTTGCTTAACATCATGTTGTTATGCATTAATAAAGCTTTAAAATGACATTGTTATAACATATTAAAATTTGTTAGTTTTCAAGTTATTAATGTTTTTGTGTACAAAGTACTCCTTTCTTTTTAGACACCCTATGTATTTTAAATTCTTTTGCTTGATATCATGTTGTTGGGCATTGAACAGCTGTAAATGGCTATTTTAAAACATTTTAAAATAAGTTGGTCTTTGAGAAATTCTTATTTATGTGTTCAGCTACTTTCTTTTTTTTTAGAAAACCTATTAGTTTCAAATACTAAAGTTTAGCATAATATTTTAGAGCATATAAAGAGCCTAAATGTACATATGATTAAAACATTTAAAATATGCTAGTTTACGAGTAATTGAAGTTTATGTGTACAGATTCCTTCTTTTTTTTTAAAACACCCTGTATATTTTCAATATTTAAGTTTCAAATCTAGTTGTAGAGCATTAAAATAGCTTTAAAATGACCATGTTATAAAATTCGAGAATATGTTAGTTTTAGAGATATTTAGTTTTTGTGTACGAGTACTTATTTTTTTTATAGACACCCTATGTATTTCAAAACTTTTGCTAAACATAATGTTGTTTGGCATTAAATGAGCTTAACTTGTCTATTTTGAAACATTTTAAATTTGTTAGTTTCCGAGATATAAATGTTTTTGTGTACAGAGTACTCCTTTTTTTTTCGGACACCCTATAATTTCAATAACTTTTGCTTAACATCATGTTGTTATGCATTAATAAAGCTTTAAAATGACATTGTTATAACATATTAAAATTTGTTAGTTTTCAAGTTATTAATGTTTTTGTGTACAAAGTACTCCTTTTTTTTAGACACCCTATGTATTTTAAATTCTTTTGCTTGATATCATGTTGTTGGGCATTGAAACAGCTGTAAAATGGCTATTTTAAAACATTTTAAATAAGTTGGTCTTTGAGAAATTCTTATTTATGTGTTCAGCTACTTTCTTTTTTTTAGAAACCTATTAGTTTCAAATACTAAAGTTTAGCATAATATTTTAGAGCATATAAAGAGCCTAAAAATGTACATATTAAAACATTTTAAAATATGCTAGTTTACGAGTAATTGAAGTTTATGTGTACAGATTCCTTCTTTTTTTTAAAACACCCTGTATATTTTCAATATTTAAGTTTCAAATCTAGTTGTAGAGCATTAAAATAGCTTTAAAATGACCATGTTATAAAATTCGAGAATATTTTGTTTTAGAGATATTTTAGTTTTTGTGTACGGAGTACTTATTTTTTATAGACACCCTATGTATTTCAAAACTTTTGCTAAACATAATGTTGTTTGGCATTAAATGAGCTTAACTTGTCTATTTTGAAACATTTTAAAATTTGTTAGTTTCCGAGATAAATGTTTTTGTGTACAGAGTACTCCTTTTTTTTCGGACACCCTATATATTTCAATACTTTTGCTTAACATCATGTTGTTATGCATTAATAAAGCTTTAAAATGACATTGTTATAACATATTAAAATTTGTTAGTTTTCAAGTTATTAATGTTTTTGTGTACAAAGTACTCCTTTTTTTTAGACACCCTATGTATTTTAAATTCTTTTGCTTGATATCATGTTGTTGGGCATTGAAACAGCTGTAAAATGGCTATTTTAAAACATTTAAAATAAGTTGGTCTTTGAGAAATTCTTATTTATGTGTTCAGCTACTTTCTTTTTTTTAGAAAACCTATTAGTTTCAAATACTAAAGTTTAGCATAATATTTTAGAGCATATAAAGAGCCTAAAATGTACATATTAAAACATTTAAAATATGCTAGTTTACGAGTAATTGAAGTTTATGTGTACAGATTCCTTCTTTTTTTTTAAAACACCTGTATATTTTCAATATTTAAGTTTCAAATCTAGTTGTAGAGCATTAAAATAGCTTTAAAATGACCATGTTATAAAATTCGAGAATATGTTAGTTTTAGAGATATTTTAGTTTTTTGTGTACGGAGTACTTATTTTTTTATAGACACCCCTATGTATTTCAAAAACTTTTGCTAAACATAATGTTGTTTGGCATTAAATGAGCTTAACTTGTCTATTTGGAAACATTTTAAAATTTGTTAGTTTCCGAGATATAAATGTTTTTGTGTACAGAGTACTCCTTTTTTTTCGGACACCCTATATATTTCAATAACTTTTGCTTAACATCATGTTGTTATGCATTAATAAGCTTTAAAATGACATTGTTATAACATATTAAAATTTGTTAGTTTTTGAGTTATTAATGTTTTGTGTACAAAGTACTCCTTTTTTTAGACACCCTATGTATTTTAAATTCTTTTGCTTGATATCATGTTGTTGGGCATTGAAACAGCTGTAAAATGGCTATTTTAAAACATTTAAAATAAGTTGGTCTTTGAGAAATTCTTATTTATGTGTTCAGCTACTTTCTCTTTTTTTTTAAAAACCTATTAGTTTCAAATACTAAAGTTTAGCATATATTTTAGAGCATATAAAGAGCCTAAAATGTACATATTAAAACATTTTAAAATATGCTAGTTTACGAGTAATTGAAGTTTATGTGTACAGATTCCTTCTTTTTTTAAAACACCCTGTATATTTTCAATATTAAGTTTCAAATCTAGTTAGAGGCATTAAAATAGCTTTAAAATGACCATGTTATAAAATTCGAGAATATGTTAGTTTTAGAGATTTTAGTTTTTGTGTACGGAGTACTTATTTTTTTATAGACACCCTATGTATTTCAAAAACTTTTGCTAAACATAATGTTGTTTGGCATTAAATGAGCTTAACTTGTCTATTTTGAAACACTTTAAAATTTGTTAGTTTCCGAGATATAAATGTTTTTGTGTACAGAGTACTCCTTTTTTTTCGGACACCCTATATTTCAATAACTTTTGCTTAACATCATGTGTGTTATGCATTAATAAAGCTTTAAAATGACATTGTTATAACATATTAAAATTTGTTAGTTTTCAAGTTATTAATGTTTTTGTGTACAAAGTACTCCTTTTTTTTAGACACCCTATGTATTTTAAATTCTTTTGCTTGATATCATGTTGTTGGGCATTGAAACAGCTGTAAAATGGCTATTTTAAAACATTTTAAAATAAGTTGGTCTTTGAGAAATTCTTATTTATGTGTTCAGCTACTTTCTTTTTTTTTAGAAAACCTATTAGTTTCAAATACTAAAGTTTAGCATAATATTTTAGAGCATATAAAGAGCCTAAAAATGTACATATTAAAACATTTTAAAATATGCTAGTTTACGAGTAATTGAAGTTTATGTGTACAGATTCCTTCTTTTTTTAAAACACCCTGTATATTTTCAATATTTAAGTTTCAAATCTAGTTGTAGAGCATTAAAATAGCTTTAAAATGACCATGTTATAAAATTCGAGAATATGTTTTTTTTAGAGATATTTTAGTTTTTGTGTACGGAGTACTTATTTTTTTATAGACACCCTATGTATTTCAAAACTTTTGCTAAACATAATGTTGTTTGGCATTAAATGAGCTTAACTTGTCTATTTTGAAACATTTTAAAATTTGTTAGTTTCCGAGATAAAATGTTTTTGTGTACAGAGTACTCTCTTTTTTTTCGGACACCCTATATATTTCAATAACTTTTGCTTAACATCATGTTGTTATGCATTAATAAAGCTTTAAAATGACATTGTTATAACATATTAAAATTTGTTAGTTTTCAAGTTATTAATGTTTTGTGTACAAAGTACTCCTTTTTTTTAGACACCCTATGTATTTTAAATTCTTTTGCTTGATATCATGTTGTTGGGCATTGAAAAAGCTGTAAAATGGCTATTTTAAAACATTTTAAAATAAGTTGGTCTTTGAGAAATTCTTATTTATGTGTTCAGCTACTTTCTTTTTTTTAGAAAACCTATTAGTTTCAAATACTAAAGTTTAGCATAATATTTTAGAGCATATAAAGAGCCTAAAATGTACATATTAAAACATTTTAAAATATGCTAGTTTACGAGTAATTGAAGTTTTTATGTGTACAGATTCCTTCTTTTTTTAAAAACACCCTGTATATTTTCAATATTTAAGTTTCAAATCTAGTTGTAGAGCATTAAAATAGCTTTAAAATGACCATGTTATAAAATTCGAGAATATGTTAGTTTTAGAGATATTTAGTTTTTTGTGTACGGAGTACTTATTTTTTTATAGACACCCTATGTATTTCAAAAACTTTTGCTAAACATAATGTTGTTTGGCATTAAATGAGCTTAACTTGTCTATTTTGAAACATTTTAAAATTTGTTAGTTTCCGAGATATAAATGTTTTGTGTACAGAGTACTCCTTTTTTTTCGGACACCCTATATATTTCAATAACTTTTGCTTAACATCATGTTGTTATGCATTAATAAAGCTTTAAAATGACATTGTTATAACATATTAAAATTTGTTAGTTTTTGAGTTATTAATGTTTTTGTGTACAAGTACTCCCTTTTTTTTAGACACCCTATGTATTTTAATCTTTTGCTTGATATCATGTTGTTGGGCATTGAAACAGCTGTAAAATGGCTATTTTAAAAATTCAAATTTAATAAGTTGGTCTTTGAGAAATTCTTATTTATGTGTTCAGCTACTTTCTTTTTTTTTAGAAAACCTATTAGTTTCAAATACTAAAGTTTAGCATAATATTTTAGAGCATATAAAGAGCCTAAAAATGTACATATTAAAACATTTTAAAATATGCTAGTTTACGAGTAATTGAAGTTTATGTGTACAGATTCCTTCTTTTTTTTAAAACACCCTGTATATTTTCAATATTTAAGTTTCAAATCTAGTTGTAGAGCATTAAAATAGCTTTAAAATGACCATGTTATAAATTCGAGAATATGTTAGTTTTAGAGATATTTTAGTTTTTGTGTACGGAGTACTTATTTTTTTATAGACACCCTATGTATTTCAAAAACTTTTGCTAAACATAATGTTGTTTGGCATTAAATGAGCTTAACTTGTCTATTTTGAAACATTTAAAATTTGTTAGTTTCCGAGATATAAATGTTTGTGTACAGAGTACTCCTTTTTTTTCGGACACCCTATATATTTCAATAACTTTTGCTTAACATCATGTTGTTATGCATTAATAAAGCTTTAAAATGACATTGTTATAACATATTAAAATTTGTTAGTTTTCAAGTTATTAATGTTTTTGTGTACAAAGTACTCCTTTCTTTTAGACACCCTATGTATTTTAAATTCTTTTGCTTGATATCATGTTGTTGGGCATTGAAACAGCTGTAAAATGGCTATTTAAACATTTTAAAATAAGTTGGTCTTTGAGAAATTCTTATTTATGTGTTCAGCTACTTTCTTTTTTTTAGAAAACCTATTAGTTTCAAATACTAAAGTTTAGCATAATATTTTAGAGCATATAAAGAGCCTAAAAATGTACATATTAAAACATTTTAAAATATGCTAGTTTACGAGTAATTGAAGTTTATGTGTACAGATTCCTTCTTTTTTTTAAAACACCCTGTATATTTTCAATATTTAAGTTTCAAATCTAGTTGTAGAGCATTAAAATAGCTTTAAAATGACCATGTTATAAAATTCGAGAATATGTTAGTTTTAGAGATATTTAGTTTTTGTGTACGGAGTACTTATTTTTTTATAGACACCCTATGTATTTCAAAAACTTTTGCTAAACATAATGTTGTTTGGCATAAATGAGCTTAACTTGTCTATTTTGAAACATTTTAAAATTTGTTAGTTTCCGAGATATAAATGTTTTTGTGTACAGAGTACTCCTTTTTTTTCGGACACCCTATATATTCAATAACTTTTGCTTAACATCATGTTGTTATGCATTAATAAAGCTTTAAAATGACATTGTTATAACATATTAAAATTTGTTAGTTTTCAAGTTATTAATGTTTTTGTGTACAGTACAAGTACTCCTTTTTTTAGACACCCTATGTATTTTAAATTCTTTTGCTTGATATCATGTTGTTGGGCATTGAAACAGCTGTAAAATGGCTATTTTAAAACATTTAAAATAAGTTGGTCTTTGAGAAATTCTTATTATGTGTTCAGCTACTTTCTTTTTTTTTAGAAAACCTATTAGTTTCAAATACTAAAGTTTAGCATAATATTTTAGAGCATATAAAGAGCCTAAAAATGTACATATTAAAACATTTTAAAATATGCTAGTTTACGAGTAATTGAAGTTTATGTGTACAGATTCCTTCTTTTTTTTAAAACACCCTGTATATTTTCAATATTTAAGTTTCAAATCTAGTTGTAGAGCATTAAAATAGCTTTAAAATGACCATGTTATAAAATTCGAGAATATGTTAGTTTTAGAGATATTTTAGTTTTTGTGTACGGAGTACTTATTTTTTTATAGACACCCTATGTATTTCAAAAACTTTTGCTAAACATAATGTTGTTTGGCATTAAATGAGCTTAACTTGTCTATTTTGAAACATTTTAAAATTTGTTAGTTTCCGAGATATAAATGTTTTTGTGTACAGAGTACTCCTTTTTTTCGGACACCCTATATATTTCAATAACTTTTGCTTAACATCATGTTGTTATGCATTAATAAAGCTTTAAAATGACATTGTTATAACATATTAAAATTTGTTAGTTTTTAGTTATTAATGTTTTGTGTACAAAGTACCCCTTTTTTTTAGACACCCTATGTATTTTAAATTCTTTTGCTTGATATCATGTTGTTGGGCATTGAAACAGCTGTAAAATGGCTATTTTAAAACATTTCAAAATAAGTTGGTCTTTGAGAAATTCTTATTTATGTGTTCAGCTACTTTCTTTTTTTTAGAAAACCTATTAGTTTCAAATACTAAAGTTTAGCATAATATTTTAGAGCATATAAAGAGCCTAAAAATGTACATATTAAAACATTTTAAAATATGCTAGTTTACGAGTAATTGAAGTTTATGTGTACAGATTCCTTCTTTTTTTAAAACACCCTGTATATTTTCAATATTTAAGTTTCAAATCTAGTTGTAGAGCATTAAAATAGCTTTAAAATGACCATGTTATAAAATTCGAGAATATGTTAGTTTTAGAGATATTTTAGTTTTTGTGTACGGAGTACTTATTTTTTTATAGACACCCTATGTATTTCAAAAACTTTTGCTAAACATAATGTTGTTTGGCATTAAATGAGCTTACTTGTCTATTTTGAAACATTTTAAAATTTGTTAGTTTCCGAGATATAAATGTTTTTGTGTACAGAGTACTCCTTTTTTTTTTCGGACACCCTATATATTTCAATAACTTTTGCTTAACATCATGTTGTTATGCATTAATAAAGCTTTAAAATGACATTGTTATAACATATTAAAATTTGTTAGTTTTTGAGTTATTAATGTTTTTGTGTACGAAGTACCCCTTTTTTTTAGACACCCTATGTATTTTAAATTCTTTTGCTTGATATCATGTTGTTGGGCATTGAAACAGCTGTAAAATGGCTATTTTAAAACATTTTAAAATAAGTTGGTCTTTGAGAAATTCTTATTTATGTGTTCAGCTACTTTCTTTTTTTTAGAAAACCTATTAGTTTCAAATACTAAAGTTTAGCATAATATTTTAGAGCATATAAAGAGCCTAAAAATGTACATATTAAAACATTTTAAAATATGCTAGTTTACGAGTAATTGAAGTTTAGGTGTACAGATTCCTTCTTTTTTTTAAAACACCCTGTATATTTTCAATATTTAAGTTTCAAATCTAGTTGTAGAGCATTAAAATAGCTTTAAAATGACCATGTTATAAAATTCGAGAATATGTTAGTTTTAGAGATATTTCAGTTTTTGTGTACGGAGTACTTATTTTTTTATAGACACCCTATGTATTTCAAAAACTTTTGCTAAACATAATGTTGTTTGGCATTAAATGAGCTTAACTTGTCTATTTTGAAACATTTTAAAATTTGTTAGTTTCCGAGATATAAATGTTTTTGTGTACAGAGTACTCCTTTTTTTCGGACACCCTATATATTTCAATAACTTTTGCTTAACATCATGTTGTTATGCATTAATAAAGCTTTAAAATGACATTGTTATAACATATTAAAATTTGTTAGTTTTCAAGTTATTAATGTTTTTGTGTACAAAGTACTCCTTTTTTTTAGACACCCTATGTATTTTAAATTCTTTTGCTTGATATCATGTTGTTGGGCATTGAAACAGCTGTAAAATGGCTATTTTAAAACATTTCAAAATAAGTTGGTCTTTGAGAAATTCTTATTTATGTGTTCAGCTACTTTCTTTTTTTTAGAAAACCTATTAGTTTCAAATACTAAAGTTTAGCATAATATTTTAGAGCATATAAAGAGCCTAAAAATGTACATATTAAAACATTTTAAAATATGCTAGTTTACGAGTAATTGAAGTTTATGTGTACAGATTCCTTCTTTTTTTTAAAACACCCTGTATATTTTCAATATTTAAGTTTCAAATCTAGTTGTAGAGCATTAAAATAGCTTTAAAATGACCATGTTATAAAATTCGAGAATATGTTAGTTTTAGAGATATTTCAGTTTTTGTGTACGGAGTACTTATTTTTTTATAGACACCCTATGTATTTCAAAAACTTTTGCTAAACATAATGTTGTTTGGCATTAAATGAGCTTAACTTGTCTATTTTGAAACATTTTAAAATTTGTTAGTTTCCGAGATATAAATGTTTTTGTGTACAGAGTACTCCTTTTTTTCGGACACCCTATATATTTCAATAACTTTTGCTTAACATCATGTTGTTATGCATTAATAAAGCTTTAAAATGACATTGTTATAACATATTAAAATTTGTTAGTTTTCAAGTTATTAATGTTTTTGTGTACAAAGTACTCCTTTTTTTTAGACACCCTATGTATTTTAAATTCTTTTGCTTGATATCATGTTGTTGGGCATTGAAACAGCTGTAAAATGGCTATTTTAAAACATTTCAAAATAAGTTGGTCTTTGAGAAATTCTTATTTATGTGTTCAGCTACTTTCTTTTTTTTTAGAAAACCTATTAGTTTCAAATACTAAAGTTTAGCATAATATTTTAGAGCATATAAAGAGCCTAAAAATGTACATATTAAAACATTTTAAAATATGCTAGTTTACGAGTAATTGAAGTTTATGTGTACAGATTCCTTCTTTTTTTAAAACACCCTGTATATTTTCAATATTTAAGTTTCAAATCTAGTTGTAGAGCATTAAAATAGCTTTAAAATGACCATGTTATAAAATTCGAGAATATGTTAGTTTTAGAGATATTTTAGTTTTTGTGTACGGAGTACTTATTTTTTTATAGACACCCTATGTATTTCAAAAACTTTTGCTAAACATAATGTTGTTTGGCATTAAATGAGCTTAACTTGTCTATTTTGAAACATTTTAAAATTTGTTAGTTTCCGAGATATAAATGTTTTTGTGTACAGAGTACTCCTTTTTTTTCGGACACCCTATATATTTCAATAACTTTTGCTTAACATCATGTTGTTATGCATTAATAAAGCTTTAAAATGACATTGTTATAACATATTAAAATTTGTTAGTTTTCAGTTATTAATGTTTTTGTGTACAAGTACTCCTTTTTTTTAGACACCCTATGTATTTTAAATTCTTTTGCTTGATATCATGTTGTTGGGCATTGAAACAGCTGTAAAATGGCTATTTTAAAACATTTCAAAATAAGTTGGTCTTTGAGAAATTCTTATTTATGTGTTCAGCTACTTTCTTTTTTTTTAGAAAACCTATTAGTTTCAAATACTAAAGTTTAGCATAATATTTTAGAGCATATAAAGAGCCTAAAAATGTACATATTAAAACATTTTAAAATATGCTAGTTTACGAGTAATTGAAGTTTATGTGTACAGATTCCTTCTTTTTTTTAAAACACCCTGTATATTTTCAATATTTAAGTTTCAAATCTAGTTGTAGAGCATTAAAATAGCTTTAAAATGACCATGTTATAAAATTCGAGAATATGTTAGTTTTAGAGATATTTTAGTTTTTGTGTACGGAGTACTTATTTTTTTATAGACACCCTATGTATTTCAAAAACTTTTGCTAAACATAATGTTGTTTGGCATTAAATGAGCTTAACTTGTCTATTTTGAAACATTTTAAAATTTGTTAGTTTCCGAGATATAAATGTTTTTGTGTACAGAGTACTCCTTTTTTTCGGACACCCTATATATTTCAATAACTTTTGCTTAACATCATGTTGTTATGCATTAATAAAGCTTTAAAATGACATTGTTATAACATATTAAAATTTGTTAGTTTTCAAGTTATTAATGTTTTTGTGTACAAAGTACTCCTTTTTTTTAGACACCCTATGTATTTTAAATTCTTTTGCTTGATATCATGTTGTTGGGCATTGAAACAGCTGTAAAATGGCTATTTTAAAACATTTTAAAATAAGTTGGTCTTTGAGAAATTCTTATTTATGTGTTCAGCTACTTTCTTTTTTTTTAGAAAACCTATTAGTTTCAAATACTAAAGTTTAGCATAATATTTTAGAGCATATAAAGAGCCTAAAAATGTACATATTAAAACATTTTAAAATATGCTAGTTTACGAGTAATTGAAGTTTATGTGTACAGATTCCTTCTTTTTTTAAAACACCCTGTATATTTTCAATATTTAAGTTTCAAATCTAGTTGTAGAGCATTAAAATAGCTTTAAAATGACCATGTTATAAAATTCGAGAATATGTTAGTTTTAGAGATATTTTAGTTTTTGTGTACGGAGTACTTATTTTTTTATAGACACCCTATGTATTTCAAAAACTTTTGCTAAACATAATGTTGTTTGGCATTAAATGAGCTTAACTTGTCTATTTTGAAACATTTTAAAATTTGTTAGTTTCCGAGATATAAATGTTTTTGTGTACAGAGTACTCCTTTTTTTCGGACACCCTATATATTTCAATAACTTTTGCTTAACATCATGTTGTTATGCATTAATAAAGCTTTAAAATGACATTGTTATAACATATTAAAATTTGTTAGTTTTCAAGTTATTAATGTTTTTGTGTACAAAGTACTCCTTTTTTTAGACACCCTATGTATTTTAAATTCTTTTGCTTGATATCATGTTGTTGGGCATTGAAACAGCTGTAAAATGGCTATTTTAAAACATTTCAAAATAAGTTGGTCTTTGAGAAATTCTTATTTATGTGTTCAGCTACTTTCTTTTTTTTTAGAAAACCTATTAGTTTCAAATACTAAAGTTTAGCATAATATTTTAGAGCATATAAAGAGCCTAAAAATGTACATATTAAAACATTTTAAAATATGCTAGTTTACGAGTAATTGAAGTTTATGTGTACAGATTCCTTCTTTTTTTTAAAACACCCTGTATATTTTCAATATTTAAGTTTCAAATCTAGTTGTAGAGCATTAAAATAGCTTTAAAATGACCATGTTATAAAATTCGAGAATATGTTAGTTTTAGAGATATTTAGTTTTTGTGTACGGAGTACTTATTTTTTTATAGACACCCTATGTATTTCAAAAACTTTTGCTAAACATAATGTTGTTTGGCATTAAATGAGCTTAACTTGTCTATTTTGAAACATTTTAAAATTTGTTAGTTTCCGAGATATAAATGTTTTTGTGTACAGAGTACTCCTTTTTTTTCGGACACCCTATATATTTCAATAACTTTTGCTTAACATCATGTTGTTATGCATTAATAAAGCTTTAAAATGACATTGTTATAACATATTAAAATTTGTTAGTTTTCAAGTTATTAATGTTTTTGTGTACAAAGTACTCCTTTTTTTTAGACACCCTATGTATTTTAAATTCTTTTGCTTGATATCATGTTGTTGGGCATTGAAACAGCTGTAAAATGGCTATTTTAAAACATTTCAAAATAAGTTGGTCTTTGAGAAATTCTTATTTATGTGTTCAGCTACTTTCTTTTTTTTTAGAAAACCTATTAGTTTCAAATACTAAAGTTTAGCATAATATTTTAGAGCATATAAAGAGCCTAAAAATGTACATATTAAAACATTTTAAAATATGCTAGTTTACGAGTAATTGAAGTTTATGTGTACAGATTCCTTCTTTTTTTTAAAACACCCTGTATATTTTCAATATTTAAGTTTCAAATCTAGTTGTAGAGCATTAAAATAGCTTTAAAATGACCATGTTATAAAATTCGAGAATATGTTAGTTTTAGAGATATTTTAGTTTTTGTGTACGGAGTACTTATTTTTTTATAGACACCCTATGTATTTCAAAAACTTTTGCTAAACATAATGTTGTTTGGCATTAAATGAGCTTAACTTGTCTATTTTGAAACATTTTAAAATTTGTTAGTTTCCGAGATATAAATGTTTTTGTGTACAGAGTACTCCTTTTTTTTCGGACACCCTATATATTTCAATAACTTTTGCTTAACATCATGTTGTTATGCATTAATAAAGCTTTAAAATGACATTGTTATAACATATTAAAATTTGTTAGTTTTCAAGTTATTAATGTTTTTGTGTACAAAGTACTCCTTTTTTTTAGACACCCTATGTATTTTAAATTCTTTTGCTTGATATCATGTTGTTGGGCATTGAAACAGCTGTAAAATGGCTATTTTAAAACATTTTAAAATAAGTTGGTCTTTGAGAAATTCTTATTTATGTGTTCAGCTACTTTCTTTTTTTTTAGAAAACCTATTAGTTTCAAATACTAAAGTTTAGCATAATATTTTAGAGCATATAAAGAGCCTAAAAATGTACATATTAAAACATTTTAAAATATGCTAGTTTACGAGTAATTGAAGTTTATGTGTACAGATTCCTTCTTTTTTTTAAAACACCCTGTATATTTTCAATATTTAAGTTTCAAATCTAGTTGTAGAGCATTAAAATAGCTTTAAAATGACCATGTTATAAAATTCGAGAATATGTTAGTTTTAGAGATATTTTAGTTTTTGTGTACGGAGTACTTATTTTTTTATAGACACCCTATGTATTTCAAAAACTTTTGCTAAACATAATGTTGTTTGGCATTAAATGAGCTTAACTTGTCTATTTTGAAACATTTTAAAATTTGTTAGTTTCCGAGATATAAATGTTTTTGTGTACAGAGTACTCCTTTTTTTCGGACACCCTATATATTTCAATAACTTTTGCTTAACATCATGTTGTTATGCATTAATAAAGCTTTAAAATGACATTGTTATAACATATTAAAATTTGTTAGTTTTCAAGTTATTAATGTTTTTGTGTACAAAGTACTCCTTTTTTTAGACACCCTATGTATTTTAAATTCTTTTGCTTGATATCATGTTGTTGGGCATTGAAACAGCTGTAAAATGGCTATTTTAAAACATTTTAAAATAAGTTGGTCTTTGAGAAATTCTTATTTATGTGTTCAGCTACTTTCTTTTTTTTTAGAAAACCTATTAGTTTCAAATACTAAAGTTTAGCATAATATTTTAGAGCATATAAAGAGCCTAAAAATGTACATATTAAAACATTTTAAAATATGCTAGTTTACGAGTAATTGAAGTTTATGTGTACAGATTCCTTCTTTTTTTTAAAACACCCTGTATATTTTCAATATTTAAGTTTCAAATCTAGTTGTAGAGCATTAAAATAGCTTTAAAATGACCATGTTATAAAATTCGAGAATATGTTAGTTTTAGAGATATTTTAGTTTTTGTGTACGGAGTACTTATTTTTTTATAGACACCCTATGTATTTCAAAAACTTTTGCTAAACATAATGTTGTTTGGCATTAAATGAGCTTAACTTGTCTATTTTGAAACATTTTAAAATTTGTTAGTTTCCGAGATATAAATGTTTTTGTGTACAGAGTACTCCTTTTTTTTCGGACACCCTATATATTTCAATAACTTTTGCTTAACATCATGTTGTTATGCATTAATAAAGCTTTAAAATGACATTGTTATAACATATTAAAATTTGTTAGTTTTCAAGTTATTAATGTTTTTGTGTACAAAGTACTCCTTTTTTTAGACACCCTATGTATTTTAAATTCTTTTGCTTGATATCATGTTGTTGGGCATTGAAACAGCTGTAAAATGGCTATTTTAAAACATTTTAAAATAAGTTGGTCTTTGAGAAATTCTTATTTATGTGTTCAGCTACTTTCTTTTTTTTTAGAAAACCTATTAGTTTCAAATACTAAAGTTTAGCATAATATTTTAGAGCATATAAAGAGCCTAAAAATGTACATATTAAAACATTTTAAAATATGCTAGTTTACGAGTAATTGAAGTTTATGTGTACAGATTCCTTCTTTTTTTTAAAACACCCTGTATATTTTCAATATTTAAGTTTCAAATCTAGTTGTAGAGCATTAAAATAGCTTTAAAATGACCATGTTATAAAATTCGAGAATATGTTAGTTTTAGAGATATTTTAGTTTTTGTGTACGGAGTACTTATTTTTTTATAGACACCCTATGTATTTCAAAAACTTTTGCTAAACATAATGTTGTTTGGCATTAAATGAGCTTAACTTGTCTATTTTGAAACATTTTAAAATTTGTTAGTTTCCGAGATATAAATGTTTTTGTGTACAGAGTACTCCTTTTTTTTCGGACACCCTATATATTTCAATAACTTTTGCTTAACATCATGTTGTTATGCATTAATAAAGCTTTAAAATGACATTGTTATAACATATTAAAATTTGTTAGTTTTCAAGTTATTAATGTTTTTGTGTACAAAGTACTCCTTTTTTTTAGACACCCTATGTATTTTAAATTCTTTTGCTTGATATCATGTTGTTGGGCATTGAAACAGCTGTAAAATGGCTATTTTAAAACATTTTAAAATAAGTTGGTCTTTGAGAAATTCTTATTTATGTGTTCAGCTACTTTCTTTTTTTTTAGAAAACCTATTAGTTTCAAATACTAAAGTTTAGCATAATATTTTAGAGCATATAAAGAGCCTAAAAATGTACATATTAAAACATTTTAAAATATGCTAGTTTACGAGTAATTGAAGTTTATGTGTACAGATTCCTTCTTTTTTTTAAAACACCCTGTATATTTTCAATATTTAAGTTTCAAATCTAGTTGTAGAGCATTAAAATAGCTTTAAAATGACCATGTTATAAAATTCGAGAATATGTTAGTTTTAGAGATATTTTAGTTTTTGTGTACGGAGTACTTATTTTTTTATAGACACCCTATGTATTTCAAAAACTTTTGCTAAACATAATGTTGTTTGGCATTAAATGAGCTTAACTTGTCTATTTTGAAACATTTAAAATTTGTTAGTTTCCGAGATATAAATGTTTTTGTGTACAGAGTACTCCTTTTTTTCGGACACCCTATATATTTCAATAACTTTTGCTTAACATCATGTTGTTATGCATTAATAAAGCTTTAAAATGACATTGTTATAACATATTAAAATTTGTTAGTTTTCAAGTTATTAATGTTTTTGTGTACAAAGTACTCCTTTTTTTAGACACCCTATGTATTTTAAATTCTTTTGCTTGATATCATGTTGTTGGGCATTGAAACAGCTGTAAAATGGCTATTTTAAAACATTTTAAAATAAGTTGGTCTTTGAGAAATTCTTATTTATGTGTTCAGCTACTTTCTTTTTTTTTAGAAAACCTATTAGTTTCAAATACTAAAGTTTAGCATAATATTTTAGAGCATATAAAGAGCCTAAAAATGTACATATTAAAACATTTTAAAATATGCTAGTTTACGAGTAATTGAAGTTTATGTGTACAGATTCCTTCTTTTTTTTAAAACACCCTGTATATTTTCAATATTTAAGTTTCAAATCTAGTTGTAGAGCATTAAAATAGCTTTAAAATGACCATGTTATAAAATTCGAGAATATGTTAGTTTTAGAGATATTTTAGTTTTTGTGTACGGAGTACTTATTTTTTTATAGACACCCTATGTATTTCAAAAACTTTTGCTAAACATAATGTTGTTTGGCATTAAATGAGCTTAACTTGTCTATTTTGAAACATTTTAAAATTTGTTAGTTTCCGAGATATAAATGTTTTTGTGTACAGAGTACTCCTTTTTTTTCGGACACCCTATATATTTCAATAACTTTTGCTTAACATCATGTTGTTATGCATTAATAAAGCTTTAAAATGACATTGTTATAACATATTAAAATTTGTTAGTTTTCAAGTTATTAATGTTTTTGTGTACAAAGTACTCCTTTTTTTTAGACACCCTATGTATTTTAAATTCTTTTGCTTGATATCATGTTGTTGGGCATTGAAACAGCTGTAAAATGGCTATTTTAAAACATTTTAAAATAAGTTGGTCTTTGAGAAATTCTTATTTATGTGTTCAGCTACTTTCTTTTTTTTAGAAAACCTATTAGTTTCAAATACTAAAGTTTAGCATAATATTTTAGAGCATATAAAGAGCCTAAAAATGTACATATTAAAACATTTTAAAATATGCTAGTTTACGAGTAATTGAAGTTTATGTGTACAGATTCCTTCTTTTTTTTAAAACACCCTGTATATTTTCAATATTTAAGTTTCAAATCTAGTTGTAGAGCATTAAAATAGCTTTAAAATGACCATGTTATAAAATTCGAGAATATGTTAGTTTTAGAGATATTTAGTTTTTGTGTACGGAGTACTTATTTTTTTATAGACACCCTATGTATTTCAAAAACTTTTGCTAAACATAATGTTGTTTGGCATTAAATGAGCTTAACTTGTCTATTTTGAAACATTTTAAAATTTGTTAGTTTCCGAGATATAAATGTTTTTGTGTACAGAGTACTCCTTTTTTTTCGGACACCCTATATATTTCAATAACTTTTGCTTAACATCATGTTGTTATGCATTAATAAAGCTTTAAAATGACATTGTTATAACATATTAAAATTTGTTAGTTTTCAAGTTATTAATGTTTTTGTGTACAAAGTACTCCTTTTTTTTAGACACCCTATGTATTTTAAATTCTTTTGCTTGATATCATGTTGTTGGGCATTGAAACAGCTGTAAAATGGCTATTTTAAAACATTTTAAAATAAGTTGGTCTTTGAGAAATTCTTATTTATGTGTTCAGCTACTTTCTTTTTTTTTAGAAAACCTATTAGTTTCAAATACTAAAGTTTAGCATAATATTTTAGAGCATATAAAGAGCCTAAAAATGTACATATTAAAACATTTTAAAATATGCTAGTTTACGAGTAATTGAAGTTTATGTGTACAGATTCCTTCTTTTTTTTAAAACACCCTGTATATTTTCAATATTTAAGTTTCAAATCTAGTTGTAGAGCATTAAAATAGCTTTAAAATGACCATGTTATAAAATTCGAGAATATGTTAGTTTTAGAGATATTTTAGTTTTTGTGTACGGAGTACTTATTTTTTTATAGACACCCTATGTATTTCAAAAACTTTTGCTAAACATAATGTTGTTTGGCATTAAATGAGCTTAACTTGTCTATTTTGAAACATTTTAAAATTTGTTAGTTTCCGAGATATAAATGTTTTTGTGTACAGAGTACTCCTTTTTTTTCGGACACCCTATATATTTCAATAACTTTTGCTTAACATCATGTTGTTATGCATTAATAAAGCTTTAAAATGACATTGTTATAACATATTAAAATTTGTTAGTTTTCAAGTTATTAATGTTTTTGTGTACAAAGTACTCCTTTTTTTTAGACACCCTATGTATTTTAAATTCTTTTGCTTGATATCATGTTGTTGGGCATTGAAACAGCTGTAAAATGGCTATTTTAAAACATTTTAAAATAAGTTGGTCTTTGAGAAATTCTTATTTATGTGTTCAGCTACTTTCTTTTTTTTTAGAAAACCTATTAGTTTCAAATACTAAAGTTTAGCATAATATTTTAGAGCATATAAAGAGCCTAAAAATGTACATATTAAAACATTTTAAAATATGCTAGTTTACGAGTAATTGAAGTTTATGTGTACAGATTCCTTCTTTTTTTTAAAACACCCTGTATATTTTCAATATTTAAGTTTCAAATCTAGTTGTAGAGCATTAAAATAGCTTTAAAATGACCATGTTATAAAATTCGAGAATATGTTAGTTTTAGAGATATTTTAGTTTTTGTGTACGGAGTACTTATTTTTTTATAGACACCCTATGTATTTCAAAAACTTTTGCTAAACATAATGTTGTTTGGCATTAAATGAGCTTAACTTGTCTATTTTGAAACATTTTAAAATTTGTTAGTTTCCGAGATATAAATGTTTTTGTGTACAGAGTACTCCTTTTTTTTCGGACACCCTATATATTTCAATAACTTTTGCTTAACATCATGTTGTTATGCATTAATAAAGCTTTAAAATGACATTGTTATAACATATTAAAATTTGTTAGTTTTCAAGTTATTAATGTTTTTGTGTACAAAGTACTCCTTTTTTTTAGACACCCTATGTATTTTAAATTCTTTTGCTTGATATCATGTTGTTGGGCATTGAAACAGCTGTAAAATGGCTATTTTAAAACATTTTAAAATAAGTTGGTCTTTGAGAAATTCTTATTTATGTGTTCAGCTACTTTCTTTTTTTTTAGAAAACCTATTAGTTTCAAATACTAAAGTTTAGCATAATATTTTAGAGCATATAAAGAGCCTAAAAATGTACATATTAAAACATTTTAAAATATGCTAGTTTACGAGTAATTGAAGTTTATGTGTACAGATTCCTTCTTTTTTTTAAAACACCCTGTATATTTTCAATATTTAAGTTTCAAATCTAGTTGTAGAGCATTAAAATAGCTTTAAAATGACCATGTTATAAAATTCGAGAATATGTTAGTTTTAGAGATATTTTAGTTTTTGTGTACGGAGTACTTATTTTTTTATAGACACCCTATGTATTTCAAAAACTTTTGCTAAACATAATGTTGTTTGGCATTAAATGAGCTTAACTTGTCTATTTTGAAACATTTTAAAATTTGTTAGTTTCCGAGATATAAATGTTTTTGTGTACAGAGTACTCCTTTTTTTTCGGACACCCTATATATTTCAATAACTTTTGCTTAACATCATGTTGTTATGCATTAATAAAGCTTTAAAATGACATTGTTATAACATATTAAAATTTGTTAGTTTTCAAGTTATTAATGTTTTTGTGTACAAAGTACTCCTTTTTTTTAGACACCCTATGTATTTTAAATTCTTTTGCTTGATATCATGTTGTTGGGCATTGAAACAGCTGTAAAATGGCTATTTTAAAACATTTTAAAATAAGTTGGTCTTTGAGAAATTCTTATTTATGTGTTCAGCTACTTTCTTTTTTTTTAGAAAACCTATTAGTTTCAAATACTAAAGTTTAGCATAATATTTTAGAGCATATAAAGAGCCTAAAAATGTACATATTAAAACATTTTAAAATATGCTAGTTTACGAGTAATTGAAGTTTATGTGTACAGATTCCTTCTTTTTTTTAAAACACCCTGTATATTTTCAATATTTAAGTTTCAAATCTAGTTGTAGAGCATTAAAATAGCTTTAAAATGACCATGTTATAAAATTCGAGAATATGTTAGTTTTAGAGATATTTTAGTTTTTGTGTACGGAGTACTTATTTTTTTATAGACACCCTATGTATTTCAAAAACTTTTGCTAAACATAATGTTGTTTGGCATTAAATGAGCTTAACTTGTCTATTTTGAAACATTTTAAAATTTGTTAGTTTCCGAGATATAAATGTTTTTGTGTACAGAGTACTCCTTTTTTTTCGGACACCCTATATATTTCAATAACTTTTGCTTAACATCATGTTGTTATGCATTAATAAAGCTTTAAAATGACATTGTTATAACATATTAAAATTTGTTAGTTTTCAAGTTATTAATGTTTTTGTGTACAAAGTACTCCTTTTTTTTAGACACCCTATGTATTTTAAATTCTTTTGCTTGATATCATGTTGTTGGGCATTGAAACAGCTGTAAAATGGCTATTTTAAAACATTTTAAAATAAGTTGGTCTTTGAGAAATTCTTATTTATGTGTTCAGCTACTTTCTTTTTTTTTAGAAAACCTATTAGTTTCAAATACTAAAGTTTAGCATAATATTTTAGAGCATATAAAGAGCCTAAAAATGTACATATTAAAACATTTTAAAATATGCTAGTTTACGAGTAATTGAAGTTTATGTGTACAGATTCCTTCTTTTTTTTAAAACACCCTGTATATTTTCAATATTTAAGTTTCAAATCTAGTTGTAGAGCATTAAAATAGCTTTAAAATGACCATGTTATAAAATTCGAGAATATGTTAGTTTTAGAGATATTTTAGTTTTTGTGTACGGAGTACTTATTTTTTTATAGACACCCTATGTATTTCAAAAACTTTTGCTAAACATAATGTTGTTTGGCATTAAATGAGCTTAACTTGTCTATTTTGAAACATTTTAAAATTTGTTAGTTTCCGAGATATAAATGTTTTTGTGTACAGAGTACTCCTTTTTTTTCGGACACCCTATATATTTCAATAACTTTTGCTTAACATCATGTTGTTATGCATTAATAAAGCTTTAAAATGACATTGTTATAACATATTAAAATTTGTTAGTTTTCAAGTTATTAATGTTTTTGTGTACAAAGTACTCCTTTTTTTAGACACCCTATGTATTTTAAATTCTTTTGCTTGATATCATGTTGTTGGGCATTGAAACAGCTGTAAAATGGCTATTTTAAAACATTTTAAAATAAGTTGGTCTTTGAGAAATTCTTATTTATGTGTTCAGCTACTTTCTTTTTTTTAGAAAACCTATTAGTTTCAAATACTAAAGTTTAGCATAATATTTTAGAGCATATAAAGAGCCTAAAAATGTACATATTAAAACATTTTAAAATATGCTAGTTTACGAGTAATTGAAGTTTATGTGTACAGATTCCTTCTTTTTTTTAAAACACCCTGTATATTTTCAATATTTAAGTTTCAAATCTAGTTGTAGAGCATTAAAATAGCTTTAAAATGACCATGTTATAAAATTCGAGAATATGTTAGTTTTAGAGATATTTAGTTTTTGTGTACGGAGTACTTATTTTTTTATAGACACCCTATGTATTTCAAAAACTTTTGCTAAACATAATGTTGTTTGGCATTAAATGAGCTTAACTTGTCTATTTTGAAACATTTTAAAATTTGTTAGTTTCCGAGATATAAATGTTTTTGTGTACAGAGTACTCCTTTTTTTTCGGACACCCTATATATTTCAATAACTTTTGCTTAACATCATGTTGTTATGCATTAATAAAGCTTTAAAATGACATTGTTATAACATATTAAAATTTGTTAGTTTTCAAGTTATTAATGTTTTTGTGTACAAAGTACTCCTTTTTTTTAGACACCCTATGTATTTTAAATTCTTTTGCTTGATATCATGTTGTTGGGCATTGAAACAGCTGTAAAATGGCTATTTTAAAACATTTTAAAATAAGTTGGTCTTTGAGAAATTCTTATTTATGTGTTCAGCTACTTTCTTTTTTTTTAGAAAACCTATTAGTTTCAAATACTAAAGTTTAGCATAATATTTTAGAGCATATAAAGAGCCTAAAAATGTACATATTAAAACATTTTAAAATATGCTAGTTTACGAGTAATTGAAGTTTATGTGTACAGATTCCTTCTTTTTTTTAAAACACCCTGTATATTTTCAATATTTAAGTTTCAAATCTAGTTGTAGAGCATTAAAATAGCTTTAAAATGACCATGTTATAAAATTCGAGAATATGTTAGTTTTAGAGATATTTAGTTTTTGTGTACGGAGTACTTATTTTTTTATAGACACCCTATGTATTTCAAAAACTTTTGCTAAACATAATGTTGTTTGGCATTAAATGAGCTTAACTTGTCTATTTTGAAACATTTTAAAATTTGTTAGTTTCCGAGATATAAATGTTTTTGTGTACAGAGTACTCCTTTTTTTCGGACACCCTATATATTTCAATAACTTTTGCTTAACATCATGTTGTTATGCATTAATAAAGCTTTAAAATGACATTGTTATAACATATTAAAATTTGTTAGTTTTCAAGTTATTAATGTTTTTGTGTACAAAGTACTCCTTTTTTTTAGACACCCTATGTATTTTAAATTCTTTTGCTTGATATCATGTTGTTGGGCATTGAAACAGCTGTAAAATGGCTATTTTAAAACATTTTAAAATAAGTTGGTCTTTGAGAAATTCTTATTTATGTGTTCAGCTACTTTCTTTTTTTTTAGAAAACCTATTAGTTTCAAATACTAAAGTTTAGCATAATATTTTAGAGCATATAAAGAGCCTAAAAATGTACATATTAAAACATTTTAAAATATGCTAGTTTACGAGTAATTGAAGTTTATGTGTACAGATTCCTTCTTTTTTTTAAAACACCCTGTATATTTTCAATATTTAAGTTTCAAATCTAGTTGTAGAGCATTAAAATAGCTTTAAAATGACCATGTTATAAAATTCGAGAATATGTTAGTTTTAGAGATATTTTAGTTTTTGTGTACGGAGTACTTATTTTTTTATAGACACCCTATGTATTTCAAAAACTTTTGCTAAACATAATGTTGTTTGGCATTAAATGAGCTTAACTTGTCTATTTTGAAACATTTTAAAATTTGTTAGTTTCCGAGATATAAATGTTTTTGTGTACAGAGTACTCCTTTTTTTTCGGACACCCTATATATTTCAATAACTTTTGCTTAACATCATGTTGTTATGCATTAATAAAGCTTTAAAATGACATTGTTATAACATATTAAAATTTGTTAGTTTTCAAGTTATTAATGTTTTTGTGTACAAAGTACTCCTTTTTTTTAGACACCCTATGTATTTTAAATTCTTTTGCTTGATATCATGTTGTTGGGCATTGAAACAGCTGTAAAATGGCTATTTTAAAACATTTTAAAATAAGTTGGTCTTTGAGAAATTCTTATTTATGTGTTCAGCTACTTTCTTTTTTTTTAGAAAACCTATTAGTTTCAAATACTAAAGTTTAGCATAATATTTTAGAGCATATAAAGAGCCTAAAAATGTACATATTAAAACATTTTAAAATATGCTAGTTTACGAGTAATTGAAGTTTATGTGTACAGATTCCTTCTTTTTTTTAAAACACCCTGTATATTTTCAATATTTAAGTTTCAAATCTAGTTGTAGAGCATTAAAATAGCTTTAAAATGACCATGTTATAAAATTCGAGAATATGTTAGTTTTAGAGATATTTTAGTTTTTGTGTACGGAGTACTTATTTTTTTATAGACACCCTATGTATTTCAAAAACTTTTGCTAAACATAATGTTGTTTGGCATTAAATGAGCTTAACTTGTCTATTTTGAAACATTTTAAAATTTGTTAGTTTCCGAGATATAAATGTTTTTGTGTACAGAGTACTCCTTTTTTTCGGACACCCTATATATTTCAATAACTTTTGCTTAACATCATGTTGTTATGCATTAATAAAGCTTTAAAATGACATTGTTATAACATATTAAAATTTGTTAGTTTTCAAGTTATTAATGTTTTTGTGTACAAAGTACTCCTTTTTTTTAGACACCCTATGTATTTTAAATTCTTTTGCTTGATATCATGTTGTTGGGCATTGAAACAGCTGTAAAATGGCTATTTTAAAACATTTTAAAATAAGTTGGTCTTTGAGAAATTCTTATTTATGTGTTCAGCTACTTTCTTTTTTTTTAGAAAACCTATTAGTTTCAAATACTAAAGTTTAGCATAATATTTTAGAGCATATAAAGAGCCTAAAAATGTACATATTAAAACATTTTAAAATATGCTAGTTTACGAGTAATTGAAGTTTATGTGTACAGATTCCTTCTTTTTTTTAAAACACCCTGTATATTTTCAATATTTAAGTTTCAAATCTAGTTGTAGAGCATTAAAATAGCTTTAAAATGACCATGTTATAAAATTCGAGAATATGTTAGTTTTAGAGATATTTTAGTTTTTGTGTACGGAGTACTTATTTTTTTATAGACACCCTATGTATTTCAAAAACTTTTGCTAAACATAATGTTGTTTGGCATTAAATGAGCTTAACTTGTCTATTTTGAAACATTTTAAAATTTGTTAGTTTCCGAGATATAAATGTTTTTGTGTACAGAGTACTCCTTTTTTTTCGGACACCCTATATATTTCAATAACTTTTGCTTAACATCATGTTGTTATGCATTAATAAAGCTTTAAAATGACATTGTTATAACATATTAAAATTTGTTAGTTTTCAAGTTATTAATGTTTTTGTGTACAAAGTACTCCTTTTTTTTAGACACCCTATGTATTTTAAATTCTTTTGCTTGATATCATGTTGTTGGGCATTGAAACAGCTGTAAAATGGCTATTTTAAAACATTTTAAAATAAGTTGGTCTTTGAGAAATTCTTATTTATGTGTTCAGCTACTTTCTTTTTTTTTAGAAAACCTATTAGTTTCAAATACTAAAGTTTAGCATAATATTTTAGAGCATATAAAGAGCCTAAAAATGTACATATTAAAACATTTTAAAATATGCTAGTTTACGAGTAATTGAAGTTTATGTGTACAGATTCCTTCTTTTTTTTAAAACACCCTGTATATTTTCAATATTTAAGTTTCAAATCTAGTTGTAGAGCATTAAAATAGCTTTAAAATGACCATGTTATAAAATTCGAGAATATGTTAGTTTTAGAGATATTTTAGTTTTTGTGTACGGAGTACTTATTTTTTTATAGACACCCTATGTATTTCAAAAACTTTTGCTAAACATAATGTTGTTTGGCATTAAATGAGCTTAACTTGTCTATTTTGAAACATTTTAAAATTTGTTAGTTTCCGAGATATAAATGTTTTTGTGTACAGAGTACTCCTTTTTTTTTCGGACACCCTATATATTTCAATAACTTTTGCTTAACATCATGTTGTTATGCATTAATAAAGCTTTAAAATGACATTGTTATAACATATTAAAATTTGTTAGTTTTCAAGTTATTAATGTTTTTGTGTACAAAGTACTCCTTTTTTTAGACACCCTATGTATTTTAAATTCTTTTGCTTGATATCATGTTGTTGGGCATTGAAACAGCTGTAAAATGGCTATTTTAAAACATTTTAAAATAAGTTGGTCTTTGAGAAATTCTTATTTATGTGTTCAGCTACTTTCTTTTTTTTTAGAAAACCTATTAGTTTCAAATACTAAAGTTTAGCATAATATTTTAGAGCATATAAAGAGCCTAAAAATGTACATATTAAAACATTTTAAAATATGCTAGTTTACGAGTAATTGAAGTTTATGTGTACAGATTCCTTCTTTTTTTTAAAACACCCTGTATATTTTCAATATTTAAGTTTCAAATCTAGTTGTAGAGCATTAAAATAGCTTTAAAATGACCATGTTATAAAATTCGAGAATATGTTAGTTTTAGAGATATTTCAGTTTTTGTGTACGGAGTACTTATTTTTTTATAGACACCCTATGTATTTCAAAAACTTTTGCTAAACATAATGTTGTTTGGCATTAAATGAGCTTAACTTGTCTATTTTGAAACATTTTAAAATTTGTTAGTTTCCGAGATATAAATGTTTTTGTGTACAGAGTACTCCTTTTTTTTCGGACACCCTATATATTTCAATAACTTTTGCTTAACATCATGTTGTTATGCATTAATAAAGCTTTAAAATGACATTGTTATAACATATTAAAATTTGTTAGTTTTCAAGTTATTAATGTTTTTGTGTACAAAGTACTCCTTTTTTTAGACACCCTATGTATTTTAAATTCTTTTGCTTGATATCATGTTGTTGGGCATTGAAACAGCTGTAAAATGGCTATTTTAAAACATTTTAAAATAAGTTGGTCTTTGAGAAATTCTTATTTATGTGTTCAGCTACTTTCTTTTTTTTTAGAAAACCTATTAGTTTCAAATACTAAAGTTTAGCATAATATTTTAGAGCATATAAAGAGCCTAAAAATGTACATATTAAAACATTTTAAAATATGCTAGTTTACGAGTAATTGAAGTTTATGTGTACAGATTCCTTCTTTTTTTTAAAACACCCTGTATATTTTCAATATTTAAGTTTCAAATCTAGTTGTAGAGCATTAAAATAGCTTTAAAATGACCATGTTATAAAATTCGAGAATATGTTAGTTTTAGAGATATTTAGTTTTTGTGTACGGAGTACTTATTTTTTTATAGACACCCTATGTATTTCAAAAACTTTTGCTAAACATAATGTTGTTTGGCATTAAATGAGCTTAACTTGTCTATTTTGAAACATTTTAAAATTTGTTAGTTTCCGAGATATAAATGTTTTTGTGTACAGAGTACTCCTTTTTTTTCGGACACCCTATATATTTCAATAACTTTTGCTTAACATCATGTTGTTATGCATTAATAAAGCTTTAAAATGACATTGTTATAACATATTAAAATTTGTTAGTTTTCAAGTTATTAATGTTTTTGTGTACAAAGTACTCCTTTTTTTAGACACCCTATGTATTTTAAATTCTTTTGCTTGATATCATGTTGTTGGGCATTGAAACAGCTGTAAAATGGCTATTTTAAAACATTTTAAAATAAGTTGGTCTTTGAGAAATTCTTATTTATGTGTTCAGCTACTTTCTTTTTTTTTAGAAAACCTATTAGTTTCAAATACTAAAGTTTAGCATAATATTTTAGAGCATATAAAGAGCCTAAAAATGTACATATTAAAACATTTTAAAATATGCTAGTTTACGAGTAATTGAAGTTTATGTGTACAGATTCCTTCTTTTTTTTAAAACACCCTGTATATTTTCAATATTTAAGTTTCAAATCTAGTTGTAGAGCATTAAAATAGCTTTAAAATGACCATGTTATAAAATTCGAGAATATGTTAGTTTTAGAGATATTTTAGTTTTTGTGTACGGAGTACTTATTTTTTTATAGACACCCTATGTATTTCAAAAACTTTTGCTAAACATAATGTTGTTTGGCATTAAATGAGCTTAACTTGTCTATTTTGAAACATTTTAAAATTTGTTAGTTTCCGAGATATAAATGTTTTTGTGTACAGAGTACTCCTTTTTTTCGGACACCCTATATATTTCAATAACTTTTGCTTAACATCATGTTGTTATGCATTAATAAAGCTTTAAAATGACATTGTTATAACATATTAAAATTTGTTAGTTTTCAAGTTATTAATGTTTTTGTGTACAAAGTACTCCTTTTTTTAGACACCCTATGTATTTTAAATTCTTTTGCTTGATATCATGTTGTTGGGCATTGAAACAGCTGTAAAATGGCTATTTTAAAACATTTTAAAATAAGTTGGTCTTTGAGAAATTCTTATTTATGTGTTCAGCTACTTTCTTTTTTTTTAGAAAACCTATTAGTTTCAAATACTAAAGTTTAGCATAATATTTTAGAGCATATAAAGAGCCTAAAAATGTACATATTAAAACATTTTAAAATATGCTAGTTTACGAGTAATTGAAGTTTATGTGTACAGATTCCTTCTTTTTTTTTAAAACACCCTGTATATTTTCAATATTTAAGTTTCAAATCTAGTTGTAGAGCATTAAAATAGCTTTAAAATGACCATGTTATAAAATTCGAGAATATGTTAGTTTTAGAGATATTTCAGTTTTTGTGTACGGAGTACTTATTTTTTTATAGACACCCTATGTATTTCAAAAACTTTTGCTAAACATAATGTTGTTTGGCATTAAATGAGCTTAACTTGTCTATTTTGAAACATTTTAAAATTTGTTAGTTTCCGAGATATAAATGTTTTTGTGTACAGAGTACTCCTTTTTTTTTCGGACACCCTATATATTTCAATAACTTTTGCTTAACATCATGTTGTTATGCATTAATAAAGCTTTAAAATGACATTGTTATAACATATTAAAATTTGTTAGTTTTCAAGTTATTAATGTTTTTGTGTACAAAGTACTCCTTTTTTTTAGACACCCTATGTATTTTAAATTCTTTTGCTTGATATCATGTTGTTGGGCATTGAAACAGCTGTAAAATGGCTATTTTAAAACATTTTAAAATAAGTTGGTCTTTGAGAAATTCTTATTTATGTGTTCAGCTACTTTCTTTTTTTTTAGAAAACCTATTAGTTTCAAATACTAAAGTTTAGCATAATATTTTAGAGCATATAAAGAGCCTAAAAATGTACATATTAAAACATTTTAAAATATGCTAGTTTACGAGTAATTGAAGTTTATGTGTACAGATTCCTTCTTTTTTTAAAACACCCTGTATATTTTCAATATTTAAGTTTCAAATCTAGTTGTAGAGCATTAAAATAGCTTTAAAATGACCATGTTATAAAATTCGAGAATATGTTAGTTTTAGAGATATTTTAGTTTTTGTGTACGGAGTACTTATTTTTTATAGACACCCTATGTATTTCAAAAACTTTTGCTAAACATAATGTTGTTTGGCATTAAATGAGCTTAACTTGTCTATTTTGAAACATTTTAAAATTTGTTAGTTTCCGAGATATAAATGTTTTTGTGTACAGAGTACTCCTTTTTTTCGGACACCCTATATATTTCAATAACTTTTGCTTAACATCATGTTGTTATGCATTAATAAAGCTTTAAAATGACATTGTTATAACATATTAAAATTTGTTAGTTTTCAAGTTATTAATGTTTTTGTGTACAAGTACTCCTTTCTTTTAGACACCCTATGTATTTTAAATTCTTTTGCTTGATATCATGTTGTTGGGCATTGAAACAGCTGTAAAATGGCTATTTTAAAACATTTAAAATAAGTTGGTCTTTGAGAAATTCTTATTTATGTGTTCAGCTACTTTCTTTTTTTTTAGAAAACCTATTAGTTTCAAATACTAAAGTTTAGCATAATATTTTAGAGCATATAAAGAGCCTAAAAATGTACATATTAAAACATTTTAAAATATGCTAGTTTACGAGTAATTGAAGTTTATGTGTACAGATTCCTTCTTTTTTTTAAAAACCCTGTATATTTTCAATATTTAAGTTTCAAATCTAGTTGTAGAGCATTAAAATAGCTTTAAAATGACCATGTTATAAAATTCGAGAATATGTTAGTTTTAGAGATATTTCAGTTTTTGTGTACGGAGTACTTATTTTTTTATAGACACCCTATGTATTTCAAAAACTTTTGCTAAACATAATGTTGTTTGGCATTAAATGAGCTTAACTTGTCTATTTTGAAACATTTTAAAATTTGTTAGTTTCCGAGATATAAATGTTTTTGTGTACAGAGTACTCCTTTTTTTTCGGACACCCTATATATTTCAATAACTTTTGCTTAACATCATGTTGTTATGCATTAATAAAGCTTTAAAATGACATTGTTATAACATATTAAAATTTGTTAGTTTTCAAGTTATTAATGTTTTTGTGTACAAAGTACTCCTTTTTTTTAGACACCTATGTATTTTAAATTCTTTTGCTTGATATCATGTTGTTGGGCATTGAAACAGCTGTAAAATGGCTATTTTAAAACATTTTAAAATAAGTTGGTCTTTGAGAAATTCTTATTTATGTGTTCAGCTACTTTCTTTTTTTTAGAAAACCTATTAGTTTCAAATACTAAAGTTTAGCATAATATTTTAGAGCATATAAAGAGCCTAAAAATGTACATATTAAAACATTTTAAAATATGCTAGTTTACGAGTAATTGAAGTTTATGTGTACAGATTCCTTCTTTTTTTTAAAACACCCTGTATATTTTCAATATTTAAGTTTCAAATCTAGTTGTAGAGCATTAAAATAGCTTTAAAATGACCATGTTATAAAATTCGAGAATATGTTAGTTTTAGAGATATTTCAGTTTTTGTGTACGGAGTACTTATTTTTTTATAGACACCCTATGTATTTCAAAAACTTTTGCTAAACATAATGTTGTTTGGCATTAAATGAGCTTAACTTGTCTATTTTGAAACATTTTAAAAATTTGTTAGTTTCCGAGATATAAATGTTTTTGTGTACAGAGTACTCCTTTTTTTCGGACACCCTATATATTTCAATAACTTTTGCTTAACATCATGTTGTTATGCATTAATAAAGCTTTAAAATGACATTGTTATAACATATTAAAATTTGTTAGTTTTCAAGTTATTAATGTTTTTTGTGTACAAAGTACTCCTTTTTTTAGACACCCTATGTATTTTAAATTCTTTTGCTTGATATCATGTTGTTGGGCATTGAAAAGCTGTAAATGGCTATTTTAAAACATTTTAAAATAAGTTGGTCTTTGAGAAATTCTTATTTATGTGTTCAGCTACTTTCTTTTTTTTAGAAAACTATTAGTTTCAAATACTAAAGTTTAGCATAATATTTTAGAGCATATAAAGAGCCTAAAAATGTAACATATTAAAACATTTTAAAATAGCTAGTTTACGAGTAATTGAAGTTTATGTGTACAGATTCCTTCTTTTTAAAACACCCTTTATTTTCAATATTTAAGTTTTAAAGCTAGTTGTAGAGCATTAAAATAGCTTAAAATAAATATTGAAAATATGTGTTTTAGAGAATCTGTACACATAAACTTCAATTACTCGTAAACTAGCATATTTTAAAATGTTTTAATATGTACATTTTTAGGCTCTTTATATGCTCTAAAATATTGCTAAACTTTAGTATTTGAAACTAATAGGTTTTCTAAAAAAAAAAGTAGCTGAACACATAGAATTTCTCAAAGACAACTTATTTTAAATGTTTTAAATAGCCATTTTACAGCTTTTCAATGCCCAACAACATGATATCAAGCAAAAGAATTTAAAATACATAGGGTGTCTAAAAAAAGGAGTACTTTGTACACAAAAACATTAATAACTTAAAACTAACAAATTTTAATATGTTATAACAATGTCATTTTAAAGCTTTATTAATGCATAACAACATGATGTTAAGCAAAAGTTATTGAAATATATAGGGTGTCCGAAAAAAAGGAGTACTCTGTACACAAAAACATTTATATCTCGGAAACTAACAAATTTTAAAATGTTTCAAAATAGACAAGTTAAGCTCATTTAATGCCAAACAACATTATGTTTAGCAAAAGTTTTTGAAATACATAGGGTGTCTATAAAAAATAAGTACTCCGTACACAAAAACTAAATATCTCTAAAACTAACATATTCTCGAATTTTATAACATGGTCATTTTAAAGCTATTTTAATGCTCTACAACTAGATTTGAAACTTAAATATTGAAAATATACAGGGTGTTTTAAAAAAAAGAAGGAATCTGTACACATAAACTTCAATTACTCGTAAACTAGCATATTTTAAAATGTTTTAATATGTACATTTTTAGGCTCTTTATATGCTCTAAAATATTATGCTAAACTTTAGTATTTGAAACTAATAGGTTTTCTAAAAAAAAGAAAGTAGCTGAACACATAAATAAGAATTTCTCAAAGACCAACTTATTTTAAAATGTTTTAAAATAGCCATTTTACAGCTGTTTCAATGCCCAACAACATGATATCAAGCAAAAGAATTTAAAATACATAGGGTGTCTAAAAAAAGGAGTACTTTGTACACAAAACATTAATAACTTGAAAACTAACAAATTTTAATATGTTATAACAATGTCATTTTAAAGCTTTATTAATGCATAACAACATGATGTTAAGCAAAAGTTATTGAAATATATAGGGTGTCCGAAAAAAAAGGAGTACTCTGTACACAAAAACATTTATATCTCGGAAACTAACAAATTTTAAAATGTTTCAAAATAGACAAGTTAAGCTCATTTAATGCCAAACAACATTATGTTTAGCAAAAGTTTTTGAAATACATAGGGTGTCTATAAAAAAATAAGTACTCCGTACACAAAAACTAAATATCTCTAAAACTAACATATTCTCGAATTTTATAACATGGTCATTTTAAAGCTATTTTAATGCTCTACAACTAGATTTGAAACTTAAATATTGAAAATATACAGGGTGTTTTAAAAAAAAGAAGGAATCTGTACACATAAACTTCAATTACTCGTAAACTAGCATATTTTAAAATGTTTTAATATGTACATTTTTAGGCTCTTTATATGCTCTAAAATATTATGCTAAACTTTAGTATTTGAAACTAATAGGTTTTCTAAAAAAAAAAAGTAGCTGAACACATAAATAAGAATTTCTCAAAGACCAACTTATTTTAAAATGTTTTAAAATAGCCATTTTACAGCTGTTTCAATGCCCAACAACATGATATCAAGCAAAAGAATTTAAAATACATAGGGTGTCTAAAAAAAGGAGTACTTTGTACACAAAAACATTAATAACTTGAAAACTAACAAATTTTAATATGTTATAACAATGTCATTTTAAAGCTTTATTAATGCATAACAACATGATGTTAAGCAAAAGTTATTGAAATATATAGGGTGTCCGAAAAAAAGGAGTACTCTGTACACAAAAACATTTATATCTCGGAAACTAACAAATTTTAAAATGTTTCAAAATAGACAAGTTAAGCTCATTTAATGCCAAACAACATTATGTTTAGCAAAAGTTTTTGAAATACATAGGGTGTCTATAAAAAAATAAGTACTCCGTACACAAAAACTGAAATATCTCTAAAACTAACATATTCTCGAATTTTATAACATGGTCATTTTAAAGCTATTTTAATGCTCTACAACTAGATTTGAAACTTAAATATTGAAAATATACAGGGTGTTTTAAAAAAAGAAGGAATCTGTACACATAAACTTCAATTACTCGTAAACTAGCATATTTTAAAATGTTTTAATATGTACATTTTTAGGCTCTTTATATGCTCTAAAATATTATGCTAAACTTTAGTATTTGAAACTAATAGGTTTTCTAAAAAAAAGAAAGTAGCTGAACACATAAATAAGAATTTCTCAAAGACCAACTTATTTTAAAATGTTTTAAAATAGCCATTTTACAGCTGTTTCAATGCCCAACAACATGATATCAAGCAAAAGAATTTAAAATACATAGGGTGTCTAAAAAAAGGAGTACTTTGTACACAAAAACATTAATAACTTGAAAACTAACAAATTTTAATATGTTATAACAATGTCATTTTAAAGCTTTATTAATGCATAACAACATGATGTTAAGCAAAAGTTATTGAAATATATAGGGTGTCCGAAAAAAAGGAGTACTCTGTACACAAAAACATTTATATCTCGGAAACTAACAAATTTTAAAATGTTTCAAAATAGACAAGTTAAGCTCATTTAATGCCAAACAACATTATGTTTAGCAAAAGTTTTTGAAATACATAGGGTGTCTATAAAAAAATAAGTACTCCGTACACAAAAACTGAAATATCTCTAAAACTAACATATTCTCGAATTTTATAACATGGTCATTTTAAAGCTATTTTAATGCTCTACAACTAGATTTGAAACTTAAATATTGAAAATATACAGGGTGTTTTAAAAAAAAGAAGGAATCTGTACACATAAACTTCAATTACTCGTAAACTAGCATATTTTAAAATGTTTTAATATGTACATTTTTAGGCTCTTTATATGCTCTAAAATATTATGCTAAACTTTAGTATTTGAAACTAATAGGTTTTCTAAAAAAAAAAAGTAGCTGAACACATAAATAAGAATTTCTCAAAGACCAACTTATTTTAAATGTTTTAAAATAGCCATTTTACAGCTGTTTCAATGCCCAACAACATGATATCAAGCAAAAGAATTTAAAATACATAGGGTGTCTAAAAAAAAGGAGTACTTGTACACAAAAACATTAATAACTTGAAAACTAACAAATTTTAATATGTTATAACAATGTCATTTTAAAGCTTTATTAATGCATAACAACATGATGTTAAGCAAAAGTTATTGAAATATATAGGGTGTCCGAAAAAAAGGAGTACTCTGTACACAAAAACATTTATATCTCGGAAACTAACAAATTTTAAAATGTTTCAAAATAGACAAGTTAAGCTCATTTAATGCCAAACAACATTATGTTTAGCAAAAGTTTTTGAAATACATAGGGTGTCTATAAAAAAATAAGTACTCCGTACACAAAACTAAATATCTCTAAAACTAACATATTCTCGAATTTTATAACATGGTCATTTTAAAGCTATTTTAATGCTCTACAACTAGATTTGAAACTTAAATATTGAAAATATACAGGGTGTTTTAAAAAAAAGAAGGAATCTGTACACATAAACTTCAATTACTCGTAAACTAGCATATTTTAAAATGTTTTAATATGTACATTTTTAGGCTCTTTATATGCTCTAAAATATTATGCTAAACTTTAGTATTTGAAACTAATAGGTTTTCTAAAAAAAAAGAAAGTAGCTGAACACATAAATAAGAATTTCTCAAAGACCAACTTATTTTAAAATGTTTTAAAATAGCCATTTTACAGCTGTTTCAATGCCCAACAACATGATATCAAGCAAAAGAATTTAAAATACATAGGGTGTCTAAAAAAAAGGAGTACTTGTACACAAAAACATTAATAACTTGAAAACTAACAAATTTTAATATGTTATAACAATGTCATTTTAAAGCTTTATTAATGCATAACAACATGATGTTAAGCAAAAGTTATTGAAATATATAGGGTGTCCGAAAAAAAAGGAGTACTCTGTACACAAAAACATTTATATCTCGGAAACTAACAAATTTTAAAATGTTTCAAAATAGACAAGTTAAGCTCATTTAATGCCAAACAACATTATGTTTAGCAAAAGTTTTTGAAATACATAGGGTGTCTATAAAAAAATAAGTACTCCGTACACAAAAACTAAATATCTCTAAAACTAACATATTCTCGAATTTTATAACATGGTCATTTTAAAGCTATTTTAATGCTCTACAACTAGATTTGAAACTTAAATATTGAAAATATACAGGGTGTTTTAAAAAAAAGAAGGAATCTGTACACATAAACTTCAATTACTCGTAAACTAGCATATTTTAAAATGTTTTAATATGTACATTTTTAGGCTCTTTATATGCTCTAAAATATTATGCTAAACTTTAGTATTTGAAACTAATAGGTTTTCTAAAAAAAAGAAAGTAGCTGAACACATAAATAAGAATTTCTCAAAGACCAACTTATTTTAAAATGTTTTAAAATAGCCATTTTACAGCTGTTTCAATGCCCAACAACATGATATCAAGCAAAAGAATTTAAAATACATAGGGTGTCTAAAAAAAAGGAGTACTTTGTACACAAAAACATTAATAACTTGAAAACTAACAAATTTTAATATGTTATAACAATGTCATTTTAAAGCTTTATTAATGCATAACAACATGATGTTAAGCAAAAGTTATTGAAATATATAGGGTGTCCGAAAAAAAGGAGTACTCTGTACACAAAAACATTTATATCTCGGAAACTAACAAATTTTAAAATGTTTCAAAATAGACAAGTTAAGCTCATTTAATGCCAAACAACATTATGTTTAGCAAAAGTTTTTGAAATACATAGGGTGTCTATAAAAAAATAAGTACTCCGTACACAAAAACTAGAATATCTCTAAAACTAACATATTCTCGAATTTTATCACATGGTCATTTTAAAGCTATTTTAATGCTCTACAACTAGATATGAAACTTAAATATTGAAAATATACAGGGTGTTTTAAAAAAAAGAAGGAATCTGTACACATAAACTTCAATTACTCGTAAACTAGCATATTTTAAAATGTTTTAATATGTACATTGTTAGGCTCTTTATATGCTCTAAAATATTATGCTAAACTTTAGTATTTGAAACTAATAGGTTTTCTAAAAAAAAAGAAAGTAGCTGAACACATAAATAAGAATTTCTCAAAGACCAACTTATTTTAAAATGTTTTAAAATAGCCATCTTACAGCTGTTTCAATGCCCAACAACATGATATCAAGCAAAAGAATTTAAAATACATAGGGTGTCTAAAAGAAAGGAGTACTTTGTACACAAAAACATTAATAACTTGAAAACTAACAAATTTTAATATGTTATAACAATGTCATTTTAAAGATTTATTAATGCATAACAACATGATGTTAAGCAAAAGTTATTGAAATATATAGGGTGTCCGAAAAAAAAGGAGTACTCTGTACACAAAAACATTTATATCTCGGAAACTAACAAATTTTAAAATGTTTCAAAATAGACAAGTTAAGCTCATTTAATGCCAAACAACATTATGTTTAGCAAAAGTTTTTGAAATACATAGGGTGTCTATAAAAAAATAAGTACTCCGTACACAAAAACTGAAATATCTCTAAAACTAACATATTCTCGAATTTTATAACATGGTCATTTTAAAGCTATTTTAATGCTCTACAACTAGATTTGAAACTTAAATATTGAAAATATACAGGGTGTTTTAAAAAAAAGAAGGAATCTGTACACATAAACTTCAATTACTCGTAAACTAGCATATTTTAAAATGTTTTAATATGTACATTTTTAGGCTCTTTATATGCTCTAAAATATTATGCTAAACTTTAGTATTTGAAACTAATAGGTTTTCTAAAAAAAAAGAAAGTAGCTGAACACATAAATAAGAATTTCTCAAAGACCAACTTATTTTAAAATGTTTTAAAATAGCCATTTTACAGCTGTTTCAATGCCCAACAACATGATATCAAGCAAAAGAATTTAAAATACATAGGGTGTCTAAAAAAAAGGAGTACTTTGTACACAAAAACATTAATAACTTGAAAACTAACAAATTTTAATATGTTATAACAATGTCATTTTAAAGCTTTATTAATGCATAACAACATGATGTTAAGCAAAAGTTATTGAAATATATAGGGTGTCCGAAAAAAAAGGAGTACTCTGTACACAAAAACATTTATATCTCGGAAACTAACAAATTTTAAAATGTTTCAAAATAGACAAGTTAAGCTCATTTAATGCCAAACAACATTATGTTTAGCAAAAGTTTTTGAAATACATAGGGTGTCTATAAAAAAATAAGTACTCCGTACACAAAAACTAAATATCTCTAAAACTAACATATTCTCGAATTTTATAACATGGTCATTTTAAAGCTATTTTAATGCTCTACAACTAGATTTGAAACTTAAATATTGAAAATATACAGGGTGTTTTAAAAAAAAGAAGGAATCTGTACACATAAACTTCAATTACTCGTAAACTAGCATATTTTAAAATGTTTTAATATGTACATTTTTAGGCTCTTTATATGCTCTAAAATATTATGCTAAACTTTAGTATTTGAAACTAATAGGTTTTCTAAAAAAAAAGAAAGTAGCTGAACACATAAATAAGAATTTCTCAAAGACCAACTTATTTTAAAATGTTTTAAAATAGCCATTTTACAGCTGTTTCAATGCCCAACAACATGATATCAAGCAAAAGAATTTAAAATACATAGGGTGTCTAAAAGAAAGGAGTACTTTGTACACAAAAACATTAATAACTTGAAAACTAACAAATTTTAATATGTTATAACAATGTCATTTTAAAGATTTATTAATGCATAACAACATGATGTTAAGCAAAAGTTATTGAAATATATAGGGTGTCCGAAAAAAAAGGAGTACTCTGTACACAAAAACATTTATATTTTGGAAACTAACAAATTTTAAAATGTTTCAAAATAGACAAGTTAAGCTCATTTAATGCCAAACAACATTATGTTTAGCAAAAGTTTTTGAAATACATAGGGTGTCTATAAAAAAATAAGTACTCCGTACACAAAAACTGAAATATCTCTAAAACTAACATATTCTCGAATTTTATAACATGGTCATTTTAAAGCTATTTTAATGCTCTACAACTAGATTTCAAACTTAAATATTGAAAATATACAGGGTGTTTTAAAAAAAAGAAGGAATCTGTACACATAAACTTCAATTACTCGTAAACTAGCATATTTTAAAATGTTTTAATATGTACATTTTTAGGCTCTTTATATGCTCTAAAATATTATGCTAAACTTTAGTATTTGAAACTAATAGGTTTTCTAAAAAAAAAGAAAGTAGCTGAACACATAAATAAGAATTTCTCAAAGACCAACTTATTTTAAAATGTTTTAAAATAGCCATTTTACAGCTGTTTCAATGCCCAACAACATGATATCAAGCAAAAGAATTTAAAATACATAGGGTGTCTAAAAGAAAGGAGTACTTTGTACACAAAAACATTAATAACTTGAAAACTAACAAATTTTAATATGTTATAACAATGTCATTTTAAAGCTTTATTAATGCATAACAACATGATGTTAAGCAAAAGTTATTGAAATATATAGGGTGTCCAAAAAAAAAGGAGTACTCTGTACACAAAAACATTTATATCTCGGAAACTAACAAATTTTAAAATGTTTCAAAATAGACAAGTTAAGCTCATTTAATGCCAAACAACATTATGTTAGCAAAGTTTTTGAAATACATAGGGTGTCTATAAAAAATAAGTACTCTGTACACAAAAACTAGAATATCTCTAAAAAAACATATTCTCGAATTTTATAACATGGTCATTTTAAAGCTATTTTAATGCTCTACAACAGATTTGAAACTTAAATATTGAAAATATACAGGGTGTTTTAAAAAAAAAGAAGGAATCTGTACACGAAACTTCAATTACTCGTAAATAGCATATTTTAAAATGTTTAATATGTACATTTTTAGGCTCTTTATATGCTCTAAAATATTATGCTAAACTTAGTATTTGAAACTAATAGGTTTTCTAAAAAAAAGAAAGTAGCTGAACACATAAATAAGAATTTCTCAAAGACCAACTTATTTTAAAATGTTTTAAAATAGCCATTTTACAGCTGTTTCAATGCCCAACAACATGATATCAAGCAAAAGAATTTAAAATACATAGGGTGTCTAAAAAAAAGGAGTACTTTGTACACAAAAACATTAATAACTTGAAAACTAACAAATTTTAATATGTTATAACAATGTCATTTTAAAGCTTTATTAATGCATAACAACATGATGTTAAGCAAAAGTTATTGAAATATATAGGGTGTCCGAAAAAAAAGGAGTACTCTGTACACAAAAACATTTTATATCTCGGAAACTAACAAATTTTAAAATGTTTCAAAATAGACAAGTTAAGCTCATTTAATGCCAAACAACATTATGTTTAGCAAAAGTTTTTGAAATACATAGGGTGTCTATAAAAAAATAAGTACTCCGTACACAAAAACTAAAATATCTCTAAAACTAACATATTCTCGAATTTTATAACATGGTCATTTAAAAGCTATTTTAATGCTCTACAACTAGATTTGAAACTTAAATATTGAAAATATAGGGTGTTTAAAAAAAAGAAGGAATCTGTACACATAAACTTCAATTACTCGTAAACTAGCATATTTTTAAAATGTTTTAATATGTACATTTTTAGGCTCTTTATATGCTCTAAAATATTATGCTAAACTTTAGTATTTGAAACTAATAGGTTTTCTAAAAAAAAGAAAGTAGCTGAACACATAAATAAGAATTTCTCAAAGACCAACTTATTTTAAAATGTTTTAAAATAGCCATTTTACAGCTGTTTCAATGCCCAACAACATGATATCAAGCAAAAGAATTAAAATACATAGGGTGTCTAAAAAAAAGGAGTACTTTTGTACACAAAAACATTAATAACTTGAAAACTAAAATTTTAATATGTTATAACAATGTCATTTTAAAGCTTTATTAATGCATAACAACATGATGTTAAGCAAAAGTTATTGAAATATATAGGGTCCGAAAAAAAGGAGTACTCTGTACACAAACATTTATATCTCGGAAACTAACAATTTTAAAATGTTTCAAAATAGACAAGTTAAGCTCATTTAATGCCAAACAACATTATGTTTAGCAAAAGTTTTTGAAATACATAGGGTTGTCTATAAAAAATAAGTACTCCGTACACAAAAACTAAAATATCTCTAAAACTAACATATTCTCGAATTTTATAACATGGTCATTTTAAAGCTATTTTAATGCTCTACAACTAGATTTGAAACTTAAATATTGAAATATACAGGGTGTTTAAAAAAAAGAAGGAATCTGTACACATAAACTTCAATTACTCGTAAACTAGCATATTTTAAAATGTTTTAATATGTAAATTTTTAGGCTCTTTATATGCTCTAAAATATTATGCTAAACTTTAGTATTTGAAACTAATAGGTTTTCTAAAAAAAGAAAGTAGCTGAACACATAAATAAGAATTCTCAAAGACCACTTATTTTAAAATGTTTTAAAATAGCCATTTTACAGCTGTTTCAATGCCCAACAACATGATATCAAGCAAAAGAATTTAAAATACATAGGGTGTCTAAAAAAAAGGAGTACTTTGTACACAAAAACATTAATAACTTGAAAACTAACAAATTTTAATATGTTTAAAAATGTCATTTTAAAGCTTTATTAATGCATAACAACATGATGTTAAGCAAAAGTTATTGAAATATATAGGGTGCCGAAAAAAAAGGAGTACTCTGTACACAAAAACATTTATATCTCGGAAACTAACAAATTTTAAAATGTTTTCAAATAGACATTAAGCTCATTTAATGCAAACAACATTATGTTTAGCAAAAGTTTTTGAAATACATAGGGTTCTATAAAAAATAAGTACTCTGTACACAAAAACGAAAATATCTCTAAAACTAACATATTCTCGAATTTTATAACATGGTCATTTTAAGCTATTTTAATGCTCTACAACTAGATTGAAACTTAAATATTTAAAATATACAGGTGTTCAAAAAAAAAGAAGGATCTGTACACGAAAAACTTAATTACTCGTAAATAGCAAATTTTAAAACTGTTAATATGTAATTTTTAGGCACTGTTATATGCTCTAAAATATTATGCTAAACTTTAGTATTTGACTAATAGGTTTTCTAAAAAAAAAGAAAGTAAGCTGAACACATAAATAAGAATTTCTCAAGACCAACTTATTTTTAATGTTTTAAAATAGCCANAATAACTCCCAAAATAACAAATTCTAAAATGGCATGACATGGTCATTTTTAAGCTCTTATAATGCTCTATAAACTGATTTATAACTTAAGTATTTAAAATATATAGAGTATTTAAAAAAAGAGAAGTATTTGTACACAAAATTTTTAATAACTCGAAACTAACAAATTCTAAAATGGTATAACATTGTCATTTTTAAGCACTTTTATGGCTCTACAACCGATTTAAAACTTAAGTATTTAAAATTAAAAAGTTTTAAAAACAAAGAAGTATTTGTACACTAAATTTTTAATAACTCGAAAACTAACAAGTTCTAAAATAGTATACATGGTAATTTTTAAGCTCTTTATTGCTCTACATCCTGATTGAAAACTTAAGTATTTAAAATGTATAGAGTTTAAAAAAAAAAAGAAGGAATTTGTACACAAAAACGTCAATTACTCGATAACAAGCAATTTTAAAATGTTTTAATATTGTCATTTAAAGCTCATTTAATTCTCTAAACTTCTATACTAAACTTAATTATTAAAACTTAATAGGTTTTCTAAAAAAAAGAAAGAAGCTGTACACATAAACTATAATTTCTCAAAGACAAACTTATTTTAAAATGTTTTTAATAGCTATTTTAATGCTCTTTTAATGCTTAATAACATGATCTTAAGCAAAGTATTTAAAATACATAGGGTCTAAAAAAAAGAAGTACTTTGTACTCAAAAACTTTAATAACTCGAAAACTAAAATATTCTAAATGGTATTACATGGTCATTTTTAAGCTCTTGTAATGCTCTACAACCCGATTTAAAACGTAAGTATTTAAAATATAAAGAGTTTTAAAAAAAAGAAGTATTTGTACACAAATTTTTAATAACTCGAAAACTAACAAATTCTAAAATGGTATCATGGTCATTTTTAAGCACTTTTATTGCTCTACATCCTGATTTAAGACTAAGTATTTAAATATATAGAGTTTAAAAAAAAGAAGGAATCTGTAACAAAAAAACTTCAGTTCTCGATAACAAGCAATTTTAAAAATGTTATAATTACTGACATTCTTAAGCTCTTTAATGCTCTAAATTCTATACTAAACCTAATTATTTAAAACTTATAGGTTTCTAAAAAAAAAAAGAAAGTAGCTGTACACATAAACTATAATTTCTCAAAGACAAACCTATTTTAAATGTTTTTAATAGCTATTTTATGCGCTTTTAATGCTTAATAACATGATCTTAAGCAAAAGTATTTAAATACATAGGGTTTAAAAAAAAAAGAAGAACGTTGTACTCAAAAACTTTAATAACTCCCAAAAAAAACAATTCTGAAATTGTATAACAGGGCATTTTAAGCACTTTTATGCTCTACATCCTGATTTAAGACTTAAGTATTTAAAATATATAGAGTTTAAAATAAAAGAAGGACTGTACACAAAAACTTCAGTTACTCGATAACAAGCAATTTTAAAATGTTTAATATTGTCATTTTAAAGCACTTTAAATGCTTAACAACATGATCTTAAGCAAAGTATTAAAAACATAGGGTCTAAAAAAAGAAGTACTTTGTACTCAAAAACTTTAATAACTCGAAACTAAAATATTCTAAAATGGTATTACATGTCATTTTTAGCTCTTGTAATGCTCTACAACACGATTTAAAACGTAAGTATTTAAAATATAAGAGTTTTAAAAAAAAAGAAGTATTTGTACACTAAATTTTTAATAACTCGAAAACTAACAAATTCTAAAAATGTATAACATGGTCATTTTTAAGCACTTTTATTGCTCTACATCCTGATTTAAGACTTAAGTATTTAAAATATATAGAGTTTAAAATAAAAGAATGAATCTGTACACAAAAACTTCAGTTACTCGATACAAGCAATTTTAAAAATGTTTAGAATACGGACATTCTTAAGCTCTTTAAATGCTCTAAAATTCTATCTAAACCTAATTATTTAAAACTTAGGGTTTTCTAAAATAAAAAAGAAAGTAGCTGTACACATAAACTATAATTTCTCAAAGACAAACCTATTTTAAATGGTTTTAAACTATTTTATGCTCTTTTAATGCTTAATAACATGATCTTAAGCAAAGTATTTAAAATACATAGGTTTAAAAAAAAAAGAAGAACGTTGTACTCAAAAACTTTAATAACTCCCAAAAAACAAATTCTGAAATTGTATAACATGGTCATTTTTAAGCACTTTTATTGCTCTACATCCTGATTTAAGACTTAAGTATTTAAAATATATAGAGTTTAAAATAAAAGAAGGAATCTACACAAAAACTTCAGTTACTCGTTAACAAGCAATTTTAAAAATGTTTTAATACTGACATTCTAAGCTCTTTAAATGCTCTAAATTTCTATACTAACTTAAGTATTTAAAACTTATAGATTTTCTAAAAAAGAAAGAAGCTGTACACATAACTATAATTTCTCAAAGACAAACTTATTTTAAAATGTTTTTAAATAGCTATTTTAAAGCTCTTTTTATGCTTATAACATGATCTTAAGCCAAAGTATTTAAAATACATAGGGTTTAAAAAAAGAAGAAGTACTTTGTACTCAAATCTTTAATAACTCGAAAACTAAAATATTCTAAAATGGTATTACATGGTCATTTTTAAGCTCTTGTAATGCTCTACAACCCGATTTTAAAACGTAAGTATTTAAAATATAAAGAGTGTTAAAAAAAAGAAGTATTTGTACACTAATTTTTTAATAACTCGAAACTAACAAATTCTAAAATGGTATAACATGGTCATTTTTAAGCACTTTATTGCTCTACATCCTGATTTAAGACTTAAGTATTTAAATATATAGAGTTTAAAAAAAAGAAGGAATCTGTACACAAAAACTTCAGTTACTCGATAACAAGCAATTTTAAAAATGTTTTAATACTGACATTCTTAAGCTCTTAAATTCTCTAAACTTCTATACTAAACTTAAATATTTAAAACTTATAGGTTTTCTAAAAAAAAAAAGAAGAAGCTGTACACATAAACTATAATTTCTCAAAGACAAACTTATTTAAAATGTTTTAAATAGCTATTTTAATGCTCTTTTATGTTTAATAACATGATCTTAAGCAAAAGTATTTAAAATACATAGGGTCTAAAAAAAAAGAAGTACTTTGTACTCAAAACTTTAATAACTCGAAAACTAAATATTCTAAAATGTTGTAATGTGGTAATTTTTGAGCTCTTTTAATGCTCTATAAACTGATTTAAAACTTAAGTATTTAAAATATATAGAGTATTTAAAAAAGAGAGTATTTGTACACAAAATTTTAATAACTCGAAAACTAACAAATTCTAAAATGGTATAACATTGTCATTTTAAGCACTTTTATTGCTCTACAACCCGATTTAAAACTTAAGTATTTAAAATATATAGAGTATTTAAAAAAAGAGAAGTATTTGTACACAAAATTTTTAATAACTTGAAAACTAACAAATCTAAAATGGTATAACATTGTCATTTTTAAGCACTTTTATTGCTCTACATCCTGATTTAAGACTTAAGTATTAAAATATATAGAGTTTAAAAAAAAGAAGAATCTGTACACAAAAACTTCAGTTACTCGATAACAAGCAATTTTAAAAATGTTTTATACTGACATTCTTAAGCTCTTTAAATTCTCTAAACTTCTATACAAAACTAAATATTTAAAACTTATAGTTTTTAAAAAAAAAGAAAGAAGCTGTACACATAAACTATAATTTCTCAAAGACAAACTTATTTTAAAATGTTTTTAAATAGCTATTTTAAAGCTCTTTTTATGCTTAATAACATGATCTTAAGCCAAAGTATTTAAAATACATAGGGTTTAAAAAAAGAAGTACTTTGTACTCAAAAACTTTAATAACTCCCAAAATAACAAATTCTAAAATGGCATGACATGGTCATTTTTAAGCTCTTATAATGCTCTATAAACTGATTTATAACTTAAGTATTTAAAATATATAGAGTATTTAAAAAAGAGAAGTATTTGTACACAAAATTTTAATAACTCGAAAACTAACAAATTCTAAATGGTATAAACTTGTCATTTTTAAGCACTTTTATTGCTCTACAACCCGATTTAAAACTTAAGTATTTAAAATATAAAAAGTTTTAAAAAACAAAGAAGTATTTGTACACTAAATTTTTAATAACTCGAAAACTAACAATTCTAAAATAGTATAACATGGTAATTTTAAGCTCTTTTATTGCTCTACATCCTGATTTAAAACTTAGTATTTAAAATGTAAGAGTTTAAAAAAAAAAGAAGGAATTTGTGCAAAAAACTTCAATTACTCGATAACAAGCAATTTTAAAAATGTTTTAATATTGTCATTTTAAAGCTCATTTAATTCTCTAAACTTCTATACTAACTTAATTATTTAAAACTTATAGGTTTTCTAAAAAAAAGAAAGAGGCTGTACACATAAACTATAATTTCTCAAAGACAAACTTATTTTAAAATGTTTTTAAATAGCTATTTTAATGCTCTTTTAATGCTTAATACATGATCTTAAGCAAAAGTATTTAAAATACATAGGGTCTAAAAAAAAAGAAGTACTTTGTACTCAAAAACTTTAATCTCGAAAACTAAAAATATTCTAAATGGTATTACATGGTCATTTTTAAGTCTTGTAATGCTCTACAACCGATTTAAAACGTAAGTATTTAAAATATAAAGAGTTTTAAAAAAAAAAGAAGTATTTGTACACTAAATTGTTAATAACTCGAAAACTAACAAATTCTAAAATGGTATAACATGGTCATTTTTAAGCACTTTTATTGCTCTACATCCTGATTTAAGACTTAAGTATTAAAATATATAGAGTTTAAAATAAAAGAAGGAATCTGTACACAAAAACTTCAGTTCTCGATAACAAGCAATTTTAAAAATGTTATAATACTGACATTCTTAAGCTCTTAAATGCTCTAAAATTCTATACTAAACCTAATTATTTAAAACTTATAGGTTTTCTAAAAAAAAAGAAAGTAGCTGTACACATAAAACTATAATTTCTCAAAGACAACCTATTTTAAAATTTTTTAAATAGCTATTTTATGCTCTTTTAATGCTTAATAACATGATCTTAAGCAAAAGTATTTAAAATACATAGGGTTTAAAAAAAAAGAAGAACGTTGTACTCAAAACTTTAATACTCCCAAAAAAACAAATTCTGAAATTGTATAACATGGTCATTTTTAAGCACTTTTATTGCTCTACATCCTGATTTAAGACTTAAGTATTTAAAATATAAGAGAGTTAAAATAAAAGAGGAATCTGTACACAAAAACTTCAGTTACTCGATAACAAGCAATTTTAAAATGTTTTATATCCATTTTAAAGCACTTTAAATGCTTAATAACATGATCTTAAGCAAAGTATTTAAAATACATAGGGTCTAAAAAAAAAAAGTACTTTGTACTCAAAAACTTTAATAACTCGAAAACTAAAATATTCTAAAATGGTATTACATGGTCATTTTAAGCTCTTGTAATGCTCTACAACACGATTTAAAACGTAAGTATTTAAAATATAAAGAGTTTTAAAAAAAAAAGAAGTATTTGTACACTAAATTTTTAATAACTCGAAAACTAACAAATTCTAAAATGGTATAACATGGTCATTTTTAAGCACTTTTATTGCTCTACATCCTGATTTAAGACTTAAGTATTTAAAATATATAGAGTTTAAAATAAAAGAATGAATCTGTACACAAAACTTCAGTTACTCGATAACAAGCAATTTTAAAAATGTTATAATACTGACATTCTTAAGCTCTTTAAATGCTCTAAAATTCTATACTAAACCTAATTATTTAAAACTTATAGGTTTTCTAAAATAAAAAAGAAAGTAGCTGTACACATAAACTATAATTTCTCAAAGACAACCTATTTTAAAATGTTTTTAATAGCTATTTTATGCTCTTTTAATGCTTAATAACATGATCTTAAGCAAAAGTATTTAAAATACATAGGGTTTAAAAAAAAAAGAAGAAACGTGTACTCAAAAACTTTAATAACTCCCAAAAAAACAAATTCTGAAATTGTATAACATGGTCATTTTTAAGCACTTTTATTGCTCTACATCCTGATTTAAGACTTAAGTATTTAAATATATAGAGTTTAAAATAAAAGAAGGAATCTGTACACAAAAACTTCAGTTACTCGATAACAAGCAATTTAAAATGTTTTAATATTGTCATTTAAAGCACTTTAAATGCTTAATAACATGATCTTAAGCAAAAGTATTTAAAATACATAGGGTTTAAAAAAAAAGAAGTACTTTGTACTCAAAAACTTTAATAACTCAAAACTAAAATATTCTAAAATGTTGTAATGTGGAAATTTTTAAGCTCTTTTAATGCTCTATAAACTGATTAAAACTTAAGTATTTAAAATATATAGAGTTTTTAAAAAAAAGAAGTATTTTGTACACTAATTTTTAATAACTCGAAAACTAACAAATTCAAAATGGTTAACATGGTCATTTTTAAGCACTTTTATTGCTCTACATCCCGATTAAGACTTAAGTATTAAAAATATATAGAGTTTAAAAAAAGAAGGAATCTGTACACAAAAATTCAGTTACTCGATAACAAGCAATTTTAGAATGTTTTAATACTGACTGTATCTGCCAAAATTCCTCCAACATGGAGCCTCCGGCGATTGGATTAAGCTTAATTAAGGAAGGGTGAAAAGGTGAATTAGAATTAAATTAAACACGTGGTTGCGCCAATAAGTGCAATGCTTATTGGCTCGTCAGGAAAAAGCCTTGCAGCAAAAACCCTGTTGTTATTAATACAATGGACGACGATGGGATCACGGATTGTGTCCGTGATAAACTTCTCGTCATGATTAACCTGATGGTCAATCTCGTTGAAAGAAATAGAAATTATATCTCTCACCGTTAATTGCCGCCTCTACGTCTTTCTATCGTATTTATAATATCGTAAGATACATTCGCTTAACAGATAAACTCCTTGTCTTTCTATCGTATTTATAATATCTGTAAGATACATTCGCTTAACAGATAAACTCCTTGTCTTTCTATGATCCTCTCGCTCCTTGCCTCCGATTAATTTGCTCCAAGTGTCCTCGTAGGCGTCCAGCGGTGGACTAGACCGAATGTCTTTTTTAATGAGCCCTGCAGGGTGCTCTCACTCGACGGTCGAGTGGTGGGGTTATAGATGCTAGTTACTAGTAACTCTCTATCGATTAGTGGGCGCATAGTAAATCTCGTATTTTAGTTACAATCGATTTTCGGCTATGATCGATTCCGATCGTACACTGACATTCTTAAGCTCTTTAAATGCCTAAAAATTCTATACTAAACTTAATTATTTAAAACTTATAGGTTTTCTAAAAAAAAAAGAAAACTGTCACATAAACTATAATTTCTCAAAGACAAACCTAGTTTAAAATGTTTTTAAAATAGCTATTTAATGCTCTTTTAATGCTTAATAACATGATCTTAAGCAAAAGTTTTTAAAATACATAAGGTGTCAAAAAAAAAGAAGTACTTTGTACACAAAAACTTTAATAACTCCCAAAATAACAAATTCTAAAATAGTATAACATGGTCATTTTTAAGCTCTTTTATTGCTCTACATCCAGATTTAAGACTTAAGTATTAAAATGTATATAATTTAAAAAAAAAAAGGAATCTGTTCACAAAAACTTCAATTACTCGATAACAAGCAATTTTAAAAATGTTTTAATATTGTCATTTTAAAGCTCATTAAATGCTCTAAAATCTTATGCTAAACTTAAGTATTTAAAACTTATAGGTTTTCTTAAAAAAAAAAAAAAGAACGAAGATTACACATAAATTTTTAATTTCTCATAGACTAACTTATTTAAAAATGTATTAAAATTGCCTTTTTAAAGCTCTTTTAATGCCCAAAAACATGATGTTAAGCAAAAATATTAAAAATAAATAGGGTGTCAAAAAAAAGAAGTACTTTGTACTCAAAAACTATAATAACTCGAAAACTAACATATTCTAAAATGTTGTAATGTGGTAATTTTATAGCTCTGTTAATGCTTTAAAACCTAATTTAAACCTTTAGTAGTTTAAATATATAGGGTTTTTTAAAAAAGAAGGAATCTGTACACAAAATTCAAATACTCGGTAACAAGCAATTTTAAAATGTTTTTATATGGTCATTTTAAAGCTCTTTACATACTCTAAAATCTTATGATAAACTTAAGTATTTAAAAAAGATAGGTTTTGAAAAAAAATTTACAGTAGCTGTAAACATAAATACAATTTCTCAAAGACTAACTTATTTAAAAGGTTTTAAAATTGCCATTTTAAACCTCTTTTTATGCCCAAAAACATGTTAAGCAAAAATATTAAAAATACATAGGGTGTCAAAAAAAAAGAAGTACTTTGTACTCAAAAACTTTAATAACTCGAAAACTAGATATTCTAAAATGGTATAACATGGTCATTTAAAGCTCTTTTAATGCTCTACAACCCGATTTAAAACTTAAGTATTTAAAATATAAAGAGTTTTTAATAAAAAGAAGTATTTGTACATTAAATTTTTAATAACTCGAAAACTAAAAAATTCTAAAAATGTATAACATTGTCATTTTTAAGCACTTTTTTTGCTCTACATCCAGGTTTAAGACTTAAGTATTTAAAATATATAGAGTTTAAAAAAAAAGAAGGAATCTGTACACAAAAACTTCAGTTACTCGATAACAAGCAATTTTAAAAATGTTTTTAATACTGACATTCTTAAGCTCTTTAAATGCTCTAAAATTCTATACTAAACTTAAGCATTTAAAACTTATAGGTTTTCTAAAAAAAAAAGAAAGATGCTGTACAAATAAACTATAATTTCTCAAAGACAAACTTATTTTCAAATGTTTCAAAATTGCCATTTTAAAGCTCTTTTGATGCCAAAAACATGATGTTAAGCAAAATATAGAAAATACATAGAGTGTAAAAAAAAAAGAAGTACTTTGTACTCAAAAACTTAATTAAATCGAAAACAAACATATTTTAAATTGGTATACCATGGTCATTTTTTACCTCTTTTAATGCTCTACAACCCGATTTAAACTTAAGAATTTAAAATATTAGAGTTTTAAAAAAAAAGAAGTATTTGTACACTAAATTTTTAATAACTCAAAAACTAACAAATTCTAAAATGGTATAACATAGTCATTTTAAGCACATTAATTTCTCTACATCCTGATTTAAGACTTAAGTATTTAAAAAATATAGAGTTTAAAAAAAAAAGAAGGAATCTGTACACAAAACTTCAGTTACTCGATAACAAGCAATTTTAAAAAATGTTTTTATAGTGACATTCTTAAGCTCTTTAAATGCTCTAAAATCTTATGCTAAACTGAAGTATTTAAAACTTATAGGTTTTCTTAAAAAAAAAAAGAAAGAAGCTTACACTAAATTTTAATTTCTTAAAGACTAACTTATTTCAAAATGTTTTAAAATTGCTATTTTAAAGCTTTTTTTTTGCCAAAAAACATGATTCAAAGCAAAAAATATTGAAAATACATAGGGTGCCAAAAAAAAGAAGTACTTTGTACACAAAAACTTTAATAACTCCAAAAATAAACGATTTCTAAATAGGTATAACATGGTCAATTTTTAAGCTCTTTTTAATGCTCTACAACCCGATTTAAAACGTAGTATTTAAAATATATAGAGTTTCTAAAAAAAAGAAGTAATTGTACACAAAATTTTTAAATAACTCGAAAACTGACAAATTTCTCTAAAATGGTATAAAATGGGTCAATTTTAAGCGCTTTTAATGCTCTACACCCGATTTAAACTTAAGTATTTAAAATATAAAGAGTTTTTAAAAAAAAAGTAGTATTTGTACACTAAATTTTTAATAACTCGAAAACTAACAAATTCTAAAATGGTATAACATGGTAATTTTTAAGCTCGTTTTATTGCTCTACATCCTTATTTAAAACTTAAGTATTAAAATGTATAGAGTTTAAAAAAAAAAGAAGGAATCTGTGCACAATACTTCAATTACTCGATAACAAGCAATTTTAAAAATGTTTTAATATGGTCATTTTAAAGCTCATTAAATGCTCTAAAATCTTATGCTAAACTTAAGTATTTAAAACTTATAGGTTTTTTAAAAAAAAATATAATGTAGCTGTAAACATAAATTATAATTTCTTAAAGACTAACTTATTTTAAAATGTTTTAAAATTGCCTATTTTAAAGCTCTTTTTATGCCAAAAAACATGATTTAAAGCAAAATATTGAAAATACTTAGGGTGCCAAAAAAATAGAAGTGCTTTGTACCCAAAAACTTTAATAACTCCAAAATAACATATTCTAAAAGTGTATAAACATGGTTTATTTTTAAGCTCTTCTAATGCTCTACAACCCGATTTAAACTTAAGTATTTAAAATATTAGGTGGACCGGAAAGTAATGTCGTTTCTCCTGCCAGCATGCCAATTTGTTAATCATTTGTCAGTTTATTGTGTATTTGAAAGTGGTGCAAAAAACATTTTAAGGTTCAAGTGACTTATTTAGTTGTGAATAATTAAATCTCAAAATTGTTTTTTTTTTTTTGTACATTTTTTGTTTTTTAATTTAAGAAAATGACATTACTTTCCGGTCCACCTAAGATATAGAGTTTTTAAAAAAAAAGAGTAATGGTACACAAAATTTTTTAATAACTCGAAAACAAACAAATTCTAAAATGGTATACTATGGTGATTTTTAAGCTCTTTTAATGCCTCTACAACCCCAGATTAAAACTTAAGTATTTAAAATATAAAAAGTTTAAAAAACAAAGAAGTATTGTACACTAAATTTTTAAATAACTCGAAAACTAACAAGTTCTAAAATAGTATAACATGGTAATTTTTAAGCTCTTTATTGCCTACAAAATCCTGATTTAAAACTTAAGTATTTAAAATGTATAGAGTTTAAAAAAAAAAGAAGGAATTTGTGCACAAAAACTTCAATTACTCGATAACAAGCAATTTTAAAAATGTTTTTAATATGTCATTTAAAAGCTCATTAAATTCTCTAAACTTCTATACTAAACTTAATTATTTAAAACTTATTAGGTTTTCTAAAAAAAAAAGAAAGAAGCTGTACACATAAACATAACGATAATTTTCTCAAGACAAACTTATTTTTAAAATGTTTTTAAATAGCTATTTTAATGCTCTTTTAATGCTTAATAACATGATCTTAAGCAAAAGTATTTAAAATACATAGGGTCTAAAAAAAAAGAAGTACTTTGTACTCAAAAACTTTAATAACTCGAAACTAAAATATTCTAAAATGGTATTACATGGTCATTTTTAAGCTCTTGTATGGCTCTACAACCCGATTTAAAACGTAAGTATTTAAAATAAAGAGTTTTAAAAAAAAAAAAGAAGTATTTGTACACTAAATTTTTAATAACTCGAAAACTAACAAATTCTAAAATGGTATAACATGGTCATTTTTAAGCACTTTTATTGCTCTATACATCCTGATTTAAGACTTAAGTATTTAAAATATATAGAGTTTAAAATAAAAGAATGAATCTGTACACAAAAACTTCAGTTACTCGATAACAAGCAATTTTAAAAATGTATAATACTGACATTCTTAAGTTCTTTAAATGCCTAAAATTCTATACTAAACCTAATTATTTAAAAACTTATAGGTTTTCTAAAAAAAAAAAAGAGTAGCTGTACACATAAACTATAATTTCTCAAAGACAAACCTATTTTAAAATGTTTTTAAATAGCTATTTTATGCTCTTTAATGCTTAATAACATGATCTTAAGCAAAAGTATTTAAATACATAGGGTTAAAAAAAAAAAGAAGAACGTGGTACTCAAAAACTTTAATAACTCCCAAAAAAACAAATTCTGAAATTGTATAACATGGTCATTGTTAAGCACTTTTATTGCTCTACATCCTGATTTAAGACTTAAGTATTTAAAATATATAGAGTTTAAAATAAAGAAGGAATCTGTACACAAAAACTTCAGTTACTCGATAACAAGCAATTTTAAAAATGTTTTAATATTGTCATTTTAAAGCACTTTAAATGCTTAATAACATGATCTTAAGCAAAAGTATTTAATACATAGGGTTTAAAAAAAAAAGAAGTACTTTGTACTCAAAAACTTAATAACTCGAAAACAAAATATCTAAAATGTGTAATGTGGAAATTTTTAAGCTCTTTTAATGCTCTATAAACTGATTTAAAACTTAAGTATTTAAAATATATAGAGTTTTTAAAAAAAAAGAAGTATTTGTACACTAAATTTTTAATAACTCGAAAACTAACAAATTCTAAAATGGTATAACATGGTCATTTTTAAGCACTTTTATTGCTCTACAATCCCGATTTAAGACTTAAGTATTAAAAATATATAGAGTTTAAAAAAAAAGAAGGAACTGTACACAAAAACTTCAGTTACTCGATAACAAGCAATTTTAAAAATGTTTTAATACTGACTGTATTTGCCAAAATTCCTCCAACATGGAGTCCTCCGGCGATTGGATTAAGCTTAATTATGAGGAGGGTGAAAAGGTGAATTAGAATTAAATTAAACACGTGGTTGAGCCAATAAGTGCAATGCTTTATTGGCTCGTCAGGGAAAAAGCCTTGCGGCAAAAAACCCTGGTTGTTATTAATACAATGGACGACGATGGATCACGGATTGTGTCCGTGATAAACTTCTCGTCATGATTAACCTTGATGGTCAATCTCGTTGAAAGAAATAGAAATTATATCTCTCACCGTTAATTGCCGCCTCTACGTCTTTCTATCGTATTTATAATATCTGTAAGATACATTCGCTTAACAGATAAACTCCTTGTCTTTCTATCGTATTTATAATATCTGTAAGATACATTCGCTTAACAGATAAACTCCTTGTCTTTCTATGATCCTCTCGCTCCTTGCCTCCGATTAATTTGTCTCCAAGTGTCCTCATAGGCGTCCAGCGGTGGACTAGACCGAATGTCTTTTTTAATGAGCCCTGCAGGGTGCTCTCACTCGACGGTCGAGTGGTGGGGGTTATAGATGCTAGTTACTAGTAACTCTCTATCGATTTAGTGGGCGCATAGTAAATCTCGTATTTTAGTTACAATCGATTTTCGGCTATGATCGATTCCGATCGTACATACTCCCCCCGTTGAGAGGGTACCGATCAATAATATTCTTATTCGAGTAAGTGTATCGTGATGTCTTACGCTAAAGTTTACAAAGCTTGGTCGTAGATTGTTTGATAGAATTGCATATCGCTGGCCAGGCGATCTAATCGTCTTGTACGTACAAGAATGATAGTTATGAATTTATCTGAGGTGTCGAGTTTACAGTTAACATATACAACAGAGTACGTTTAAAATTATTGAATAAAATATAAACAATCGCTGCGCTTGATTGTTTTCTCGTATGGTTTTTACGGTTTCGATTCGAGTCTCCTTATCGGTTGTAGAGTGTGCATCCAGGAAATTCCCGCTGTCGTCTCACTTTAAGTATCATTGGAAATGGTTTGCCACTAAAAAATATGTTGGAGTTAGTGTTATGGAATCGTTGAGGTTGTAAGTTTAATATTGTTTTGATTTCAATCGTTCGTGTAATTAATTCTTCATAAGTGAACAAAGTTCTTATGCGACTTATTTGGGATGGTGTTTGATAGATGAATGATAGTTCCCGTAGCCATCTTAGCTGGGATGAAAGCGGAGGATTGATATGTCGAATATTTCTCCTACCTGTTATGAAGTTGTGTATTTTCGTTTGCATTTAACAGAGTTGATTAAGTCTACAAATCTTTTTATTGATAACTTATTTCGTTGAAATTAATATCGTTATCATATCGTATAAATGGTGGTCCGAATATCGGTGTGGGTATTTTAAATGATGAAATTGGTCATTGAGGTTGCGAAATGGTAAAGATGTTAGACATTTCTTCTGGAAAGTTAATTTCGCGTTTCTTAATCGGTCCCTAACTGAAATCAAATCTAATTCATCGATAACCGCTCCCCCCGAATCGGTTAATCTTTCTCTTTCGGCGCGAATTTGTTCATCTTGGACTAATTTTAATACACGTCGTTCCGTGCCTACTATTTCCGCGGTCAAGTCTATTCTCCGATACGAGTGCGTCTTAACCCTTTGAATGCTATAATCAAACGTATATTTTCGGCAATTATTTCTATTGTGTTGTCTGTAGAAGACGGCAAAGAAGGAATGATACACCATCTGAACGTAAAAAATATGACATCGGATTATATGTTGACAATTGTTTGAGATTTATCGTAAGCAAATGAGATATTGGGTTGACTATTATTTTCTTCAATATCAATGTGTTAAATGTTAATTTCGTAAAAATATGTACTGAAGCCTTTCCATGATTCTATAATCCTTTTTATGATTCGTTTAAATTTCTGGTTGTGAATATCCAAATATATTATAATTATCAAATTACAGTGATTTCAAATTCTAGCAGGTGAATAAACAATATATATTGAAAATAAAAAATGTTTCATTCAATGCCGAATAGATAATGAAATATCAACTAGATGGTCTTCTATATTATAATGTGTTATTCATCGTAGACGAGATCTATACTGTTCGAGAAAGTATTCTGTACTCAACGGGTCAATCCATCCTCTGCACCGTGTTATAGTTTTCAAAGTCGCGTATAGTTAAAAACTGCAGAAACATGTTCTCTGGTTCGATCTCGTGATTTCCGACAAAATATGATGTTTCGTAACTCCTTCGCGAAGATATATCGGCGTGATTGAATAGGTTAGATGTTCGTTATAAAGTTATTTATGTGCAAATCTCTAATTAGAATTTCGGCTTTGAACGTGTGATTGGCGCTTTCGTCTTTCGCGAACTGTTTTAAGTTCCGGATGATGATAAAAGATACTGATGCTGCACCGGATGTGATCGAGTTGAGTTCAATGTATGTATCCGTCCGTTATGAGATCGTAATAAATGCTCTACCAATGTATCCTGTATGATGTGCTCGACTAGTAATATACTATTAAGAAAGATTCCGTTTATATCTATTGTCTCAAAGTTCTATCACCTCTTTTAAATGCAGTACGTCGCGATTATAAGTAGTGGATTCGGTGTATTTAGCGTGACGACGCGGACTATAGGAGTTAGTTATGTGGATTCGAGGTTTGTTGGGATGTCGACGCGAGTGTTTCCTGTTTTGAAGATGTGGGGTCACACGTCGAAGGTATGTTCTCATTATCGGTTCGGTGTAAGGATGTGTGATGTGGTTGATGACATATTCGACAATTCGATGATATGCATGCACCTCGATGCTTTCGCAAACAGTTTTGACATATTTTATAATTTCGAATTACCTCCCATTTGTTGGTTATCGTCATGTCGTTATATTTAGGACAGCGGTACAACGGATGTTCAACTCGTTCGCAAAGGATGCAGGTGTGCGATGTACTAATAGGGGCCGAATGCGTAAGATAAGTGTCCTGCCGTTTTCGCGATTGTAATGTGTTCGTTTGGATATGTTTACGTTTTTCGCGGGGTTCGTCCTTAATATCCGTCGTTAGCTTCTCTGATGCACTATATCGGTGGTCTATTACCTTTAAAAATTTATAAAGTTCCTTACGAGTAGGGTAATCGTCCGAATTAAGTTGTCGATCTCATTCTTCCCGAACGCGACGAGGTAAAAGGCGCTCGATAACGCGCACTGTTAGGGCATGAGGCTCGTTAAACGAATCAATCATGTTGAGATATGCCTCCGTATCTCTTATGAGTTTCTGAATCCCTCTTGCCGAATCATCCTCGGAGTGTGTTAAATCCAGAATCGCGTCGAGAAGTCTTGCTAGCAGTACGCGTTTTCTATCGTATTTTTCTAATAATGCTTCCCACGCGAGTTTGTAATTCGACCCGTCCCCTGAATATAGTGTAATCACTTCGAGTGCACGGCCCTGCAATGCATCTCGAAGATAGGCGTGTTTTTCTAGATCGGATATGTCGGTCCGCGCGTCTATCAGAGTTAAAACCTTTCTTAAATTCTAACCATTTTTCTAATCTTCCATCAAATTTAGGTATCTCAATTCGTTTTAATTTAATCGGTCGTTCGGTCATACTCGTCTGATTTGAAATTATGCTGCTATCGTTCGGGATGTTAGCCGCGGATGTTCTCCTTTTCTTAATTGTAGATCCGATTGAATGATATCGGTTAAAAAGATCTTCTAAATCGTCAAATTCCTCGTCCTCTTCGGGGCCTAAATCTATACACTCTCGATGCGATCGTTCGTATTCGTTTATTTGTTCAGTAAGACGTTCATAGCGATCTACTAATTCGTCCGTCTCTGAATTCTCTTTCCTGACTAAGTTTTCTAAATAAGTTAATCGGCCCTTCAAAATCTTTCGTTCCCGTCTAAGACGTTTTACCGATTCCATTTTGTCTCGACGTTAATTATCTTACTTTTCGAAGATGGATTAATATAAATTATGTTGAGTGCGAAGATTTTAATATATAAATTTTTTGTTATGATGCGTCGGGTTTCCGATCACGCGGTTACGGTCCTGAGCTGTGAGTTGGTAAAGGGGGGTGGTATGTTTACCGAACGTAGGGTCCTACTGACGTCACGATTTCTTTGTCGCCTAATCTTATGTTTGAACAAGTGTACCGTTGCTGAGCGATGTAACCGTTGAAACTATTCTCGCCCATTGTCCGTGAACAAAGCGATTTTCAAATACTACTAATATGCGTTACTTCGGTTAAATTTTGAAATGGCATCGAATAAGTTATTTCCAATTTTACTATAACAATTTAGTAAGAAAGATGAGAGAAAATAATAAAATTTATATTAGAAATTACGAACTTCTACGGGGTTCGAAGACGTAATTTCCAACAGAATATTTTATAATATTTAAAGTGGATACGCATAAACGTATGCACAAATGATGCAATCTACTTATCTCCTTTTCGAATCCTTTGTGATGACTAGCTCGACGTGGCAGCGTGTATGTTCAGGAACGAGATTTTCTCAGTGGCGATTCCGTATACGCAGCTTCACTCAAACCAGGAATCAGAAATTCACACCTCACAGGAGGCACCAAAATGTATTTGCAAAAATTCCTCCAACATGGAGTCCTCCGGCGATTGGATTAGGCTTAATTATGAGGAGGGTGAAAAGGTGAATTAGAATTAAATTAAACACGTGGTTGAGCCAATAAGTGCAATGCTTTATTGGCTCGTCAGGGAAAAAGCCTTGCGGCAAAAAACCCTGGTTGTTATTAATACAATGGACGACGATGGATCACGGATTGTGTCCGTGATAAACTTCTCGTCATGATTAACCTTGATGGTCAATCTCGTTGAAAGAAATAGAAATTATATCTCTCACCGTTAATTGCCGCCTCTACGTCTTTCTATCGTATTTATAATATCTGTAAGATACATTCGCTTAACAGATAAACTCCTTGTCTTTCTATGATCCTCTCGCTCCTTGCCTCCGATTAATTTGTCTCCAAGTGTCCTCGTAGGCGTCCAGCGGTGGACTAGACCGAATGTCTTTTTTAATGAGCCCTGCAGGGTGCTCTCACTCGACGGTCGAGTGGTGGGGGTTATAGATGCTAGTTACTAGTAACTCTCTATCGATTTAGTGGGCGCATAGTAAATCTCGTATTTTAGTTACAATCGATTTTCGGCTATGATCGATTCCGATCGTACACTGACATTCTTAAGCTCTTTAAATGCTCTAAAATTCTATACTAAACTTAATTATTTAAAACTTATAGGTTTTCTAAAAAAAAAAGAAAGAAGCTGTACACATAAACTATAATTTCTCAAAGACAAACCTAGTTTAAAATGTTTTTAAATAGCTATTTAATGCTCTTTTAATGCTTAATAACATGATCTTAAGCAAAAGTTTTTAAAATACATAAGGTGTCAAAAAAAAAGAAGTACTTTGTACACAAAAACTTTAATAACTCCCAAAATAACAAATTCTAAAATGGTATAACATGGTCATTTTTAAGCTCTTTTATTGCTCTACATCCTGATTTAAAACTTAAGTATTTAAAATGTATATAATTTAAAAAAAAAAAGGAATCTGTTCACAAAAACTTCAATTACTCGATAACAAGCAATTTAAAAATGTTTTAATATTGTCATTTTAAAGCTCATTAAATGCTCTAAAATCTTATGCTAAACTTAAGTATTTAAAACTTATAGGTTTTCTTAAAAAAAAAAAAAAGAACGAAGATTACACATAAATTTTAATTTCTCATAGACTAACTTATTTAAAAATGTATTAAAATTGCCTTTTTAAAGCTCTTTTAATGCCCAAAAACATGATGTTAAGCAAAAATATTAAAAATAAATAGGGTGTCAAAAAAAAAGAAGTACTTTGTACTCAAAAACTATAATAACTCGAAAACTAACATATTCTAAAATGTTGTAATGTGGTAATTTTATAGCTCTGTTAATGCTTTAAAACCTAATTTAAACCTTTAGTATTTTAAATATATAGGGTTTTTTAAAAAAAGAAGGAATCTGTACACAAAAACTTCAAATACTCGGTAACAAGCAATTTTAAAATGTTTTTATATTGTCATTTTAAAGCTCTTTACATACTCTAAAATCTTATGATAAACTTAAGTATTTAAAAATTATAGGTTTTTTGAAAAAAAATTTAAAGTAGCTGTAAACATAAATTATAATTTCTCAAAGACTAACTTATTTAAAAATGTTTTAAAATTGCCATTTTAAACCTCTTTTTATGCCCAAAAACACGATGTTAAGCAAAAATATTAAAAATACATAGGGTGTCAAAAAAAAGAAGTACTTTGTACTCAAAAACTTTAATAACTCGAAAACTAAGATATTCTAAAATGGTATAACATGGTCATTTTAAAGCTCTTTTAATGCTCTACAACCCGATTTAAAACTTAAGTATTTAAAATATAAAGAGTTTTTAATAAAAAAGAAGTATTTGTACATTAAATTTTTAATAACTCGAAAACTAAAAAATTCTAAAAATGTATAACATTGTCATTTTTAAGCACTTTTATTGCTCTACATCCAGGTTTAAGACTTAAGTATTTAAAATATATAGAGTTTAAAAAAAAAGAAGGAATCTGTACACAAAAACTTCAGTTACTCGATAACAAGCAATTTTAAAAATGTTTTAATACTGACATTCTTAAGCTCTTTAAATGCTCTAAAATTCTATACTAAACTTAAGCATTTAAAACTTATAGGTTTTCCAAAAAAAAAAGAAAGATGCTGTACAAATAAACTATAATTTCTCAAAGACAAACTTATTTTCAAATGTTTCAAAATTGCCATTTTAAAGCTCTTTTGATGCCCAAAAACATGATGTTAAGCAAAAATATTGAAAATACATAGAGTGTAAAAAAAAAAGAAGTACTTTGTACTCAAAAACTTAATTAAATCGAAAACAAACATATTTTAAATTGGTATAACATGGTCATTTTTTACCTCTTTTAATGCTCTACAACCCGATTTAAAACTTAAGAATTTAAAATATTAGAGTTTTAAAAAAAAAGAAGTATTTGTACACTAAATTTTTAATAACTCAAAAACTAACAAATTCTAAAATGGTATAACATAGTCATTTTTAAGCACATTAATTTCTCTACATCCTGATTTAAGACTTAAGTATTTAAAAAATATAGAGTTTAAAAAAAAAGAAGGAATCTGTACACAAAAACTTCAGTTACTCGATAACAAGCAATTTTAAAAATGTTTTTATAGTGACATTCTTAAGCTCTTTAAATGCTCTAAAATCTTATGCTAAACTGAAGTATTTAAAACTTATAGGTTTTCTTAAAAAAAAAAAAGAAAGAAGCTTACACATAAATTTTAATTTCTTAAAGACTAACTTATTTCAAAATGTTTTAAAATTGCTATTTTAAAGCTCTTTTTTTGCCAAAAAACATGATTTAAAGCAAAAATATTGAAAATACATAGGGTGTCAAAAAAAAAGAAGTACTTTGTACTCAAAAACTTTAATAACTCCAAAAATAACGATTTCTAAATATGTATAACATGGTCATTTTTAAGCTCTTTTAATGCTCTACAACCCGATTTAAAACTTAAGTATTTAAAATATATAGAGTTTCTAAAAAAAAAGAAGTAATTGTACACAAAATTTTTAATAACTCGAAAACTGACAAATTCTAAAATGGTATAAAATGGTCATTTTTAAGCGCTTTTAATGCTCTACAACCCGATTTAAAACTTAAGTATTTAAAATATAAAGAGTTTTTAAAAAAAAAGTAGTATTTGTACACTATATTTTTAATAACTCGAAAACTAACAAATTCTAAAATGGTATAACATGGTAATTTTTAAGCTCTTTTATTGCTCTACATCCTTATTTAAAACTTAAGTATTTAAAATGTATAGAGTTTAAAAAAAAAGAAGGAATCTGTGCACAATAACTTCAATTACTCGATAACAAGCAATTTTAAAAATGTTTTAATATGGTCATTTTAAAGCTCATTAAATGCTCTAAAATCTTATGCTAAACTTAAGTATTTAAAACTTATAGGTTTTTTAAAAAAAAATATAATGTAGCTGTAAACATAAATTATAATTTCTTAAAGACTAACTTATTTTAAAATGTTTTAAAATTGCTATTTTAAAGCTCTTTTTATGCCAAAAAACATGATTTAAAGCAAAAATATTGAAAATACTTAGGGTGCCAAAAAAATAGAAGTGCTTTGTACCCAAAAACTTTAATAACTCCAAAAATAACATATTCTAAAAGTGTATAACATGGTTATTTTTAAGCTCTTCTAATGCTCTACAACCCGATTTAAAACTTAAGTATTTAAAATATTAGGTGGACCGGAAAGTAATGTCGTTTCTCAGCATGCCAATATTTGTTAATCATTTGTCAGTTTATTGTGTATTTGAAAGTGGTGCAAAAAACATTTTAAGGTTCAAGTGACTTATTTAGTTGTGAATAATTAAATCTCAAAATTGTTTTTTTTTTTTGTACATTTTTTGTTTTTTAATTTAAGAAAATGACATTACTTTCCGGTCCACCTAATATATAGAGTTTTTAAAAAAAAAGAAGTAATTGTACACAAAATTTTTAATAACTCGAAAACAAACAAATTCTAAAATGGTATACTATGGTCATTTTTAGGCTCTTTTAATGCTCTACAACCCGATTTAAAACGTAAGTATTTAAAATATTAGAGTTTTTAAAAAAAAAGAATTATTTGTACACTAAATTTTTAATAACTCGAAAACTAACAAATTCTAAAATGGTATAAAATGGTCATTTTTTAAGCGCTGTTAATGCTCTACAACCCGATTTAAAACGTAAGTATTTAAAATATTAGAGTTTTTAAAAAAAAAGAATTATTTGTACACTAAATTTTTAATAACTCAAAACTAACAAATTCTAAAATGGTATAAAATGGTCATTTTTAAGCACTTTTATTGCTCTACATCCTGATTTAAGACCTAAGTATTTAAAATGTATATAGTTTAAAAAAAAAAAAGGAATCTGTGCACAAAAACTTCAATTACTCGATAAGAAGCAATTTTAAAAATGTTTTAATATTGTCATTTTAAATCTCAATAAATGCTCTAAAATCTTATGCTAAACTTAAGTATTTAAAACATATAGGTTTTCTTAAAAAAAAAAAAGAAAGAAGATTACACATAAATTTTAATTTCTCAAAGACTAACTTATTTCAAAATGTTTTAAAATAGCCATTTTAAAGTTCTTTTAAAATCAAAAAACATGATTTTAAGCAAAATTATTTAAAATACATAAGGTGTCAAGAAAAAAGAAGTACTATGTACGCAAAAACTTTAATAACTCCAAAAATAACAAATTCTAAAATGGTATTACATGGTCATTTTTAAGCTCTTTTAATGCTCTATAAACTGATTTAAAACTTAAGTATTTAAAATATATAGGGTTTTTAAAAAATAAGAAGAAATCTGTACACAAAAACTTCAATTACTTGTTAACAAGCAATTTTAAAAATGTTTTTTTAAGTTCATTTTAAAGCTCATACATGCTCTAAAATCTTATGTTAAACTTAAGTATTTAAAACTTATAGGTTTTTTAAAAAAAAATATAAAGTAGCTGTAAACAAAAATTATAATTTCTCAAAGACTAACTTATTTTCAAATGTTTCAAAATTGCCATTTTAAAGCTCTTTTATTGCCCAAAAACATGATGTTAAGCAAAAATATTAAAAAAAACATAGGGGGTCAAAAAAAAAGGAAGTACTTTGTACACAAAATTTTTAATAACTCCAAAACTAACAAATTCTAAAATGGTATAACATGGTCATTTTTAAGCTCTTTTAATGCTCTATAAACTGATTTAAAACTTAGGTATTTAAAATATATAAAGTTTTTAAAAAAAAAGAAGTAATCTGTACACAAAAACTTCAATTACTCGATAACAAGCAATTTTAAAAATGTTTTTATATTGTCATTTTAAAGCTCATTAAATGCTCTAAAATCTTATGCTAAACTTATGTATTTAAAACCTATAGGTTTTTTAAAAAAAAATATAAAGTAGCTGTAAACATAAATTATAATTTCTTAAAGACTAACTTTTTTTAAAATGTTTTAAAATTGCCATTTTAAAGCTCTTTTAATGCCCAAAAACATGATGTTATGCAAAAATATTGAAAATACATAGGGTGTAACAAAAAAAGAAGTACTTTGTACTCAAAAACTTAATTAACTCGAAAACTAACATATTCTAAAATGGTATAACATGGTCATTTTTAAGCTCTTTTAATGCTCTACAACCCGATTTAAAACTTAAGTATTTAAAATATATAGAGTTTTTAAAAAATAGAAGTACATGTACACAAAATTTTTAATAACTCGAAAACTAACATATTTTAAATTGGTATAACATGGTCATTTTTAACCTCTTTTAATGCTCTACAACCCGATTTAAAACTTAAGTATTTAAAATATTAGAGTTTTTAAAAAAAAAGAAGTATTTGTACACTAAATTTTTAATAACTCGAAAACTAACAAATTCTAAAATGGTATAACATGGTCATTTTTAAGCACTTTTATTGCTTTACATTCTAATTTAGGACCTAAGTATTTAAAATGTATAGAGTTTAAAAAAAAAAAAGGAATCTGTGCACAAAAACTTCAATTACTCGATAACAAGCAATTTTAAAAATGTTTTAATATTATCATTTTAAAGCTCATTAAATGCTCTAAAATCTTATGCTAAACTTAAGTATTTAAAACTTATAGGTTTTTAAAAAAAAAAAAAAGAAAGAAGATTACACATAAATTTTAATTTCTCAAAGACTAACTTATTTCAAAATGTTTTAAAATAGCCATTTTAAAGCTCTTTTAATGTAAAAAAACATGATTTTAAGCAAAATTATTTAATATACATAGGGTGTCAAAAAAAAAGAAGTACTTTGTACTCAAAAACTTTAATAACTCCAAAAATAACATATTGTTACGGCCCTGTTTCGAGCCGTCCTTGGAAAAAGGACGTGAAGGCCGTTTCCAAGCTACGAGTTGTTGATCGACAGAACTTGACAGGAGCTCGGAAAGAACTGACGTGTTTGTAATACGGGAAACTGTAGAAAGGGACTTAACGGTTGTAAGAGTTCGCGCTGTTTAATAAAGTTCTGTTCTTGTTGTTTTACGAAATCTGTGTTTTGGGCGGGAGCGTTACATTTTTGGGGGCTCGTCCGGGATACGTTTTGATCCGTTTTGTACGGAAGCGTGTGCGTGAGTTTTGTATGGCTGCCAGAGGTCGTCGGGGAAGGCAGGCAGAGGAAAAGGAGCGGGTTCAAGGAGCGGAGTTTCAGGCTCTCGCGTCGTTGGTGAAGGAGCTTAGGGAGGAGCTGCATTATCAGCGAGGGAAGTTGGAGGAGCAGGAGAGGAGAAACGCAGAATTAAACGCGCGGTTGGGAGCTACGGACGTTGCAGTTCGAAGTGGACCGCAGCTAAGTATTCCTTCTTGCTCTCGGGGGGATTTCTTAGGATGGGAGCGTAGGGAAACAGGGCAGATGTTAGCCGCGGAGCGTCCGCGCCAGCGTGAAGTCGGTTTAGGGATAGGTTCAGGTCGCGTAGAAGTGACAGGGTTAGGTTATGCCGTGAAACCCGATACGTACGACGGGGAGGGGAATTTGGGAGATTTTCTTTCGCATTTCGAGTTGGTGGCTAGGGCGAATAGCTGGGATGAATCGGCGAAGGCGTTGGCTCTCGCGACGAGTTTACGGGGGGAGGCGCGCGCGGTTCTACAGGCTTTCGGGGACCGCGAGGAATTTTCTTTTGCAGCGCTGAAGTCAAGGCTGGAGCTGCGCTACGGGGAGCGTCTGAATCAGCAGAAGAGCTACACGGAATTGGCGAGTAGGAGGCAGAAGGCTGGAGAGGATTTGGCAGTGCTAGCCGCGGATTTGGAGCGCCTGGCCCGATTTGTGTACTCAGAGTGCACGGCCGAGACTCAAGATAAGATCGCTTGCGGCCAATTCCTGAATGCGATCAGGGACCCCGAGGTTCGGACGACTCTTAAAATCGAGGGGGTTAAGTCGTTGCGTGTTGCAGCGGTGAGGGCGTTGGAGCTCGAAACAATCCACAGAGCCAGGTCGTCGGAGGTGTCACGTTTTCAACGTGGGGAAGCTTGCGCCTATAACCCCATGTCTAGACGGCAGGATTCCAATGCGTTTGGTGGCGGAAGGGCTGAAAGGACGACGGAGAGATGTTCGGATGTGAGCGCCGGCGGGGGTGGTTCTCTCCGCCGGGAAGGGAGACCGAAGGTGGCGGCTCCGCGGGAAGCGCGCTCCGCAACCGCAAATTCGTGTTGGAAGTGCGGGAGGACGGGTCACTTCCAAAGGGAGTGCCGCGAAGGCAGGCGCAAGGGAAACTAACAGGAACCGGATTGACGGGGTCCAGTCCGGTTGAAGCATCTAGGCCCCTCGTGAGGAAGGTGGAGGACGTGCACGCGAAAGAAGAGCAGGAGTCTGGTAACTCCTCCGATTCTGACTTTCCCAGTGGAGGGAGAAAGGTTTATCCTGGATACAGATGCGTCGGAGCACGGCCTGGGTGGAGTGTTGTCGCAGATCCAGGATGGTAGAGAGAAGGTTGTGTCCTACCACAGCAGGGTTTTCCGCAAGGCTGAAAGGAATTATTGCGTCACGAGGCGGGAACTCCTAGCTGCGGTGGACTCGATTAAGACCTTCCACCATTATCTCTACGGAGCGAAGTTCGAGTTGCGAACGGATCACGCCTCCTTGCAGTGGCTCATCTCGTTTAAGGAGCTGGACGGGCAGCTCGCGCGATGGCTTGAACGTTTACAGCGCTATGACTTCGTGGTCACGCACAGGAAGGGAAGGGTGCATGGCAACGCAGATGGTTTATCTAGGCGTCCGTGTGCGGAGTCTGGATGCTCTTATTGTGCTAAGCGGGAGAAAACGGGGAACGTCCACGTTGAGAAGGTTGGAAGGATAATCTTAGGAGAAGATGAAACCAGGAACTGGAGCAACTCACAACAAGAAGATAGGAACATCGGGCCGCTGATTCAGGCGAAGAGGAACGGTAGAAGGCCGTCCTGGCAGGAAATTTCGGCGCTTGGGCCGATCGCGAAAGTTTATTGGGCGCAGTGGGATTCTTTGGTCTTGGAGAAGGGGGTACTTTTCAGGAGATGGGAGCATCCGAACTTAAAAACGTTCACTTTACAGGTAGTTGTTCTGGATGCTCGGTCCAAGGAGATCCTTAAGATGGCGCACGACAATCCGGCAGGAGGACACTTTGGAGTCAATAAAACTCTGAACAAGATTAAGGAGAGTTTTTATTGGCTGGATTGTAAACGGGATGTCGAGGAGTGGTGCAAGGCTTGCCCCGTTTGCTTTGCTAGAAAGGGTCCTACGGAGAAGGGGAGTAGTAAAATGCAGATCTACAACGTTGGGGCGCCCTTCGAAAGGGTGCAGATGGACATCCTGGGTCCATTCCCGAAGTCCACACGGGGAAATAGATATCTGCTCGTTGTCGTGGATTGCTTCAGCAAGTGGGTAGAGGCATTTCCTCTGAGGAACTTCAGAGCGAAGACGGTTGCGGAGACATTCGTAGAAGAAGTCGTCTCACGTTATGGGGTTCCGTTGGAGCTCCATACGGACCAAGGCACGAACTTTGAGTCTCGGCTGATGAAAGAGGTTGCGGAACGGCTTGGAATCCGCAAGACGAGGACTACGGCGCTACATCCACAATCGGACGGACAGGTAGAACGGCAGCATAGAACGATTACCGACTACCTCGCCAAGTATATCAGCCAAGATCAGAAGGATTGGGACCGTTGGATACCGATGTGCTTACTTGCTTATCGGACTTCGAAGCATGAGACAACGGGTTTTACTCCGGCGGAAATGCTGGGAGGAAGGGGGCTACGCTTGCCTTTGGATTTGCTGCGGGGGTGTCCTCCGGGCGAAGAGGAGAAAGTATCTTCGGGGACCTATGGCTCAAGGCTCAGGTCGAAGCTAGAAGAGATACATTCGCTCGCAAGGGAGCGGATGGAGATGAAGTCCTGTAGGACGAAGGCTTGGTATGACAGAAGGGCCAAGAAGAAGGATTTTAAAGAAGGACAGAGGGTATGGTTATACAATCCTCGGCGGGAAAAAGGAAGAGCAAAGAAGCTGGAGAGTGATTGGGAGGACCATATTTTATTTTCAATAAAATTAATGATTTAGTTTTTAGTGTTGGTAGGTCTGGAAGGGGTAAAAAGCGCGTGGTGCACGCGGACCGTCTTGCTCCTTTTACGGAGAGGGGGGAAGAGAATAAGGGGAGACAGCTAGAGTAGCGTAGGTTTACTTTGGGGGGAAAATTAGGTTTATTTTAAGCTGTTTAATTCGGGAAGTTTTCTGCAGTTCTTGTTTTCCGTTTAGGGTGGGTATGAAGGTTCCTTATGAAGCTCTAGAGAAAGACGTGGTTTCCCGGGGGAAGGCGTTCAGTTCCGAACTACTCTGAAGGGAAGAAAACAGTCCTGGGAAAGGCGTGCTGTCCTGGAGAAAGAGCGAGGCTGTGGAAGCGTGGGAACGTCGAGCCAAAGAAGGAAACGGAAAGATTGCTGGCAGGCGCGTCGGCCTCCTAGGGGTTTTTACGCCATGGTTTTCCCTCTAGGCGGAGTGAGTTGATGCTCCGGGTGAATACCAGGTCGGGTTACGGCGAAGAGAAGGCCATGGCAGTACATCACATCTCTGAGCCAAAGTTAGGGCGCCAAACGAAGACCGCAGTTGTCGGGACGACAATTTCGAAGAGGGGGAGTAGTGTTACGGCCCTGTTTCGAGCCGTCCTTGGAAAAAGGACGTGAAGGCCGTTTCCAAGCTACGAGTTGTTGATCGACAGAACTTGACAGGAGCTCGGAAGGAACTGACGTGTTTGTAATACGGGAAACTGTAGAAAGGGACTTAACGGTTGTAAGAGTTCGCGCTGTTTAATAAAGTTCTGTTCTTGTTGTTTTACGAAATCTGTGTTTTGGGCGGGAGCGTTACAATATTCTTAAATAGTATAACATGGTCATTTTTAAGCTCTCTTAATGCTCTATAAACTGATTTAAAACTTAAGTATTTAAAATATATAGGGTTTTTAAAAAAAAAGATGGAATCTGTACACAAGAACTTCAATTACTTGATAACAAGCAATTTTAAAAATATTTTTATAATTTAATTTAAAGCTCATACATGCTCTAAAATCTTATGTTAAACTTAAGTATTTAAAACTTATAGGTTTTTTAAAAAAAAATATAAAGTAGCTGTAAACTAAAATTATAATTTCTCAAAGACTAACTTATTTTCAAATGTTTCAAAATTGCCATTTTAAAGCTCTTTTAATGCCCAAAAACATGATGTTAAGCAAAAATATTGAAAATACATAGGGTGTAAAAAAAAAAGAAGTACTTTGTACTCAAAAACTTAATAACCTCGAAAACTAACATATTCTAAAATTGTATAACATGGTAATTTTTAAGCTCTTTTAATGCTCTATAAACTGATTTAAAACTTAAGTATTTAAAATATATAGGGTTTTTAAAAAAAAAAGAAGGAATCTGTACACAAAAACTTCAATTAATCGATAACAAGCAATTTTAAAAATGTTTTTATATTGTCTTTTTAAAGCTCTCTACATGCTCTAAAATCTTATGCAAATCTTAAGTATTTAAAACTTATAGGTTTTCATAAAAAAAAAAAAGAAAGAAGATTACACATAAATTTTAATTTCTCAAAGACTTACTTATTTCAAAATATTTTAAAACAGCCATCTTAAAGCTCTTTTAATTTCAAAAAACATGATTTTAAGCAAAATTATTTAAAATACATAGGGTGTCAAAAAAAAGAAGTACTTTGTACTCAAAAACTTAATAACCTCGAAAACTAACATATTCTAAAATGGTATAACATGGTCATTTTTAAGCTCTTTTAATGCTCTACAACCCGATTTAAAACTTAAGTATTTAAAATATATAGAGTTTTTAAAAAAAAAGAAGTATATGTACACAAAATATTTAATAACTCGAACAATACCGTTTTTTAAAATAGTAAAACATGGTCATTTTAAAGCTCTTTTAATGCTCTACAACCCGATTTAAAACTGAAGTATTTAAAATATAAAGAGTTTTTAATAAAAAAGAAGTGTTTGTACACTAAATTTTTAATAACTCGAAAACTAACAAATTCTAAAATGGTATAACATGGTAATTTTTAAGCTCTTTTATTGCTCTACATCCTGATTTAAAACTTAAGTATTTAAAATGTATAGAGTTTAAAAAAAAAGAAGGAATATGTGCACAATAACTTCAATTACTCGATAACAAGCAATTTTAAAAATGTTTTAATATTGTCATTTTAAAGCTCATTAAATGCTCTAAAATCTTATGCTAAACTTAAGTATTTAAAACTTATAGGTTTTCTTAAAAAAAAAAAAGAAAGAAGATTACACATAAATTTTAATTTCTCAAAGACTAACTTATTTCAAAATGTTTTAAAATAGCCATTTTAAAGCTCTTTTAATTTGAAAAAACATGATTTTAAGCAAAATTATTTAAAATACATAGGGTGTCAAAAAAAAAGAATTACTTTGTACTCAAAAACTTTATTAACTCCAAAAAAAACAAATTCTAAAATGGTATAACATGGTAATTTTTAAGCTCTATTAATGCTCTATAAACTGATTTAAAACTTAAGTATTTAAAATATATAGGGTTTTTAAAAAATAAGAAGGAATCAGTACACAAAAACATCAATTACTTGATAACAAGCAATTTTAAAAATGTTTTTATAATGTAATTTTAAAGCTCATACATGCTCTAAAATTTTATGTTAAACTTAAGTATTTAAAATTTATAGGTTTTTTAAAAAAAATTATAAAGTAGCTGTAAACAAAAATTATAATTTCTCAAAGACTAACTTATTTTCAAATGATTCAAAATTGCCATTTTAAAGCTCTTTTAATGCCCAAAAACATGATGTTAAGCAAAAATATTGAAAATACATAGGGTGTAAAAAAAAAAGAAGTACCTTGTACTCAAAAACTTAATTAACTCGAAAACTAACATATTCTAAAATGGTATAACATGGTCATTTTTAAGCTCTTTTAATGCTCTACAACCCGATTAAAAACGTAGTAATTAAAATATATAGAGTTTTTAAAAAAAAAGAAGTATTTGTACACTAAATTTTTAATAACTCGAAAACTAACAAATTCTAAAATGGTATAACATGGTCATTTTTAAGCACTTTTATTGCTCTACATCCTGATTAAGACCTAAGTATTTAAAATGTATAGAGTTTAAAAAAAAAAAAAGGAATCTGTGCACATAAACTTCAATTACTCGATAACAAGCAATTTTAAAAATGTTTTAATATTATCATTTTAAAGCTCATTAAATGCTCTAAAATCTTATGCTAAACTTAAGTATTTAAAACTTATAGGTTTTTTAAAAAAAAAAAAAAGAAAGAAGATTACACATAAATTTTAATTTCTCAAAGACTAACTTATTTCAAAATGTTTTAAAATAGCCATTTTAAAGCTCTTTTAATGTAAAAAAACATGATTTTAAGCAAAATTATTTAATATACATAGGGTGTCAAAAAAAAGAAGTACTTTGTACTCAAAAACTTTAATAACTCCAAAAATAACATATTCTTAAATGGTATAACATGGTCATTTTTAAGCTCTTTTAATGCTCTATAAACTGATTTAAAACTTAAGTATTTAAAATATATAGGGTTTTTAAAAAAAAAGATGGAATCTGTACACAAAAACTTCAATTACTTGATAACAAGCAATTTTAAAAATGTTTTTATATTGTTATTTTAAAGCTCTTTACATGCTCTAAAATCTTATGTTAAACTTAAGTATTTAAAACTTATAGGTTTTTTAAAAAAAAATATAAAGTAGCTGTAAACAAAAATTATAATTTCTCAAAGACTAACTTATTTTCAAATGATTCAATATTGCCATTTTAAAGCTCTTTTTATGCCCAAAAACATGATGTTAAGCAAAATTATTGAAAATACATAGGGTGTAAAAAAAAAAGAAGTACTTTGTACTCAAAAACTTAATAACCTCGAAAACTAACATATTCTAAAATTGTATAACATGGTAATTTTTAAGCTCTTTTAATGCTCTATAAACTGATTTAAAACTTAAGTATTTAAAATATATAGGTTTTTAAAAAAAAGAAGGAATCTGTACACAAAACTCAATTAATCGATACAAGCAATTTTTAAAATGTTTTATATTGTCTTTTTAAAGCTCTCTACATGCTCTAAAATCTTATGCAATCTTAAGTATTTAAAACTTATAGGTTTTCATAAAAAAAAAAAGAAAGAAGATTCACATAAATTTTAATTTCTCAAAGACTTACTTATTTCAAAAATGTTAAACAGCCATCTTAAAGCTCTTTTAATTTCAAAAAATTATTTTAAGCAAAATTATTTAAAATACATAGGGTGTCAAAAAAAAAGAAGTACTGTGTACTCAAAAACTATTAACTCCAAAAATAACAAATTCTAAATGGTATAACATGGTCATTTTTAAGCTCTTTTAATGCTCTATAAACTGATTTAAACTTAAGTATTTAAAATATATAGGGTTTTTTAAAAAAAAAGAAAAATCTGTACACAAAAAACTCAATTACTGATAACAAGCAATTTTAAAAATGTTTTTATAATGTAATTTAAAGCTCATACAGGCTCTAAAATCTATGTTAAACTAAAGTTTTAAAACTTATATGTTTTTTAAAAAAAATATAAAGTAGCTGTAAAAACAAAATTATAATTTCTCAAGACTAACTATTTTCAAATGATTCAAAATTGCCATTTTAAAGCTCTTTTAATGCCCAAAATAATGATGTTAAGAAAAATATTGAAAATACATAGGGTGTAAAAAAAAAGAAGAAGTACTTTGTACTCAAAAACTTAATTAACTCGAAAACTAACATATTCTAAAATGGTATAACATGGTCATTTTTAAGCTCTTTTAATGCTCTACAACGATTTAAAACTTAAGTATTTAAAATATATAGAGTTTTTAAAAAAAAAGAAGAAGTATTGTACACAAAATAATTAATAACTCGAACAATACCGTTTTTTAAATAGTAAAACATGGTCATTTTAAAGCTCTTTTAATGCTCTACAACCCGATTTAAAACAAGTATTTAAAATATATAGATTTTTAAAAAAAAGAAGTGTTTGTCACTAAATTTTAATACCTCGAAAACTAACAATTCTAAAATGTATAACATGGTAATTTTTAAGCTCTTTTATTGCTCTACTCCTGATTTAAAACTTAAGTATTTAAAATGTATAGAGTTTTAAAAAAAAAGAAAGAATATGTGCACATAACTTCAATTACTCGATAACAAGCAATTTTAAAATGTTTTAATATTGTCATTTTAAAGCTCATTAATGCTCTAAAATCTTATGCAAACTTAAGTATTTAAAACTTATAGGTTTCTTAAAAAAAAAAAAGAAAGAAGATTACACATAAATTTAATTTCTCAAGACTAACTTATTCAAAATGTTTTAAAATAGCCATTTTAAAGCTCTTTTATTTGAAAAAACTGAGTTTAAGCAAAATTATTTAAAATACATAGGGTGTCAAAAAAAAAGAAGTACTTTGTACTCAAAAACTTTATTAACTAAAAAAAACAAATTCTAAAGGTATAACATGGTAATTTTTAAGCTCTATTAATGCTCTATAAACTGATTTAAAACTTAAGTATTTAAAATATATAGGGTTTTTAAAAAAAAGAAGGAATCTGTACACAAAAATCAATTACTTGATAACAAGCAATTTTAAAAATGTTTTTATAAATGTAATTTTAAAGCTCATATGCTCTAAAATTTTATGTTAAACTAAGTATTTAAAATTATAGGTTTTTAAAAAAAATATAAAGTAGCTGTAAACAAAAATTATAATTTCTCAAAGACTAACTTATTTTCAAATGATTCAAATGGCCATTTTAAAGCTCTTTTAATGCCCAAAAACATGATGTTAAGCAAAAATATTGAAAATACATAGGTGTAAAAAAAAGAAGTACTTTGTACTCAAAAACTTAAATAACTCGAAAACTAACATATTCTAAAATGGTATAACATGGTCATTTTTAAGCTCTTTTAATGCTCTACAACCCGATTTAAAACTTAAGTATTTAAAATATATAGAGTTTTTTAAAAAAAAGAAGTATTTGTACACAAAAACTTTAATAACTCGAAAACTAACAAATTCTAAAATGGTATAACATGGTCATTTTTAAGCTCTTTTAATGCTCTACAACCTGATTTAAAACTTAGGTATTTAAAATGTATAGAGTTTAAAAAAAAAAGAAGGAATCTGTACACAAAAACTTCAATTACTCGATAACAAGCAATTTTAAAAATGTTTTAATATTGTCATTTTAAAGCTCTTTAAATGCTCTAAAATCTTATGCTAAACTTAAGTATTTAAAACTTATAGGTTTTCTTAAAAAAAAAAAGAAAGCAGCTTAAACATAAATTTTAATTTCTCAAAGACTAACTTATTCAAAATGTTTTTAAAATAGCCATTTTAAAGCTCTTATAATGTTAAAACATGATTTTAAGCAAAATATTTAAAAAACATAGGGGTCAAAAAAAAAGAAATACTTTGTACACAAATTTAATTAACTCCAAAACGAACAAATTCTAAATGTTATATCATGGTAATTTTTAAGCTCTTTTAATGCTTACAACCTGATTTAAAACTTAAGTATTTAAAATATATAGGGATTTAAAAAAAAAGAAGGAATCTGTACACACAAAACTTCAATTACTTGTTAACAAGCAATTTTAAAAATGTTTTTATAATGTAATTTTAAAGCTCATACATGCTCTAAAATCTTATGTTAAACTTAAGTATTTAAAACTTTATAGGTTTTTAAAAAAAAAATATAAGTAGCTGTAAACAAAAATTATAATTTCTCAAAGACTAACTTATTTTCAAATGATTCAAAATTGCCATTTAAAGCTCTTTTTATGCCCAAAACATGATGTTAAGCAAAAATATTGAAAATACATAGGGTGTAAAAAAAAAAAGAAGTACTTGTACTCAAAACTTAATTAACTCGAAAACTAACATATTCTAAAATGGTATAACATGGTCATTTTTAAGCTCTTTTAATGCTCTACAACCCGATTAAAACTTAGTATTTAAAATATATAGAGTTTTTAAAAAAAAAGAAGTATTTGAACACTAAATTTTTAATAACTCGAACAATACCGTTTTTTAAAATAGTAAAACATGGTCATTTTAAAGCTCTTTTAATGCTCTACAACCCGATTTAAAACTGAAGTATTTAAAATATAAAGAGTTTTTAATAAAAAAGAAGTATTTGTACACTAAATTTTTAATAACTCGAAAACTAACAAATTCTAAAATGGTATAACATGGTCATTTTTACGCACTTTTATTGCTCTACATCCTGATTAAGACCTAAGTATTTAAAATGTATAGAGTTTAAAAAAAAAAAAAAAGAATCTGTGCACATAACTTCAATTACTCGATAACAAGCAATTTTAAAAATGTTTTAATAGTACCATTTTAAAGCTCATACATGCTCTAAAATCTTATGTTAAACTTAAGTATTTAAAACTTATAGGTTTTTTAAAAAAAAATAGAAAGTAGCTGTAACAAAAAATTATAATTTCTCAAAGACTAACTTATTTCAAATGATTCAAAATTGCCATTTTAAAGCTCTTTTAATGCCCAAAAACATGATGTTAAGCAAAAATATGAAAATACATAGGGTGTAAAAAAAAAAGAAGTACTTTGTACTCAAAAACTTAATTAACTCGAAAACTAACATATTCTAAAATGGTATAACATGGTCATTTTTAAGCTCTTTTAATGCTCTACAACCCGATTTAAAACTTAAGTATTAAAATATAAAGAGTTTTTAAAAAAAAGAAGTATTGTACACTAAATTTTAATAACTCGAAAACTAACAAATTCTAAAATGGTATAACATGGTCATTTTAAGCTCTTTTATTGCTCTACATCCTGATTTAAAACTTAAGTATTTAAATGTATAGAGTTTAAAAAAAAAGAAGGAATCTGTGCACAAAAACTTCAATTACTCGATAACAAGCAATTTTAAAAATGTTTTAATATTGTCATTTTAAAGCTCATTAAATGCTCTAAATCTTATGCTAAACTTAAGTATTTAAAACTTATAGGTTTTTTAAAAAAAAAAAGAAAGAAGATTACACATAAATTTTAATTTCTCAAGACTAACTTATTTCAAATGTTTTAAAATAGCCATTTTAAAGCTCTTTTAATTTGAAAAAACATGATTTTAAGCAAAATAATTTAAAATACATAGGTGTCAAAAAAAAAGAATACTTTGTACACAAAAAATTTATTAACTCCAAAAAAACAAATTCTAAAATGGTAAACATGGTAATTTTTAAGCTCTTTTAATGCTCTAATAAACTGATTAAAACTTAAGTATTTAAAATATATAGGGTTTTTAAAAAAAGAGGAATAATCAGTACACAAAAACTTCAATTACTTGATAACAACAATTTTAAAAATGTTTTTATAATGTAATTTTAAAGCTCATACATGCTCTAAAATGTTATGTTAAACTTAAGTATTTAAAATTTATAGGTTTTTTAAAAAAATATAAAGTAGCTGTAAACAAAAATTATAATTTCTCAAAGACTAACTTATTTTCAAATGATTCAAAATGCCATTTTAAAGCTCTTTTAATGCCCAAAACATGATGTTAAGCAAAAATATTGAAATACATAGGGTGTAAAAAAAAAGAAGTACCTTGTACTCAAAAACTTAATTACTCGAAACTAACATATTCTAAAATGGTATAACATGTCATTTTTAAGCTCTTTTAATGCTCTACAACCCGATTTAAAACTTAGTATTTAAATATATAGAGTTTTTAAAAAAAAAGAAGTATTGTACACTAAATTTTAATAACTCGAACAATACCATATTTTTAAAATAGTAAAACATGGTCATTTTAAAGCTCTTTTAATGCTCTACAAACCGATTTAAAACTGAAGTATTTAAAATATAAAGATGTTTTAAAAAAAAAATGTATTTGTACACAAATTTTTAATAACTCGAAACAACAAATTCTAAAATGGTATAACATGGTCATTTTTAAGCTCTTTTATTGCTCTACATCCTGATTTAAAACTTAAGTATTTAAAATATATAGGGTTTAAAAAAAAAGAAGGAATCTGTACACAAAAACTTCAATTACTTGTTAACAAGCAATTTTAAAATGTTTTTATAATGTCATATTAAAGCCCATTTACATGCTCTAAAATCTTATGTTAAACTTAAGTATTTAAAACTTATAAGTTTTTTAAAAAAAAATATAAAGTAGCTGTAAACAAAAATTATAATTTCTCAAAGACTAACTTTTTTAAAATGTTTTAAAATTGCTATTTTAAAGCTCTTTTAATGCTTAATAACATGATGTAAGCAAAAATATTAAAAAAACATAGGAGGTCAAAAAAAAAGGAAATACTTTGTACACAAATTTTTTAATCCCGAAAACGAACAAATTCTAACATGTTGTATCATAGTCATTTTAAAGCTCTTTTAATGCTTTACAACCTGACTTAAAACTTAAGTATTTAAAATATATAGGGTTTTAAAAAAAAAGAAGGAATCTGTACACAAAAACTTCAATACTTGTTAATCAAGCAATTTTAAAATATGTTTTTATAATGTAATTTTAAAGCTCATACATGCTCTAAAATCTTATGTTAAACTTAAGTATTTAAAACTTATAGGGTTTTTAAAAAAAAATAATAAAGTAGCTGTAAACAAAATTATAATTTCTCAAAGACTAATATTTTCAATGATTTCAATAATGCATTTTAAAGCTCTTTTTATGCCAAAAACATGATGTTAAGCAAAATATTGAAAATACATAGAGTGAAAAAAAAAAAGAATAAGTACTTTGTACTCAAAAACTTAATTAAACTCGAAAACTAACTATTCTAAAATGGTATAACATGGTCATTTTAAGCTCTTTAATGCTCTACAACCCGATTTAAAACTTAAGTATTTAAAATATATAGAGTTTTTAAAAAAAAAAGAAGTATATGTACACAAAAATTTTTATAACTCGAAAAAACCGTATTTTAAAATAGTAAACATGGTCATTTTAAAGCTCTTTTAATGCTCTACACCCGATTAAAAACGTAGTATTTAAAAATATAGAGTTTTTAAAAAAAAGATGTATTTGTACACTAAATTTTTAATAACTCGAAAACTAACAAATTCTAAAATGGTATAACATGGTCATTTTAAGCTCTTTATTGCTCTAAATCCTGATTAAGACCTAAGTATTTAAAATGTATAGAGTTTAAAAAAAAAAAAGGAATCTGTGCACATAAACTTCAATTACTCGATAACAAGAAATTTTAAAAATGTTTTAATTTTATCATTTTAAAGCTCATTAAATGCTCTAAATTTTATGCTAAACTTAAGTATTTTAAAACTTATAGGTTTTAAAAAAAAAAAAAAAGAAAGAAGATTACACATAAATTTTAATTTCTCAAAGACTAACTTATTTAAAATGTTTTAAATAGCCATTTTAAAGCTCTTTTAATGTAAAAAAAACATGATTTTAAGCAAAATTATTTAAAATAATAGGGTGTCAAAAAAAAGAAAGTATTTGTACTCAAAAACTTAAATAACTCCAAAATAACAATTTCTAAAATTGTATAACATGGTCATTTTTAAGCTCTTTTTAATGCTCTATAAACCGATTTAAAACTTAAGTATTTAAATATATAGAGTTTTTAAAAAAAAGAAGTATTTGTACACTAAATTTTTAATAACTCGAAACTAACAAATTCTAAAATGGTATAACATGGTCATTTTTAAGCTCTTTTATTGCTCTATAACCTGATTTTAAACTTAGGTATTTAAATATAGGTTTTATTTAAAAAAAAAAGAAGGAATCTGTACACAAAAACTTCAATTACTTGTAACAAGCAATTTTAAAATGTTTTATAATGTCATTTAAAGCTCTTTAATGCTCTAAAATCTTATGTTAATCTTAAGTATTTAAAACTTATAGTTTTTTAAAAAAAAATATAAAGTAGCTGTAACATAAATTATAATTTCTCAAAGAATAACTTTTTTTAAAATGTTTTAAAATTGCTATTTTAAAGCTCTTTTAATGCTTAATAACATGATGTTAAGCAAAAATATTAAAAAAAACATAGGAGTCAAAAAAAAGGAAATACTTTGTACACAAAATTTTTAATATCCCGAAAACGAACAAATTCTAACATGTTGTATCATAGTCATTTTAAAGCTCTTTTAATGCTTTACAACCTGACTTAAAACTTAGTATTTAAAATATATAGGGTTTAAAAAAAAAGAAGGAATCTGTACACAAAAACTTCAATTACTTGTTATCAAGCAATTTTAAATATGTTTTTATAATGTAATTTTAAAGCTCATACATGCTCTAAAATCTTTTGTTAAACTTAAGTATTTAAAACTTATAGGTTTTTTAAAAAAAAATATAAAGTAGCTGTAAACAAAAATTATAATTTCTCAAAGACTAACTTATTTTCAAATGATTCAATATTGCCATTTTAAAGCTCTTTTTATGCCCAAAAACATGATGTTAAGCAAAAATATTGAAAATACATAGGGTGTAAAAAAAAAAGAAGTACTTTGTACTCAAAAACTTAATTAACTCGAAAACTAACATATTCTAAAATGGTATAACATGGTCATTTTTAAGCTCTTTTAATGCTCTACAACCCGATTTAAAACTTAAGTATTTAAAATATATAGAGTTTTTAAAAAAAAAGAAGTATATGTACACAAAATTTTTAATAACTCGAAAAATACCGTATTTTAAAATAGTAAAACATGGTCATTTTAAAGCTCTTTTAATGCTCTACAACCCGATTAAAAACGTAGTATTTAAAATATATAGAGTTTTTAAAAAAAAAGATGTATTTGTACACTAAATTTTTAATAACTCGAAAACTAACAAATTCTAAAATGGTATAACATGGTCATTTTTACGCACTTTTATTGCTCTACATCCTGATTAAGACCTAAGTATTTAAAATGTATAGAGTTTAAAAAAAAAAAAAGGAATCTGTGCACATAAACTTCAATTACTCGATAACAAGCAATTTTAAAAATGTTTTAATATTATCATTTTAAAGCTCATTAAATGCTCTAAAATCTTATGCTAAACTTAAGTATTTAAAACTTATAGGTTTTTTAAAAAAAAAAAAAAGAAAGAAGATTACACATAAATTTTAATTTCTCAAAGACTAACTTATTTCAAAATGTTTTAAAATAGCCATTTTAAAGCTCTTTTAATGTAAAAAAACATGATTTTAAGCAAAATTATTTAAAATACATAGGGTGTCAAAAAAGAGAAGTAATTTGTACTCAAAAACTTAAATAACTCCGAAAATAACAAATTCTAAAATTGTATAACATGGTTATTTTTAAGCTCTTTTAATGCTCTATAAACTGATTTAAAACTTAAGTATTTTAAATATATAGAGTTTTTAAAAAAAAAGAAGTATTTGTACACTAAATTTTTAATAACTCGAAAACTAACAAATTCTAAAATGGTATAACATGGTCATTTTTAAGCTCTTTTAATGCTCTATAAACTGATTTAAAACTTAGGTATTTAAAATATATAGGGTTTTAAAAAAAAAAGAAGGAATCTGTACACAAAAACTTCAATTACTTGTTAACAAGCAATTTTAAAAATGTTTTTATAATGTCATATTAAAGCTCTTTACATGCTCTAAAATCTTATGTTAAACTTAAGTATTTAAAACTTATAAGTTTTTTAAAAAAAAATATAAAGTAGCTGTAAACATAAATTATAATTTCATAAAGACTAACTTTTTTTAAAATGTTTTAAAATTGCCATTTTAAAGCTCTTTTAATGCTTAATAACATGATGTTAAGCAAAAATATTAAAAAAAACATAGGAGGTCAAAAAAAAAGGAAATACTTTGTACACAAAATTTTTAATATCCCGAAAACGAACAAATTCTAACATGTTGTATCATAGTCATTTTAAAGCTCTTTTAATGCTTTACAACCTGACTTAAAACTTAAGTATTTAAAATATATAGAGATTAAAAAAAAAAGAAGGAATCTGTACACAAAAACTTCAATTACTTGTTAACAAGCAATTTTAAAAATGTTTTTATAATGTAATTTTAAAGCTCATACATGCTCTAAAATCTTATGTTAAACTTAAGTATTTAAAACTTATAGGTTTTTTAAAAAAAAATATAAAGTAGCTGTAAACAAAAATTATAATTTCTCAAAGACTAACTTATTTTCAAATGATTCAATATTGCCATTTTAAAGCTCTTTTTATGCCCAAAAACATGATGTTAAGCAAAAATATTGAAAATACATAGGGTGTAAAAAAAAAAGAAGTACTTTGTACTCAAAAACTTAATTAACTCGAAACTAACATATTTTAAAATGGTATAACATGGTCATTTTTAAGCTCTTTTAATGCTCTACAACCCGATTTAAAACTGAAGTATTTAAAATATAAAGAGTTTTTAATAAAAAAGAAGTATTTGTACACTAAATTTTTAATAACTCGAAAACTAACAAATTCTAAAATGGTATAACATGGTAATTTTTAAGCTCTTTTATTGCTCTACATCCTGATTTAAAACTTAAGTATTTAAAATGTATAGAGTTTAAAAAAAAAAGAAGGAATATGTGCACAATAACTTCAATTACTCGATAACAAGCAATTTTAAAAATGTTTTAATATTGTCATTTTAAAGCTCATAAAATGCTCTAAAATCTTATGCTAAACTTAAGTATTTAAAACTTATAGGTTTTCTTAAAAAAAAAAAAGAAAGAAGATTACACATAAATTTTAATTTCTCAAAGACTAACTTATTTCAAAATGTTTTAAAATAGCCATTTTAAAGCTCTTTTAATTTGAAAAAACATGATTTTAAGCAAAATTATTTAAAATACATAGGGTGTCAAAAAAAAAGAATTACTTTGTACTCAAAAACTTAATTAACTCGAAAACTAACATATTCTAAAATGGTATAACATGGTCATTTTTAAGCTCTTTTAATGCTCTACAACCCGATTAAAAACGTAGTATTTAAAATATATAGAGTTTTTAAAAAAAAAGATATATTTGTACACTAAATTTTTAATAACTCGAAAACTAACAAATTCTAAAATGGTATAACATGGTCATTTTTAAGCTCTTTTAATGCTCTATAAACTGATTTAAAACTTAGGTATTTAAAATATATAGGGTTTTAAAAAAAAAGAAGGAATCTGTACACAAAAACTTCAATTACTTGTTAACAAGCAATTTTAAAAATGTTTTTATAATGTCATATTAAAGCTCTTTACATGCTCTAAAATCTTATGTTAATCTTAAGTATTTAAAACTTATAAGTTTTTTAAAAAAAAATATAAAGTAGCTGTAAACATAAATTATAATTTCTCAAAGAATAACTTTTTTTAAAATGTTTTAAAATTGCTATTTTAAAGCTCTTTTAATGCTTAATAACATGATGTTAAGCAAAAATATTAAAAAAAACATAGGAGGTCAAAAAAAAAGGAAATACTTTGTACACAAAATTTTTAATATCCCGAAAACGAACAAATTCTAACATGTTGTATCATAGTCATTTTAAAGCTCTTTTAATGCTTTACAACCTGACTTAAAACTTAAGTATTTAAAATATATAGAGATTAAAAAAAAAAGAAGGAATCTGTACACAAAAACTTCAATTACTTGTTATCAAGCAATTTTAAAAATGTTTTTATAATGTAATTTTAAAGCTCATACATGCTCTAAAATCTTATGTTAAACTTAAGTATTTAAAACTTATAGGTTTTTTAAAAAAAAATATAAAGTAGCTGTAAACAAAAATTATAATTTCTCAAAGACTAACTTATTTTCAAATGATTCAATATTGCCATTTTAAAGCTCTTTTTATGCCCAAAAACATGATGTTAAGCAAAAATATTGAAAATACATAGGGTGAAAAAAAAAAGAAGTACTTTGTACTCAAAAACTTAATTAACTCGAAAACTAACATATTCTAAAATGGTATAACATGGTCATTTTTAAGCTCTTTTAATGCTCTACAACCCGATTTAAAACTTAAGTATTTAAAATATATAGAGTTTTTAAAAAAAAAGAAGTATATGTACACAAAATTTTTAATAACTCGAAAAATACCGTATTTTAAAATAGTAAAACATGGTCATTTTAAAGCTCTTTTAATGCTCTACAACCCGATTAAAAACGTAGTATTTAAAATATATAGAGTTTTTAAAAAAAAAGATGTATTTGTACACTAAATTTTTAATAACTCGAAAACTAACAAATTCTAAAATGGTATAACATGGTCATTTTTACGCACTTTTATTGCTCTACATCCTGATTAAGACCTAAGTATTTAAAATGTATAGAGTTTAAAAAAAAAAAAGGAATCTGTGCACATAAACTTCAATTACTCGATAACAAGCAATTTTAAAAATGTTTTAATATTATCATTTTAAAGCTCATTAAATGCTCTAAAATCTTATGCTAAACTTAAGTATTTAAAACTTATAGGTTTTTAAAAAAAAAAAAAAAGAAAGAAGATTACACATAAATTTTAATTTCTCAAAGACTAACTTATTTCAAAATGTTTTAAAATAGCCATTTTAAAGCTCTTTTAATGTAAAAAAACATGATTTTAAGCAAAATTATTTAAAATACATAGGGTGTCAAAAAAAAGAAGTAATTTGTACTCAAAAACTTAAATAACTCCAAAAATAACAAATTCTAAAATTGTATAACATGGTTATTTTTAAGCTCTTTTAATGCTCTAAAACTGATTTAAAACTTAAGTATTTAAAATATATAGAGTTTTTAAAAAAAAAGAAGTATTTGTACACTAAATTTTAATAACTCGAAAACTAACAAATTCTAAAATGGTATAACATGGTCATTTTTAAGCTCTTTTAATGCTCTATAAACTGATTTAAAACTTAGGTATTTAAAATATATAGGGTTTTAAAAAAAAAAGAAGGAATCTGTACACAAAAACTTCAATTACTTGTTAACAAGCAATTTTAAAAATGTTTTTATAATGTCATATTAAAGCTCTTTACATGCTCTAAAATCTTATGTTAATCTTAAGTATTTAAAACTTATAAGTTTTTTAAAAAAAAATATAAAGTAGCTGTAAACATAAATTATAATTTCTCAAAGAATAACTTTTTTTAAAATGTTTAAAATTGCTATTTTAAAGCTCTTTTATGCCAAAAACATGATGTTAAGCAAAAATATTGAAAATACATAGGGTGAAAAAAAAAAGAAGTACTTTGTACTCAAAAACTTAATTAACTCGAAAACTAACATATTCTAAAATGGTATAACATGGTCATTTTTAAGCTCTTTTAATGCTCTACAACCCGATTTAAAACTTAAGTATTTAAAATATATAGAGTTTTTAAAAAAAAAGAAGTATATGTACACAAAATTTTAATAACTCGAAAAATACCGTATTTTAAAATAGTAAAACATGGTCATTTTAAAGCTCTTTTAATGCTACAACCCGATTAAAACGTAGTATTTAAAATATATAGAGTTTTTAAAAAAAAAGTGTATTTGTACACTAAATTTTTAATAACTCGAAAACTAACAAATTCTAAAATGGTATAACATGGTCATTTTACGCTCTTTTATTGCTCTACATCCTGATTAAGACCTAAGTATTTAAAATGTATAGAGTTTAAAAAAAAAAAAAGGAATCTGTGCACATAAACTTCAATTACTCGATAACAAGCAATTTAAAAATGTTTTAATATTATCATTTTAAAGCTCATTAAATGCTCTAAAATCTTATGCTAAACTTAAGTATTTAAAACTTATAGGTTTTTAAAAAAAAAAAAAAGAAAGAAGATTACACATAAAATTTAATTTCTCAAAGACTAACTTAATTCAAAATGTTTTAAAATAGCCATTTTAAAGCTCTTTTAATGTAAAAAACATGATTTTAAGCAAAATTATTTAAAATACATAGGGTGTCAAAAAAGAGAAGTAATTTGTACTCAAAAACTTAAATAACTCCGAAAATAACAAATTCTAAAATTGTATAACATGGTTATTTTTAAGATCTTTTAATGCTCTATAAACTAATTTAAAACTTAAGTATTTTAAATATATAGAGTTTTTAAAAAAAAGAAGTGTTTGTACACTAAATTTTTAATAACTCGAAAACTAACAAATTCTAAAATGGTATAACATGGTCATTTTTAAGCTCTTTTAATGCTCTATAAACTGATTTAAACTTAGGTATTTAAAATATATAGGGTTTAAAAAAAAAGAAGGAATCTGTACACAAAACTTCATTACTTGTTAACAAGCAATTTTAAAAATGTTTTTATAATGTCATATTAAAGCTCTTTACATGCTATAAATCTTATGTTAAACTTAAGTATTTAAAACTTATAAGTTTTTTAAAAAAAAATATAAAGTAGCTGTAAACATAAATTATAATTTCATAAAGACTAACTTTTTTTAAGATGTTTTAAAATTGCCATTTTAAAGCTCCTTTAATGCTTAATAACATGATGTTAAGCAAAAATATTAAAAAAAACATAGGAGGTCAAAAAAAAAAGAAATACTTTGTACACAAAATTTTTAATATCCCGAAAACGAACAAATTCTAACATGTTGTATCATAGTCATTTTAAAGCTCTTTTAATGCTTGGAAACCTGACTTAAAACTTAAGTATTTAAAATATATAGAGATTAAAAAAAAAAGAAGGAATCTGTACACAAAAACTTCAATTACTTGTTAACAAGCAATTTTAAAAATGTTTTTATAATGTAATTTTAAAGCTCATACATGCTCTAAAATCTTATGTTAAACTTAAGTATTTAAAACTTATAGGTTTTTTAAAAAAAAATATAAAGTAGCTGTAAACAAAAATTATAATTTCTCAAAGACTAACTTATTTTCAAATGATTCAATATTGCCATTTTAAAGCTCTTTTTATGCCCAAAAACATGATGTTAAGCAAAAATATTGAAAATACATAGGGTGTAAAAAAAAAGAAGTACTTTGTACTCAAAAACTTAATTAACTCGAAAACTAACATATTCTAAAATGGTATAACATGGTCATTTTAAAGCTCTTTTAATGCTCTACAACCCGATTTAAAACTGAAGTATTTAAAATATAAAGAGTTTTTAATAAAAAAGAAGTATTTGTACACTAAATTTTTAATAACTCGAAAACTAACAAATTCTAAAATGGTATAACATGGTAATTTTTAAGCTCTTTTATTGCTCTACATCCTGATTTAAAACTTAAGTATTTAAAATGTATAGAGTTTAAAAAAAAAGAAGGAATATGTGCACAATAACTTCAATTACTCGATAACCAGCAATTTTAAAATGTTTAATATTGTCATTTTAAAGCTCATAAAATGCTCTAAAATCTTATGCTAAACTTAAGTATTTAAAACTTATAGGTTTTCTTAAAAAAAAAAAAGAAAGAAGATTACACATAAATTTTAATTTCTCAAAGACTAACTTATTTCAAAATGTTTTAAAATAGCCATTTTAAAGCTCTTTTAATGTAAAAAAACATGATTTAAGCAAAATTATTTAATATACATAGGGTGTCAAAAAAAAAGAGTACTTTGTACTCAAAAACTTTAATAACTCCAAAATAACATATTCTTAAATGGTATAACATGGTCATTTTTAAGCTCTTTTAATGCTCTACAACCCGATTAAAAACGTAGTATTTAAAATATATAGAGTTTTTAAAAAAAAAGGTATTTGTACACTAAATTTTTAATAACTCGAAAACTAACAAATTCTAAAATGGTATAACATGGTCATTTTTACGCACTTTTATTGCTCTACATCCTGATTAAGACCTAAGTATTTAAAATGTATAGAGTTTAAAAAAAAAAAAAGGAATCTGTGCACATAAACTTCAATTACTCGATAACAAGCAATTTTAAAAATGTTTTAATATTATCATTTTAAAGCTCATTAAATGCTCTAAAATCTTATGCTAAACTTAAGTATTTAAAAACTTATAGGTTTTTAAAAAAAAAAAAAAAAAAAGAAGATTACACATAAATTTTAATTTCTCAAAGACTAACTTATTTCAAAATGTTTTAAAATAGCCATTTTAAAGCTCTTTTAATGTAAAAAAACATGATTTAAGCAAAATTATTTAAAAACATAGGGTGTCAAAAAAAAGAAGTAATTTGTACTCAAAAACTTAAATAACTCCAAAAATAACAAATTCTAAAATTGTATAACATGGTTATTTTTAAGCTCTTTTAATGCTCTATAAACTGATTTAAAACTTAAGTATTTTAAATATATAGGTTTTAAAAAAAAAGAAGTATTTGTACACTAATTTTTAATAACTCGAAAACTAACAAATTCTAAAATGGTATAACATGGTCATTTTTAAGCTCTTTTAATGCTCTATAAACTGATTTAAAACTTAGGTATTTAAAATATATAGGGTTTTAAAAAAAAAAGAAGGAATCTGTACACAAAAACTTCAATTACTTGTTAACAAGCAATTTTAAAATGTTTTTTATAATGTCATATTAAAGCTCTTTACATGCTCTAAAATCTTATTTTATCTTAAGTATTTAAACTTATAAGTTTTTTAAAAAAAAATATAAAGTAGCTGTAAACAAAAATTATAATTTCTCAAAGACTAACTTATTTTCAAATGATTCAATATTGCCATTTTAAAGCTCTTTTTATGCCCAAAAACATGATGTTAAGCAAAAATATTGAAAATACATAGGGTGTAAAAAAAAGAAGTACTTTGTACTCAAAAACTTAATTAACTCGAAAACTAACATATTCTAAAATGGTATAACATGGTCATTTTTAAGCTCTTTTAATGCTCTACACCCGATTTAAAACTGAAGTATTTAAAATATAAAAGTTTTTTTAATAAAAAAGAAGTATTTGTACACTAAATTTTTAATAACTCGAAAACTAACAAATTCTAAAATGGTATAACATGGTAATTTTTAAGCTCTTTTATTGCTCTACATCCTGATTTAAAACTTAAGTATTTAAAATGTATAGAGTTTAAAAAAAAAAGAAGGAATATGTGCACAATAACTTCAATTACTCGATAACAAGCAATTTTAAAAATGTTTTAATATTGTCATTTTAAAGCTCATAAAATGCTCTAAAATCTTATGCTAAACTTAAGTATTTAAAACTTATAGGTTTTCTTAAAAAAAAAAAAGAAAGAAGATTACACATAAATTTTAATTTCTCAAAGACTAACTTATTTCAAAATGTTTTAAAATAGCCATTTTAAAGCTCTTTTAATGTAAAAAAACATGATTTTAAGCAAAATTATTTAATATACATAGGGTGTCAAAAAAAAAGAAGTACTTTGTACTCAAAAACTTTAATAACTCCAAAAATAACATATCTAAAATGGTATAACATGGTCATTTTTAAGCTCTTTTAATGCTCTACAACCGATTAAAAACGTATATTTAAAATATATAGAGTTTTTAAAAAAAAAGATGTATTTGTACACTAAATTTTTTAATAACTCGAAAACTAACAAATTCTAAAATGGTATAACATGGTCATTTTTACGCACTTTTATTGCTCTACATCCTGATTAAGACCTAAGTATTTAAAATGTATAGAGTTTAAAAAAAAAAAAGGAATCTGTGCACATAACTTCAATTACTCGATACAAGCATTTTAAAAATGTTTTAATTCATATCATTTTAAAGCTCATTAAATGCTCTAAAATCTTATGCTAAACTTAAGTATTTAAAACTTATAGGTTTTTAAAAAAAAAAAAAGGAAGAAGATTACACATAAATTTTTAATTCTCAAAGACTAACTTATTTCAAAATGTTTTAAAATGCCATTTTAAAGCTCTTTAATGTAAAAAAACATGATTTTAAGCAAAATTATTTAAAATACATAGGGTGTCAAAAAAAAGAAGTAATTTGTACTCAAAAACTTAAATAACTCCAAAAATAACAAATTCTAAAATTGTATAACATGGTTATTTTTAAGCTCTTTTAATGCTCTATAAACTGATTTAAAACTTAAGTATTTTAAATATATAGAGTTTAAAAAAAAAAGAAGTATTTGTACACTAAATTTTTAATAAATCGAAAACTAACAAATTCTAAAATGGTATAACATGGTCATTTTTAAGCTCTTTTATGCTCTAAAACTGATTTAAAACTTAAGTATTTAAAATATATAGGGTTTAAAAAAAAGAAGGAATCTGTACACAAAAACTTCAATTACTTGTTATCAAGCAATTTTAAATATGTTTTTATAATGTAATTTTAAAGCTCATACATGCTCTAAAATCTTATGTTAAACTTAAGTATTTAAAAACTTATAGGTTTTCTAAAAAAAATATAAAGTAGCTGTAAACAAAAATTATAATTTCTCAAAGACTAACTTATTTCAAAATGATTCAATATTGCCATTTTAAAGCTCTTTTTATGCCCAAAAACATGATGTTAAGCAAAAATATTGAAAATACATAGGGTGTAAAAAAAAAAGAAGTACTTTGTACTCAAAAACTTAATTAACTCGAAAACTAACATATTCTAAAATGTATAACATGGTCATTTTTAAGCTCTTTTAATGCTCTACAACCCGATTTAAAACTGAAGTATTTAAAATATAAAGAGTTTTTAAATAAAAGAAGTATTTGTACACTAATTTTTAATAACTCGAAAACTAACAAATTCTAAAATGGTATGACATGGTAATTTTTAAGCTCTTTTATTGATCTACATCCTGATTTAAAACTTAAGTATTTAAAATGTATAGAGTTTAAAAAAAAAGAAGGAATATGTGCACAATAACTTCAATTACTCGATAACAAGCAATTTAAAAATGTTTTAATATTGTCATTTTAAAGCTCATAAAATGCTCTAAAATCTTATGCTAAACTTAAGTATTTAAAACTTATAGGTTTTCTTAAAAAAAAAAAAGAAAGAAGATTACACATAAATTTTAATTTCTCAAAGACTAACTTATTTCAAATGATTAAAATAGCCATTTTAAAGCTCTTTTAATTTGAAAAACATGATTTTAAGCAAAATTATTTAAAATACATAGGGTGTCAAAAAAAAAAGAATTACTTTGTACTCAAAAACTTTAATAACTACAAAAATAACATATTCTTAAATGGTATAACATGGTCATTTTAAAGCTCTTTCAATGCTACAACCCGATTAAAAACGTAGTATTTAAAATATATAGAGTTTTTAAAAAAAAGATGTATTTGTACACTAAATTTTTATAACTCGAAAACTAACAAATTCTAAAATAGTATAACATGGTCATTTTACGCACTTTTATTGCTCTACATCCTGATTAAGACCTAAGTATTTAAAATGTATAGAGTTTAAAAAAAAAAAAGGAATCTGTGCACATAAACTTCAATTACTCGATAACAAGCAATTTTAAAAATGTTTTAATATTATCATTTTAAAGCTCATTAAATGCTCTAAAATCTTATGCTAAACTTAAGTATTTAAAACTTATAGGTTTTTAAAAAAAAAAAAAAAGAAAGAAGATTACACATAAATTTTAATTTCTCAAAGACTAACTTATTTCAAAATGTTTTAAAATAGCCATTTTAAAGCTCTTTAATGTAAAAAACATGATTTTAAGCAAATTATTTAAAATACATAGGGTGTCAAAAAAAAAGAAGTAATTTGTACTCAAAAACTTAAATAACTCCAAAAATAACAAATTCTAAAATTGTATAACATGGTTATTTTTAAGCTCTTTTAATGCTCTATAAACTGATTTAAAACTTAAGTATTTAAAATATATAGAGTTTTTAAAAAAAAAGAAGTATTTGTACACAAAATCTTTAATAACTCGAAAACTAACAAATTCTAAAATGGTATAACATGGTCATTTTTAAGCTCTTTTAATGCTCTATAAACTGATTTAAAACTTAGGTATTTAAAATATATAGGGTTTTAAAAAAAAAGAAGGAATCTGTACACAAAAACTTCAATTACTTGTTAACAAGCAATTTTAAAAATGTTTTTATAATGTCATATTAAAGCTCTTTACATGCTCTAAAATCTTATGTTAATCTTAAGTATTTAAAACTTATAAGTTTTTTAAAAAAAAATATAAAGTAGCTGTAAACATAATTATAATTCTCAAAGAATAACTTTTTTTAAAATGTTTTAAAATTGCTATTTTAAAGCTCTTTTAATGCTTAATAACATGATGTTAAGCAGAAATATTAAAAAAAACATAGGAGGTCAAAAAAAAAGGAAATACTTTGTACACAAAATTTTTAATATCCCGAAAACGAACAAATTCTAACATGTTGATCATAGTCATTTTAAAGCTCTTTTAATGCTTTACAACCTGACTTAAAACTTAAGTATTTAAAATATATAGGGTTTAAAAAAAAGAAGGAATCTGTACACAAAACTTCAATTACTTGTTATCAAGCAATTTTAAATATGTTTTTATAATGTAATTTTAAAGCTCATACATGCTCTAAAATCTTATGTTAAACTTAAGTATTTAAAACTTATAGGTTTTTTAAAAAAAAATATAAAGAAGCTGTAAACAAAAATTATAATTTCTCAAAGACTAACTTATTTTCAAATGATTCAATATTGCTATTTTAAAGCTCTTTTTATGCCCAAAAACATGATGTTAAGCAAAAATATTGAAAATACATAGGGTGAAAAAAAAAGAGTACTTTGTACTCAAAAACTTAATTAACTCGAAAACTAACATATTCTAAATGGTATAACATGGTCATTTTTAAGCTCTTTTAATGCTCTACAACCCGATTTAAAACTTAAGTATTTAAAATATATAGAGTTTTTTAAAAAAAAGAAGGATATGTACACAAAATTTTTAATAACTCGAAAAATACCGTATTTTAAAATAGTAAAACATGGTCATTTTAAAGCTCTTTTAATGCTCTACAACCCGATTAAAAACGTAGTATTTAAAATATATAGAGTTTTTAAAAAAAAAAGATGTATTTGTACACTAAATTTTTAATAACTCGAAACTAACAAATTCTAAAAGGTATAACATGGTCATTTTTACGCACTTTTATTGCTCTACATCCTGATTAAGACCTAAGTATTTAAAATGTATAGAGTTTAAAAAAAAAAAAAGGAATCTGTGCACATAAACTTCAATTACTCGATAACAAGCAATTTTAAAATGTTTTTAATATTATCATTTTAAAGCTCATAATGCTCTAAAATCTTATGCTAAACTTAAGTATTTAAACTTATAGGTTTTTAAAAAAAAAAAAAGAAAGAAGATTACACATAAATTTTAATTTCTCAAGACTAACTTATTTCAAAATGTTTTAAATAGCCATTTTAAAGCTCTTTTAATGTAAAAAAAAACATGATTTTAAGCAAAATTATTTAAAATACATAGGGTGTCAAAAAGAGAAGTAATTTGTACTCAAAAACTTAAATAACTCCGAAAATAACAAATTCTAAAATTGTATAACATGGTTATTTTTAAGCTCTTTTAATGCTCTATAAACTGATTTAAAACTTAAGTATTTTAAATATATAGAGTTTTTAAAAAAAAGAAGTATTTGTACACTAAATTTTTAATAACTCGAAAACTAACAAATTCTAAAATGGTATAACATGGTCATTTTTAAGCTCTTTAATGCTTTACAACCTGACTTAAAACTTAAGTATTTAAAATATATAGAGATTAAAAAAAAAGAAGGAATCTGTACACAAAAACTTCAATTACTTGTTAACAAGCAATTTTAAAAATGTTTTTATAATGTAATTTTAAGCTCATACATGCTCTAAAATCTTATGTTAAACTTAAGTATTTAAAACTTATAGTTTTTTAAAAAAAATATAAAGTAGCTGTAAACAAAAATAATAATTTCTCAAAGACTAACTTATTTTCAAATGATTCAATATTGCCATTTAAAGCTCTTTTTATGCCCAAAAACATGATGTAAGCAAAAATATTGAAAATACATAGGGTGTAAAAAAAAAGAAGTACTTTGTACTCAAAAACTTAATTAACTCGAAACTAACATATTCTAAAATGGTATAACATGGTCTTTTTAAGCTCTTTTAATGCTCTACAACCCGATTTAAAACTGAAGTATTTAAAATATAAAGAGTTTTTAATAAAAAAGAAGTATTTGTACACTAAATTTTTAATAACTCGAAAACTAACAAATTCTAAAATGGTATAACATGGTAATTTTTAAGCTCTTTTATTGCTCTACATCCTGATTTAAAACTTAAGTATTTAAAATGTATAGAGTTTAAAAAAAAAAGAAGGAATATGTGCACAATAACTTCAATTACTCGATAACAAGCAATTTTAAAAGTTTTTAATATTGTCATTTTAAAGCTCATAAAATGCTCTAAAATCTTATGCTAAACTTAAGTATTTAAACTTATAGGTTTTCTTAAAAAAAAAAAAGAAAGAAGATTACACATAAATTTTAATTTCTCAAAGACTAACTTATTTCAAAATGTTTTAAAATAGCCATTTTAAAGCTCTTTAATTTGAAAAAACATGATTTAAGCAAAATATTTAAAATACATAGGGTGTCAAAAAAAAGATTACTTTTGTACTCAAAAACTTAATTAACTCGAAAACTAACATATTCTAAAATGGTATAACATGTCATTTTTAAGCTCTTTTAATGCTCTACAAACNTTTTAAAGCTCTTTCAATGCTCTACAACCAGATTTAAAACTTAAATATTAAAATTCATAGGGTTTTTTAAAAAACAAGAAGGAATCTTACACAAAAACTCAATTACTCAAAACTTACAAATTTTAAAATCTTATAACAGTGTCATTTTAAAGCTCTTTTAATGCATTACAACCTAATGTTAAGCAAAAGTTTTGAAATACATAGGGTGTTAAGAAAGAAGAAGAAACTTGTACACAAAAACATTTGTAACTCGAAAAAACAAATTCTAATAAATTCTAAAATGTATATCATGTCATTTTAAAGCTCTTTTATGCTCTAATATCGTATGCTGAAATAAGTATTTAAAATAGATTTTTTAAAAAAAAGATAAATCTGTACACATAATTTGAATTTCTCAAAGACAACTTATTTTAAAATGTTTAACATAGCTATTTTAAAGCTCTTTTAATGCCTAACAACATGATTTTAAGCAAAAGAATTAAAATACATAGGGTGTCAAAAAAACGATTACTTTTCTATACAAAACTTTATAACTCGAAAACTAACAAATTCTAAAATATTATAGCATGGTCTTTTATAGCTCTATTAATGCTCTAAAACCAGATTTAAAACCTAAATATTTAAAAAATATAAGGTTTTTGAAGAAAAAGTAGGAGTCTCTACACAAAAACTTCAATTACTCAAAAACAAGCATATTTTAAAATATTATAAAATGTTAATTTTAAAGCTCTTTTAATGCATAACAACATGATCTTAAGCAAAAGTTTTTGAAATACATAGGATGTTTAAAAAAAAGGAGTACTTTGTACACAAAAACATTAATAACTCGAAAACTAACAAATTCTAAAATGTTAACACATGGTCATTTTAAAGCTCTTTTAATACTCTACAACCTGATTTAAAACTTAAGTATATAAATGTAGGATTCCAATATAAAGATGAATAAAATGTTTCCATGTGAATGCAATTTAATCTGATACAATAATAGATGTTCGCTGCTTAAAGGCTAAACGATGACTGTCGCTTACTTGCATAGCAACGTACCGCTGCACGTCGCTAATCCCCAACGGTCCAACCAACCATATCGTATTTTGTTTCATAGCCCCTTTGTCTAATTTCCCTTCCCACACTCGGCCATATCTGCATCTCCTTCGGCCCCCGAAGGGAACTCTTCGAACGGTTTCATGTAATCCGCCGCCGTTGTGGTGATCTTTGGTCCTTCATCCCCACCAACACGAATCACTTCATATCGGTTATTTCTCTTACATCTAGATATCTTATACGGACCTAAGAATTTCTTTTGTATCTTTAACCCCGCACCAAACTGCGTGCGCTTTATCGCTACTAAATCGCCTTCGTTGTAAACACTCGCTTTCTTACATTTACGGTTATAATTACGCCTATTCTCTTCTTGAATTTTTAACAGACTTTCCTTCGTTGCTTCTCTCAGTCTTAAGCGCTCGTCAGAATATTGCAATATCGCCTCTTTCTCTATTAATTCTAAAATAGCTAAATCTTCGCGCTGCTTCATTTTTACGCCAAACATCACCTCGAAAGGTGACGCATCTACACTACGCTGATAAGTGCTATTAATCGCTCTTTGGACCTTATCTACGTGCTTATACCACTTGTCAGGCGCGTCCATCGACATCTTAGTCAGTACCGAGATAATAATTCGATTAATTCTTTCAACCCGACCGTTTCCTCTCGGTATACCGGTGGTAGTTAGAACGTGCTCAACCCTTTTCGTTATACAATACTCTTTAAACTCTGTTGCCGTGAATGCGGTTCCCTTATCTGTAATAATACGTGTCGGATTACCGAATGTTCTCTGCTGTATCCCAAGTTTTTCTAACGTTTCCCGTGCGGTTGTCGTCTTAGTTGGGTATAGCCACACAAACTTAGAAAACCCATCTACCACTACCAAGATATGCTTATAAGCTTTACTCGTCGCTGTCATCGGCCCTAGATAGTCGACATGATAAGTCTCGAGCGGTCTATCCCCCTTCGGTATCGGCTGTAACTGACCTTCCTTTTTCCCCTGCTTACGCTCCGCTAATATACACGGTACACAACAGCTGATGATCTTTTCGATTTTTTCTTTCAGACCCGGTATATAAAATTCTTCTTTTATTTTTTCGGCTACCTTTCGTACAGAGAAATGACCATTTTCGTGAATCTTTCTTATGATATTAGACTGCATGCTCGTAGGCAACACTATCACGTTCTTATCGTTTACACGCTTCATCAAAATATTATTTTCTAAAATATAATCTTCGTATGGCTCTTTTTCTACTACAAGACGTATGACACGTAATCTTTCCTCTTCTTCCTGTTTCTTTCTTATATTTTGTAATAACGTATCTACGATACACATTACCGGATAACGACTAAGTGCATCTACATGCTTCATTCTTTCTCCTGGACGGTGTTCAACTTCAAAGTCAAATTCTTCCAATGACAACGCCCACCTTGCTACCTTCGGTGCTAACTCCCTTTTCTTAAGCGTCTTTTGGAATGCCTGGCAATCCGTAACTAACTTAAATCTTATTCCTAACAAATGGACTCTAAACTTCTGAACTGCTTTAATTATCGCTAGGACTTCTAATTCATACGAATGGTACTTCCTCTCTGCTTCCGACGTTTTATAACTCATGTAATGAACCGGATGGTAATTATTTTCGTTTTCGTATTTTTGCAATAATACGGCGCCAAACCCGTCTATACTTGCATCAGTATGCAATTCCGTCATTGCTCCGGGGTCATAAATACGGAGCACCGGCTCTTGAGACAAAAAATACTTTAATCGCGAATACGACTCTCTTTCAACGGTATCAAAGACAAATGCCTTACCTGCCTTTAACAAATCTGATAATGGTCTTGCTATCTTAGCGTAATCCTTAATAAATTTACGAAAATATCCCGTCAGACCTAAGAAACTTTGAATATGTTTTCTATTCTTCGGTTCCGGAAACCGCTGTACCGCTTTTATTTTCGTGGGTGATGGCCGAATACTCCAATTCCACACCACATGTCCTAAGAACTCAATTTCCTCCCGCAGGAACTTGCATTTCTTCCAATTTATAATTAACCCGTTCTGAGCTGCTACCGTTAATGTTATTTCCAACTTTTTACACGCATCTTCGTAATCGATACCTGGGATAATAAGATCGTCCATGTATGTTAACACTATTTTCTTCCTTACCAAATCGCCAAAAACCTCATCAATAAATCTTAAAAAACTGGCGGGACTGCTACATAACCCAAAAGGTGTTCTAAGAAACTCAAATTGCCCGTCTGGAGTAACAAACGAAGTGAATTTACGGCTATCTTCCTCAATCTTGACATGAAAAAACCCGTTCTTCAGATCAATTGTCGAAAATACCACTCCCTGTGTCAACGCATCGAGACAGTCTTCGATCAATGGCATTGGAAATCGATCTCTTACCACCTTTGCATTTAATTTACGGTAATCAATACAAACTCTGTAAGTTCCGTCCTTCTTAGGTACCACTACTACCGGACTACTATATTCACTTGTACTGGGTTGAATTATTCCCTCGTCCAACCATTCGTCTAATTGTTGCGTAACTATTTTTTTCTCTTTCGGAGCTAATCTCCTCGGCTTAGAACAAACTGGAATATTATCCGTCAACTTTATTTTTGTCTCTGTTCGCGCGTCTGGTTTAGTATTTGGCTTATAATTTTGTATTAATTCTTTTATGCGCACCTTGTACGGTTCTTTTACGTCTATTTCATCCGTATCTACATATTTTATTTCCATTATCGCCTTTATATCTTCTACTTCTTTATTTGCATTCATATCGTCTGTATCTGTCCGTCGCTCAACATAACCATAGTCGCTCGATTTTACCGATCCCTCGCTTATCTCCTCGCTGAGTCTTTTGTCCGGTCGTCTTATTTCTACTCGCCCTTTATTTATACGAACGTCTAACTCTTTCAGCAACTCTCTTCCTAAAAGAACTTCGTATCTCATATCTGACTGACTTACTACAAATACATCCGTTTTATATCTACCGTCTTCGATATCGATATTTACTTCACATCTCCCTATTGGCTTTGTTATCGCATTACCAAACCCTGCTAATCGTCGAGAGGTTTCATATAATCTTGGTCCCCCTAATTTATTATATAGCTCTGAATTTATAATGCTTACTTCGCTGCCCGTATCTAATAACGCATATGCTAACAAACCATTAATCCTGATCGCAACTCTATCCGTAATAGATTGAACACAATTGATACTTGCTTTATTTTCCGACGGCTGCTGTGATTTATTACAATGACTCGCTATGTGACCGAAATTATTACATTTAAAACATTTGAGACCTTTTTCTTTGTCTGGACAGAAACGATAACCATGTGCTTCCGAACCGCACCCGTAACAATGGCCTTTTTTTATCGCCGGAGATCTACTGATACGTGTCGACGCTACGTTTCCTTGATTATCTTTTCTAAATCGCGTTCCTTGTACATTACTTTCTTTAAGTTTATCAAATATTGGAATATTATTTTTAAATTCTGTGAGCGTTCGGGATCCGTACAATACTGCCTTATCGCGACGTTCGCCTAACAAACCATCCGCTATGTACTGTATAAGGGCGTCTTCTTCGATGTTACCTTGATTCGCGATTTCTTGCATACTATAAATGTACAAACGACTACTTTCGCCTGGTTGTTGTCTACGCTTGGACAACTGCTTATGAATCGTGGCTGAATTTACCTTTACCTGAAATTCCCTAATCAAACTACGCTTTAAGCTGTCTTATGATTTAATTTCTCTTTCGAACGATATAAATTGTCTTGCCGCTCCTTTTAACATACGTTTCCCGTAGATAAACTTCTGCAAATCGTTCCATCCCAACAATACGCTGGTATCTTCAAAATCGTGGATCCAATGATCTATCATTAGCTTATCCTCTCCGTTGAAATATGATAGGCTTTCTTCCACATCCTTTATGGAAAACGAAGCGAGTTGTTGCGTAGCAACGCTAACCGCTCCTCCTTCCCCGCGTTGTCCACCCCTCTGTGATTCTTCTTCTCGTTTGCCTTCGTCTCCTTCTTCTTCTTCTTCTTCACTTTCTTCGTCTTCTCTTTCTTCATCTTTCATCGCATCTTTCAAGCGATTTCTTAACGCCTGCTTATTTCCGACTGTGGATAACCTTAACTTCTTCGCCGCTTCTTTTAACTCCCTTAATTTCATGGAGTCAATCTGCTCATAGGTGTAAGTGACGGCTTCTTCCTCGACTGCTTTACCTTGACGCTTTCGTTCTTCAACTCGTCTTCTTAGTGACGTGTTTTGAACGGCCTTTTCGTTCAATTCCTCACGTCCAACTTCCTGCTCATCCGCACTTGTTTCGAGTGTTACCTGCAATTGAGCCATCGTTCAAACAGCTACTTTTCTTAATCTTAATGTTTCTTTATCGTCCTCCTATATCACCGTTACACCAACACTACCGATTACTTCACAACTTTACTTTAGTATTCACGCGTGGTCAACTTTCCTCGCGCAACACTCTTAATCAACTTAGAATCGGATTCACACTGCTGGTAATTGTAACGCAACTTTCGACTTGATACAACTTTATGAAACTTCACACGACTTTATACGACTTTATACGACTTTTTATTGCACACATGAAATCTATTCTCTTTTAATCCCGGCTGAGCCCCCAAATGTAGGATTCCAATATAAAGATGAATAAAATGTTTCCATGTGAATGCAATTTAATCTGATACAATAATAGATGTTCGCTGCTTAAAGGCTAAACGATGACTGTCGCTTACTTGCATAGCAACGTACCGCTGCACGTCGCTAACCCCCAACGGTCCAACCAACCATATCGTATTTTGTTTCATAGCCCCTTTGTCTAATTTCCCTTCCCACATAAATATATAGGGTATTTAAAAAAAAAGAAGGAATCTTTACACAAAAACTTCAATTACTCAAAAACAAGCATTTTTTAAAATGTTATAAAATGTTAATTTTAAAGCTCTTTTAATGCATAACAACATGATCTTAAGCAAAAGTATTTAAAATACATAGGGTGTCTAAAAAAGAAGAAGTACTTTGTACAGGAAAACTATAATAACTCGAAAACTAACAAATTCGAAAATGTTATAACATCTTCATTTTAAAGCTCTTTTAATGCTCTACAACCAGATTTAAAACTTAAATATTTAAATTTATAGGGTTTTTAAAAAAAAGAAGGAATCTGTACACGAAAACTTCAATAACTCGCAAACAAGCATATTTTAAAATGTTATAAAATGGTCATTTTAAAGCTCTTTTAATGCATAACAACATGATCTTAAGCAAAAGTATTTAAAATACATAGGGTGTCTAAAAAAGAAGAAGTAGTTTGTACACAAAAACATTAATAACTCGAAAACTAAAGAATTCTAAAATGTTATAACATGATCATTTTAAAGCTCTTTTAATGCTCTAATATCCTATGCTGAACATAAGTATTTAAAACTTATAGGTTTTTTAATAAAAAAAAAAACCAACTGTACACATAATTTTGAATTTCTCAAAGACCAACTTATTTTAAAATTTTTTAAAATAGCTATCTTAAAGCTCTTTTAATGCCTAACAACATGATCTTAAGCAAAAGAATTTAAAATACATAGGGTGTCTAAAAAAAACGACTACTTTGTACACAAAAACTTTAATAACTCGAAAATTAATAAATTCTAAAATATTTTAGCATTGTCATTTTATAGCTCTATTAATGCTCTACAACCAGATTTATAACCTAAATATTTAAAAAATATAAGGTTTTTAAAAAAAAAGAACGAGTCTGTACACAAAAACTTCAATTACTTAAAAACAAGCATATTTTAAAATGTTAAAAAATGTTAATTTTAAAGCTCTTTTAATGCATATCATCATGATCTTAAGAAAATGTATTTAAAATACATAGGGTGTCTAAAAAAAAAGAAGTTTTTTGTACACAAAAACTATAATAACTCGAAAACTAACAAATTCTAAAATGTTATAAGATGGTCATTTTAAAGCTCTTTTAATGCTCTACAACCTGATTTAAAACTTAAGCATATAAATATATAGGGTTTTTAAAAAAAAAGAAGGAATCTGTACACAAAAACATCAATTACTCGCAAACAAGCATATTTTAAAATGTTATAAAATGGTAATTTTAAAGCTCTTTTAATGCATAACAACATGATCTTAAGCAAAATTATTTAAAATACATAGGGTGTTAAAAAAAAAGGAATACTTTCTACACAAAGACTTTAATAACTCGAAAACTAACAAATTCGAAAAGTTATAACATTGTCATTTTAAAGCTCTTTTAATGCTCTACAACGAGATTGAATATTAAATATTTAAATTTTTAGGGTTTTTAAAAAAAAGAAGGAATCTTTACACGAAAACTTCAATTACTCGCAAACAAGCATATTTTAAAATGTTATAAAAAAGTCATTTTAATGCTCTTTTAATGCTTAACAAAATGATGTTAAGCAAAAATTTTGAAATACATAGGGTGTTTAAAAAAGAAGAAGAACTTTGTACACAAAAACATTAATTACTCGAAAACTAACAAATTCTAAAATGGTATAACATGGTCATTTTAAAGCTCTGTTAATGCTCTACAACGAGATTGAATCTTAAATATTTAAATTTATAGGGTTTTTTAAAAAAAAGAAGGAATTAATACACGAAAAATGCAATTACTCGCAAACAAGCCTATTTTAAAATTTTTTAACATGTTCATTTTAAAGCTCTTTATGTGCTTTAAAATTTTAGGCTAAACTTTAGTATTTGAAACTTATAGGTTTCGTAAAAAAAAAAGAAAGTAGCTAAACACATAAATAAGAATTTCTCAAAGACTAACTTTTTTAAAAATTTTTTGAAATAGCGTTTTTAAAGCTTTTTTAATTCCTTATAACATGATGTTAAGCAAAAGTATTTAAAATATATTGGGTTTCTAAAAAAAAGAAGAACTTTGTACACAAAAACTCTAATAACTCGAAAACTAACAAATTCAAAAATGTTATAACATGGTCATTTTAAACCTCTTCTAATGCTCTAATATCGTAAGCTGAACATAAGTATTTAAAACTTATAGTCTTTTTAAAAAAAAAAGAAACCATCAGTACAAATAATTTAGAATTTCTAAAAGACCAACTTATTTTAAAATGTTTTAAAATAACTATTTTAAAGCTTTTTTAATGCCTAACAACATGATCTTAAGCAAAAGAACCTAAAATACATAGGGTGTCTAATAAAAACGAGTACTTTGTACACAAAAACTTTAATAACTCGAAAACTAACAAATTCTAAAATATTATAGCATAGTCATTTTATAGCTCTATTAATGCTCTACAACCAGATTTAAAACCTAAATATTTAAAAAATATAAGGTTTTTAAAGAAAAAGAAGGAATCTGTACACAAAAACTTCAATTACTCAAAAACAAGCATATTTTAAAATGTTATGAAATGGTAATTTTAAAGCTCTTATAATGCATAACAACATGATCTTAAGCAAAAGTATTTAAAATACATAGGGTGTCTAAAAAAAAAGGAGAACTTTCTACAAAAAAACTTTAATAACTCGAAAACTAACAAATTAAAAAGTTATAACATAGTCATTTTAAAGCTCTTTTAATGCTCTACAACGAGGTTGAATATTAAATATTAAAATTCATAGGGTTTTTTAAAAAAAAAGAAGGAATCTGTACACAAAAACATCAATTACTCGCAAACAAGCATATTTTAAAATGTTATAAAATGGTAATTTTAGAGCTCTTTTAATGCATAACAACATGATGTTAAGCAAAAATTTTGAAATACAAAGGGTGTCTAAAAAATAAGAAGAACTTTGTACACAAAAACATTAATAACTTGAAAACTAACAAATTCTAAAATGTTATAACATGGTCATTTTAAAGCTCTTTTATTGATCTACAACCTGATTTAAGACTTAATTATATAATTATATAAGATTTTTAAAAAAAAGAAGGAATCTGTACACAAAAACTTCAATTACTCGAAAACAAGCCTATTTTAAAATGTTTTAACATGTTCATTTTAAAGCTCTTTATATGCTCTAAAATCTTAGGCTAAACTTTAGTATTTGAAACTTATAGGTTTTGTAAAAAAAAAAGAAAGTAGCTAAACACATAAATAAGAATTTCTCAAAGACTAACTTTTTTAAAAATTTTTTAAAATAGCGATTTTAAAGCTTTTTTAATTCCTTATAACATGATGTTAAGCAAAAGTATTTAAAATATATAGGGTGTCTAAAAAAAAGAAGTACTTTGTACACAAAGACTTTAATAACTCGAAAACTAACAAATTCAAAAATGTTATAACATGGTCATTTTAAAGCTCTTCTAATGCTCTAATATCGTAAGCTGAACATAAGTATTGAAAACTTATAGGTTTTTTAAAAAAAAAAGGAACCATCAGTACACATAATTTAGAATTTCTAAAAGACCAACTTATTTTAAAATGTTTTAAAATAGCTATTTTAAAGCTCTTTTAATGCCTAACAACATGATCTTAAGCAAAAGAACTTAAAATACATAGGGTGTCTAGAAAAACGAGTACTTTGTACACAAAAACTTTATTAACTCGAAAACTAACAAATTCTAAAATGTTATAACATCTTCATTTTAAAGCTCTTTTAATGCTCTAAAACCAGATCTTTAACTTAAATATTAAAATTCATAGGATTTTTAAAAAAAAAGATGGAATCTCTACACAAAAACTTCAATTACTCGAAAACTTACAAATTTTAAAATCTTTTAACAGTGTCATTTTAATGCTCTTTTAATGCATTACAACATAATGTTAAGCAAAAGTTTTTGAAATACATAGGATATCAAAAAAAGAAGGAGTACTTTGTACACAAAAACATTAATAACTCGAAAACTAACAAATTCTAAAATGTTATAACATGGTCATTTTTAAGCTCTTTTAATGCTCTACAACCTGATTTAAAACTTAAGTATTTAAAATATATAGGGTTTTTAAAAAAAAAGAAGGAATATGCACACATAAACTTCAATTACTCGAAAACTAGCATATTTTAAAATGTTTTATTATGTTCAATATTAAGCTCTTTATATGCTCTAAAATCTTTTGCTAAACTTTAGTATTTGAAACTTATAGGTTTTTTAAAAAAAAAGAAACAAGCTGTACACATAAAATTAAATTTCTCAAAAACCAACATATTGTGACGTCCCAGATGGGGTTGTCAAAAAGGAGTGAGAAACAATATTTAATTTTCCTTTTTTCCGGTCAATCTTTTCTAGAATTTACTCGGTTAGGAAGAGTGCCCTGTTTTGAGTCAATCCGTGGAGCCGGACTTTACTCGGGATCTGGGCAAAAGGAACTTTTATCCCAAAATAAGTAAAATCTTTTACTTACCTTGGGGCGGCTGCTCAATAGGTGTTGAAGATGGTTGAATTATGTTGATTTCGTCAGTGATTTGGATTGACTTCCCTGATAATAATTGAGGATTTTTGCCAACAGGATTTTAATTCCAATTCACAATACACGATATTAGGTAAAAACAAAATATATTCTAAATAACAGTTGATATTAAAAATTATACACTGAGTTTACACAACTTATGTTCGCAATATTAGAAAGAAAACGACGTGTCACAGAGCAAACGTAACTTAACGCAGTATATTAAAGATGCGAGAACGTACCCTTATATAATAGTTGTACAAAAATATTCAAGATTTATATCTTAAAAGTAGAGTTGATGTTTTATAAGTATAAGGTTTGTCGATAGACTAAAGAAAAAGAAACTATAAAAAGAAGAAATTATATCGAGTATGAACTATAAATGAGCAAGTAACTATTATAAATGAACCATAAATGAGCAAGAAACTATAATAAAATGAAGCATGCGCTTAAATCTTTTCCCACTTTTATACTTTCTCTCCTATATTTAAATATCGTAGTTAGCTACAGATCACGTGATCCCCGTGCGATTACGCGATCACGCAAACACGCGCTTTTCATTCTTGGATCACGTGATCAGCTTGTTCTCTTTTATTTTCTTATATTTGACTGAAAATATATATATGTGTTATATATGTTACAATGAAGGTTGAGAACACTTACGCGATCCGCGCGCGATCACGTTTTCTTCATGCTTGGATCACGTGATCGACATGTTTACGACTACGTACGCAAAAGGAATAGATCACGTGATCGGCGTGTTTATTAATAGACAAAGAAAAGGGAATGGATCACGTGATCGGAGTGTTCTCTTTTAATTTCTTATATTAATCTTCAAATATCTTCTTCTTCTTCTTTCTTTAGTTTAGGCAAATTGCCTGTTCCTTAACGACGTTTTTCTGCCTATTGCACTGTTAAATTGTCGCACCATCGTTTTCGTGGGCGTCCCGTGCTTCTGCGGCCTGCCGGTGACTTATCCCGTGCAATTCTGACAATTCTTCTATTGTCCATTCTACTGATGTGCTCGTTCCATTCTTTTTTCTTTTTAGTATCCATACGTTGATATTTTCCACTTTGCATGTTCTTCTTATATCTTCACTTCTCTCTCGATCCAGCAGTGTTTTTCCAACTATTCTGCGAAGCACTCTCATTTCGGTTGTCTCTAGTAACTGTTTCGTTTTCGCCGTGTCTGGTCGAGTTTCTGCGGTATATGACATAATAGGTCTTACCATTGCCTTGTAAATTCTTGCTTTGGTCTCTATGTCAATGTTTTTATTTCGCCATATTGTGTCATTCAAACAACCTGCTATTCTGGATGCCTTCGTTGTCTGTTCTCTTACCTCTGCTTCGACATCACCATATCCTGAGATTTCTATTCCTAGGTATTTAAATCTCATTTCCTGCTGAATAACCTTCCCTTCAATTTCCAGTTTGCATCTTAACGGTGTCTTTGATGTTGTCATGCATTTTGTTTTCTGGGCCGATATTTTCATGTTGAATGATTTGGCTATGCAGTTAAATCGGTGTAGTAAACGTTGTAGATCATCCTCATTTTCGGCCACTAATACAGCGTCATCAGCATAGCATAGGATGGTTATTTCTTCGCTGCCCATTTTATATCCTTTTAGCAGTCTTACGTTTCTTATTATTTCGTCCATGATGATGTTAAAAAGCAGGGGACTTAGGGAATCCCCTTGTCGGATACCACGACCTGCATCAATCGGTTCAGTCAAGGCACCATTTATCCTTGCTTGGATCTTGTTGTTTCTATAGATGTTCTCTATGGTCTTAATAAGATTATTCGGAATTTGTCGGTTATAAAGGAGGTGAATAACATCCTTTAATTGCACCCGGTCAAATGCTTTTTCCAGATCAATGAAACACATATATGCTGGTCTGTTGTATTCAATTGATTTTTCTGTTATCTGTCTTATGATGAAAACCGCGTCTGTGCATGATCTACCTGATCTGAATCCCTGTTGTTCGTCTTCTAGATTCGTTAAGCTGTTAATTTTATTCGTTATGACTTTTGTTGTTAGTTTCAATGAAGTATTTAAAAGATTTATTCCCCTGTAGTTTGTAGGTAGTTTTTTGTCTCCTTTTTTAAACATAACTATAGTTGTGCTGGTTCGCCATTCATCAGGTATTTTGTGTTGGCATAGTATTTTTTGGATTAGGAATGTTAACTGTTGTGTGAGACGTTGGCCACCATATTTTAGTAATTCGTTTGGGATGCCGTCTTGCCCTGAGCTCTTCCTATTCTTTAGTTTTCGAATAGCTGTTTCTACATCACTGGACTCAATTTGTATGTCGTTTTTAGTTACTATTTCTGGCGTATTTAGTTCCACTTGAGGTTCTTCTGATTTATAGAGTTCTGTTAAGTAACTAATCCAGGTTTCTCTTGTGATCTGATTTGTTTCGATCATTTCGTTGACCTCCTTTCTTTGATTTCTAATAAATCGCCAGATTTGTTTTTGTAGTCCATAGAAGTCACTCTCCATTCTCTTCGAGAAAATCTCCCAATGATGTTGTTTTGTTTGCCTTACTAATGTCGCTGCTTGATTCCGGATTCGTCTATACATTTCGTATGATTGAGGTGTTCGTAATGTCCTATAGTTAAGGTATGCCATTTTCTTTTTTTTGCATATTTCCTTAATCTCTGGGCGGAACCATGGGGTCTTGATCATTCTAGCCCGGTTTTTTACAGTTCGTGTTCCCAGGGCTTCGTATGCAGCTTCTAAAATGTTGGTTCTTAGTTTCTTCCAGGCTATGTTTATGTTATCTTCTTCTTTTATTGGGTCTTTTTCGATTTTTTCTTTCAACCTGTTCTCGTATAGTTGTTTGGTTGGTAAGTTCCATAGTGACTCGATGTTTATTTTCGATTCTTGAGTTGCTCGTGCAAGATTCCCTTGGGGTTTAAACTTCATTCTTATTTTTGCTAATAGCAGGCTATGATCGCTTCCTACATTCGCGGAGTTTAATGTCCTAACATCTAGTATTTGGTTTGGTTGGACATATCTGTTAGTAACAATGTAATCAATTGTAGACCTGAAGCCTCTGGTGTTGCTGCATGTAAATTTATACTGTTCCTTATGATTGTAAAATGTGTTATTAATCCTTAGCTCGTTAAATGTGCATAGTTGTGTCATTAGTTCTCCATTGTCATTTAACACGTTTTCGTTGAAACTTTGTTTTATTCCAGGTATTATTTCATTTCCGATGCGAGCGTTGAAATCTCCAAGGATTATCATTTGTTGGTTACTTGGTAATGATCCGACTAAATTTTGTAGTTGGTCGTAGAAGGCTTCTCTTTCTTCTTTTGGTTTGTTATCTTCAGGTGCATATATTGACACTATATTTAATTTTTGGTCTACCGCTTTCATTTTTACAACCAAGATTCGTGAAGATACGTAGCTACATTCTTGTATGTTACTTTGATATTTCTTGGACACTGCGATGGCTACCCCTTCTTTTGCCCTGGTTTGTTTTCCGACTCCACTATATATTACCAGGTAGTCGTCATATTGTATTTGCCCTTTGCCTTTCTTTTTTGTTTCTTGTAAGGCGCAAATATCAATGTTGTTGTCTTTTAGTTCTTGCAGGGTCTCCTGGTCTTTGTTGTTCAGTGATTTTATATTCCATGTAGCCACGCGCAGTATATATTTTTCTTCCATTCCTTTTTCCTTTTTCTTGCCTGGGTCGTCATCGATAAATCCGTCCTTTTCCGAGGCATAATTTCGTCTTTTTTAGCAAATTTCCTTTTTTACGTTGGGTAGGGAGCTAGCCTGACCCAACAACCTTCCTCCTTTTCCCGGGCTTAGGACCGGCAACATGATCGCTGATTTCGATGTTCCATCGATCATGCAGGCGGAGTTTCTTCAAATATATATATATATTATTAAATATTATTACAATATATAAATATAATATATAATATAAATATAATTAAATAATTAAATTATTAATTATATTAAATGAAAATATAATATAATTTCATATAAATACATTATATATTATTATATAAAATATATATATATATATATAAATATGTGTTACGATAAGAGTTGAGAACACTTACATATCGCGTAAAGTCGTCGTTAAGACGTTATACATGGTTGTTTACGAACGACTATTTCTAAACTCTTACTTTATTAAATTTTGTTTTTATACTATTATTAGCATATATATATAATACTAAATTATATATATATATATAGATATGTATGTGGGAAGGGAAATTAGACAAAGGGGCTATGAATTAAGATATGAATATTCGAGAACGATCATTGCTAAATATATCCGTATTTCAAGGAAAAACAAAGTTGTTTGTCAGTTAGGAAGGGATAGAAAAAATTTAAGAAGAAACGTAAAGATAGGAATATTGGGGAACTATCGTTGCTAATATATACGCCTTTAGGAAGCAAACAGCTATTATTGTATCAGATTAATTTGTATTCACATTAAAACATTCTATTCATCCTTATATTGGAATCCTACATGTATATATATTAATAATATTTTATTATTAATATATTATTATTCTTTCTTAATATTAAAACGATGGTCATTCATGGAAATGCCTATAAAGTTAACAAATCGGGTAAACGTCGTCACTAGGACGTGACAATATTTTAAAATGTTTAACAATAGCTATTTTAAAGCTAATTCAATGCCCAACAACATGATATTAAGCAAAATAATTTAAAATACATGGGTGTCTAAAAAAAGGGAGTACTTTGTACACAAAAAAACATTAATAACTCGAAAACTAAGAAATTCTAAAATGTTATAACATTGTCATTATAAAGCGCTTTTAATGCTCTAGAACTGAGTAAAAACTTAAGTATTTAAAATACATAAAGTGTCTAAAAAAAAAAAGTACTTTGTACACAAAAATCATTAATAACTCGAAAACTAAGAAATTCTAAAATGTTATAACTTGGTCATATTTAAGCGCTATTAATGCTCTACAACCTAAATTAAAACTTAAGAATTTAAAATATATAGGGTTTTTATAAAAAAAAAGAAGGAATATGCACACATAAACTTCAATTACTCGAAAACTAGCCTATTTTAAAATGTTTTATCATGTTCAATATTAAGCTCTTTATGCTCTAAAATCTTATGCTAAACTTTAGTATTTGAAACTTATAGGTTCTCTAAAAAAGAAAAAAAACAAGGTGTAAATATAAATTTTACTTTCTCAAAGAAAATCTTTTTTTAAATGTTTTAAAATGGCCATTTAAAACTCCTTTAATGCCCAAAAACATGATGTTAAGCAAAGAATTTAAAATACATAAGGTGTCTATAAAAAAAGAATTACTTTGTACACACAAAAATTAATAACTCGAAAACTAACAAATTCTAAAATGTAATAACATGGTTATTTAAAGCGCTTTTAATTCTCTACAACGTGATTTAAAATTTAAATATAAAAAATATATAGGGTTTTTTTTAAAAAAAAAAAGAATCTATACACAAAAAATACAATTACTCGTAAAACTAACAAATTTTAAAATGTTATAACATGGTCATTTTAAAACTCTTTAATGCACAAAAATCGTATGTGACCATAAGTATTTAAAATTATATTTTTTTTTTAAAAAAAAAAGGAGTGCTGTACACATTACTTATAATTTCACAAAGACAAACTTATTTTAAAATTTTTTAATATAGCTATTTTAAATATTTTAAATGCTTAATAACATATGTTAGGCAAAAGTATTTAAAATACAAAGGGTGTATAAAAAAAAAAGAAGTACTTTGTTCACAAAAACATTATAACTCAAAAACTAACAAATTCTAAAATTTTAAATCATGGTCATTTTTAATGCTTCTTATGCTTGCTTAACACAAGATTTAAACTTAAATATTTAAAAATTATAGGGTTTTACAAAAAAAAAAGAAGGAGAATCTGTACAGAAAAACTTCAATTACTAGAAACAAGCATATTTTAAAATGTTTTAATATGTTTCAATTTTAAGCTCTTTTATGCTCTAAAATCTTATGCTAAACTTTAGTATTTGAAACTATAGGTTTTCTAAAAAAAAAAAGAAACAAGGTGTACACATAAATTTGAATTTCTCAAAAAAAATCTTTTTTTAAA